>JAKCPB010000193.1:0-307680 GCA_021442155.1 Cymbidium sinense | reverse complement strand
ATAAACAAAAGAGCCAAAACACAATAATCACCATAAGAGATTTGAGCATTGACAACTTGATGAAAGTCATCAAGAATAGAGACCTCAACAAAATTATTCCAAAAACACCAAATCTTATTACTAACATTAGAGAAAAATTTATTGAAATCGATCATTCTAGCAACATGGTTAATTTTATTAGCTAAGAGGCTCTAGAACAATAAGAGAAATATTATGAATGCAAAAGATTTCTATTATGATTATGAATAGAAAGGGTAAATCCTCTAACATTCCAAACAAGAAAATTAACCATAAGGAAAATAAAAGGGGGTTAAGCAAAGGTTAATTAAGAGAGTGAGAGGTTGTGAGAGCAGATCTAGTGTTTTTTGGACAATTTGGGAGGAAATTTTAACATTTTTTTTCTTTTAGCATGATAAGTTTGGAAGCCATTTTCTTTTCCCCTAGAGTCATCATCAAGTAAGATTTAGTAACATTGGTCATAGATTTAGGAGAAATCTCCAAGTGTTTGGAGGAGTTTACCTTCTTCCAAATCCATATTTAGTTGAAAAGTAGGATTAACATGAATATCAAGATTAGAAATGAGAGATGGTGATGATTTAGAGCCATTTAAAGCACAAGTAGTAAAATTTGGATCATAAATGTTTTTTGATGCTCAACATCATTTTAATCCTCATTAAAAGCTTTATTTTCATCAATCAAAGATAGCAGAATAGAATAGGAAATAGAATCATTTTCTAATAACTTAGAGAATTTATTATTCTCTGCATTAGAAATATTCAAATTCAAAGAAGGAATAAGAGGTAAAACATCCTTCCCATTTTGAATATCGGTCGAATCCCTACCAACATTAGAAGCCGAAACATGCTCAACAAGATTAACCCTGATATCCAAGGAATCAACCTCAATAACAATATACCATCCTTAGGATCTGATTTTACATAACATAAGTAGGAATTACTTATGGGTAGAGACAACATTTTTTAATTCATGGAGAATAAAACATTTTGAATTATCATGACATTTTATAGTGGGAACAAAAATTGAAAGGTTCTCCAATTCAACCTTTTGCAAATACCTATAATTTTTGAGCCAATCAAACTTCCTTAGGGTATTTTTTAGTTATGTCTAATTCCATGATGATCCAATAGAAGGGTGAGATTGCTCACTTGGTCGAGTTGCAAAAGCCGACAAAATAAAGCTCTGATAGCAAAAAGCACATGATAGGTAACAAAATGACTACACATATTAGGAAGAGATAACCACACAGGGATAATAGGAGATTGCTCCTTAATGTCAAAAGGGGTGACCACTTCTAAACACTTTTGAGAATTAAAGATGAAATAAGAATGATGATAAAACACATGAATAATCTAGATCATTAGAAAGTTTAATCGGGATATGATGGTCAATAAGACCAATCGAGAAGGCACTAAGCTTGAGATTATGGAAAAAAAGTGAATCTTATCCAAATTCGATGACAAAGCAAATTTAATAAGAGAAAATTCAAAGGGTTTTGTCAACTTTTCAACATCCACATCGTACATTATGGTGGAAACCTCTAAAAGATGTCAAAATGATTAACCAAATCAATAGAGGGAGAAATCTTACCGAGTCCTTAAAGATTTAGTAGAAGATGCAGCATTAGGGTTGCCAATCCACAAAATGTCGGATGCCCTAATCGAAACATCCATATCTTGAGGTGGAGCCCAATGAATCAAACTCACCATAGCCATGGTCAATGAAAACATCAAATAGTCGATGTTGTTCAAGCCTTTGAAATCGTCAAATTAAGCCAAACCCACAAAATCTGGGGTGTGCCAAGAGGATTCAAAATGAGAATGAGAGCTTGGGGAGGAGGGTTGGTTTAGGGTTTAGAGTTTAGGGTTGTAGGTTTAGGGTTTAGGTTTTTTAATTTTTATTTTTATTATTTTTTTTTTTTTTAAGTAAAGTAGGTTAAGGTTTATTTAGTTTATTTTTATTTATTTAGTTTATTTTATTTTTTTATTTTATTTAGGTTTATTTTTATTTACTTAGTTTAGTTTATTTATTTTAGGTTTATTTATTTTAGTTTTTTTGGTTTAGGTTTATTTTAGGTTTAGTTTATTTTTTAGTATTTTTTTTAGGTAGGTTTTATTTTTTATTTTAGGTTTAGGTTTAGGTTTTTTATTTTATTTTTTTGGTTTAGGTTTTAGGTTTTTATTTTAGGTTTATTTTTTTTATTCTTTTTAGTTTAGGTTTAGGTTTATTTTTTAGTTTATTTTATTTTATTTAGTTTAGGTTTAGGTTTAGTTTATTTTAGGTTTAGGTTTAGGTTTATTTATTTAGTTTAGTTTATCTTAGTTTATTTAGGTTTATTTTATTTTATTTTAGGTCTAGGTTTTTTTTTTTTTAGTTTTTAGGTTTATTTTTTATTTATTTTTTAGGTTTATTTTTTAAGTTTATTTTATTTATTTTATTTAGTTTTATTTTATTTTATTTTTAGGTTTACTTTATTTTATCTTAGGTTTATTTTTTATTTAGGTTTTTTATTTTTTAGTTTAGTTTTTTATTTATTTTATTTTAGTTTTTTTATTTTTTATTTTATTTTCTTTTAGGTTTAGGTTTAGGTTTTAATTTATGTTTTATTTTATTTTATTGTTCATTTAATTTTTTATTTTTTTTATTTATTTTATTTTAGGTTTTATTTAGCAGTTTTAGGTTTTTTAGCTTTTTTGGGTTTAGGGTTTAGGGTTTAGTTTTAGGTTTTATTTTAGGTTTATTTTAGGTTTTTATTTTTAGTTTTATTTTATTTTAGGTTTAGGTTTAGGTTTTATTTTTTTAGGTTTAGGTTTTAGGTTTTTATTTTAGGTATTATTTTTAGTTTAGGTTTAGGTTTATTTTTAGTTTATTTTATTTTATTTAGGGTTTAGGTTTAGTTATTTTAGTTTAGTTTATTTTAGTTTAGGTTTTTTTAGTTTAGGGTTTAGGTTTTATTTTTATTTATTTTGATTTTATTTTTAGGTTTATTTTAGTTTGGTTTTTTTATTTAGTTTTATTTTATTTTATTTAGGTTTATTTAGGTTTTATTTTACTTTAGTTTAGTTTTCTTATTTTATTTTAGTTTAGTTTTATTTAGGTTTAGGTTTTAGTTTAGGTTTTATTTTATTTTATTATTTTATTTTATTTGGTTTAGGTTTTTTTTAGGTTTTATATAGTTTAGGTTTAGGTTTTAGCTTTTTTAGGGTTTAGGGTTTAGGGTTTAGGTTTAGGGTTTGGGGTTTAGGTTTTGGGTTGTAGTTTAGGGTTTAGGTTTTATGTTTTAGGTTTAGGATTTGGGGTTTAGAGTTTAGGGTTTAGGGTTAGGGTTTAGGGTTTAGGTTATGTCTAGGTTCAGTTTTGGTTTTTTTAACAAAGAACAAATTCATATTCAATATTTCTTCTTTTCGATTTCATTAACCAAGTAACACACCAAGTTTTCTAAGACACCAGTGACGACATAGATAAAATGAGCACATAGATAAATTGAAAACCCTAGATTACTAGAACCATCTCTACTCGATAGTTTCATAAGATCATCGATTGTTCTTGGTTCTAGTTCCCATCATAACCACTGGCCTCTTGAGTAGCGGGATCCAACATCATATCCCGATATCCCTCCACCACCATGTAACCTCCATCTTCTCACCTCCATAACCACCACTGCTCACCACCACCTCCATATCCATAAGCACTCTAGAACCCCACCACCACTCACCACCCACTATCCATGTCTACCACCACGCCTCGCCTCCACCTTAGCCTAGTTGATGTTGATGTTCCTACATCAAAGTTATGCCCATTCTTAGGGTTTAGGTTTAGGTTTAGGTTTATTAGGTTTATTTTTTAATTTATTTAGTTACTTTTGGATTAGGTTTAAGGTTTGGGGTGTAGGGTTTAGGGTTTAGGGTTTGGGTTTTGTTTATATATTTAGGTTTATTTAGGGTTTAGGGTTAGGGGTTTAGGGTTTTAGGGTTTAGGGTTTAGGTTTTATGCTTTAGGGTTTTTAGGATTAGTTTAGGTTTAGTTTAGGGTTTGATTTAGGGTTAGGGTTTAGGTTTAGGGTTTTAGTTTAGGGTTTAGGGTTTAGGGATTTAGGTTTAGGTTTTTTTAAAATAAAGCAAAATCAGGTTTAAGTTTATTTAGTTTAGGGTTTAGTTTTTAGGTTTGGTTAGGGCTTGGGGTTTAAGGTTGTAGTTTAGGGTTTATTTAGGATTTAGGGGTTTAGTGTTTTTTTTATAAGTAAATTGGTATGTTTAGTTTTATTTAGTTTATTTACTTTATTTTATTTATTTTAGTTTTTTTTAAATTTTTTATTTTTTTTATTTTTTTTTATTTAGTTTAGTTTATTTATTTTTGTTTAGGTTTTTCATTTTAGTTTATATTTTTATTTAGGTTTAGGTTTATTTTTATTTTTAGTTGAGTTTTCTTTTATTTTATTTTTAGGTTTAGGTTTAGTTTTAGTTTAGGTTTAGGTTTTATTTTATTTTTTTTTAGGTTTAGGTTTTAGGTTTATTTTAGGTTTATTTTTTAGTTTCATTTTATATTATTTAGTTTAGGGTTAGGTTTAGGTTTTATTTATTTTAGTTTAGTTTATTTTAGTTTAGGTTTAGGTTTATTTTATTTTGTTTATTTTATTTTTATATTAGGTTTAGGTTTTTTTAGTTTATGGTTTAGGTATAATTTTTTATTTTTAGGTTTATTTTTTAGGTTTAAGTTTTTATTTGGTTTTTTTATTTTGGTTTATTTTAGGTTTATTATTTTTATTTTGTTTAATTTTTTTTTTTTATTTAAGTTTTTTATTCTTAGGTTTATTTTACTTTTTAGTTTAGTTTTTATTTTTATTTATTTTATTTTAGTTTATTTTTATTAGATTATTTTATTTTATTTTTAGTTTTAGGTTTAGGTTTAAGTTTAGGTTTTTATTTTATTTTAAACTCAAATCTTGATGAACTCATTCATCATCAAGTAGTGCTATGTGATGATCTCGGTAAAAAAAGTATAGAAAGGAAGACCATCTCTTTGAGAGTAGTTTTTGAATAGTTAAGACAATTTAACCTCAAAATGAACCCCAAGTGTGCATTAGGGTGGCGGGAGATTCCGGGTTTTGTTGTCGACACCGAATCAAAATCGATCTAGAAGATCAAGGCCATATTAGAAATTCCACCCCAAAAGTTTAACTCAACTGGATCATTTCAAGGGTGGTTTCGTATCTAAGATGATTTATATCCAACCTATCGGGAAGATGTCAGCCATTCTCAACACTTGTCAAAAAGGCCAAGTTCAAGTGGGATGATGAGTGTGAGCATGCCTTCAAGACATACGATGATGTCGTTGATTCTACCTATCCGCAAGTCGCTCATACTTTACACTACTGCGTTAGATGACTCCCTTGGTTTTTTTGGCCCAAGCCAATGATGAAGGGAAGGAAAATGCACTCTACTACCTCAACCATCGCCTAATCCCTACTGAGGCTAATTATCCAACCATTGAGAAGTATTTCCTAGCTTTAATCTTTGCATCCCAAAAGTTACAGCACTACATGCTTCCTCATAAAGTGAACTTAATCTCTAGTGTCAATCCACTACAGTAACTCATGACATGGCTGACATTATAATAATTGTACGATCCCATGATCCTCTCACAATTTGACATTACCTTCATGCCCCTCATGTGAAAGGACAAGCACTAGATTTCTTAGCAACACCACTTCTTGCGACTCTTCTTTGGATGATCTCCCTGATGAACAAATCATGAACTTAGGGGATACTAGCACTCACCACTGAGAGATGTACTTTGATGGTGTGGCTTCCTCTCAAAGAGGAGAAAAACCATAATCTACTATTCCGGGGAAGGTAAGGGTAGGAATAGTTCTTTTAACTCCGGACTGTGATGTGATGAGATTGTCATATCATCTGTCCAATCCTTGCACCAACAATGAAGCTGAATATGAGGCTCTAATTGCAGGTGAGTTATCCATTACTAAGCATCTAACATCAACATCTTTGGGGATTCTCATCTAATTATCAACCAAATTGCTAGGTCCTATAAAGTTATAAAGCCCAAGCTCCATCACTACCACAAGTACACCATGGAGTTGTTGGCCCAAATCCCAGATGTTACCATTTATAAGATTCCTCAATGAGAGAACGTCATAGTGTATACTTTAGCCAAGCTTGCGAAGGAATTGGCATGTCCAGAGGATGAGTCCTTATCAATAAAGGTCCAAAATAGACAAGTCTTATCCCTTATTGATATTGAACTCATCAAAAAGTACTCTCTTGAAGGGGAGGTTTCCATTGCCAAAAAGGATGAGGAGTTAGATTGGAGGCAACCATTCATGATTACCTAAATAAAGGCAAACTACCTCGAGAAGTCCCAAGCCCATCGATGAAGCGAGCACTTTCCTACACTTTTGTGGATGGTGTCTTGTATCGTCTTTTCGATCATATGTGGTTACATTATTTAGACAATCATGAAGCCATAAGATCATAACCAAGTACACTCGGATGATGTGGAGCCAACTAATCAGTAAGATGAAATCCAGGATCAAGAGACTAGGATACTACTAACCTTCGATGATCAAATATTACATGGATATGGCTAGGCGAGGCCACCAATGTCAAATACACAGTGTGGTCCTACACTAACCACCCAATATTCTACATCCTACATTACCCTCATGTCCATTCGAGTGTTGGGGTATGATATGTGGGATTGATCCTCCTTCTTCCAAGGGTCATTGATTCATCTTAGCTACTACTAACTACTTTTCCAACTAGGCAAGGTGATTTCGCTTAGAGAGGTCACATGCATGTGCTCAATTTTTAGAACCATATCGTATATAGGTTAGAGTGCCTCGATGAATTATCGATAATATGGTATTCAGAGAACCAAGATCAACAACTTTTCAGACACACATAGATTGGAGATATTCTACCATCAACTACTAGAGGGAAAATAGTTTAGCAGAAGTCTTCAACAAAACTACCATCCAAATACTAAAGAAGACACACGAAATATGAAAACCAAGAGTTGTACAAAGTTAAATGATTGCTCACAACAAGTTGTTATCTAGACCTTTTCAAGTAGGAGAGCTTATTTTTAGTTCTAAGAGTGATTATTATGAGGGCTAAGATGGGAGGCAAGTTTGAACCACTTGAATGCCCTTTTCCATTGAGAAATCTACAAGGAGGACCTTATTAGCTTATTAATCATAAGGAGTGCCCAATGCTTCTAATCAATGGGCTCTACTTAAAAAATATTATAAATCATGTTTAAAAATAATTATCATCAATGAAAATTCCATTTTGAATTCAATCTCTTCCATGTTGAAAGTATTCTTGTTTGCGAATCTACCATGATGTGTTTAGGGTAGGTGTAAAGAACGAGTGGCATCTATCCTTCATCGACACAACATGAACACAAACTACACACAAACATAGAAAAAAAAACACATATCTTTTGTCTTGGGCTACTCTGAGTTAATATAACACCCCAAGTACTCACTCGTGGTGCTCTAGGTCTGACATGCTACCCTGGTGTGTCACCCTAGTGGTCTTCTTGCTTTGGAGGGATGTAAGTCTATGCTTTCCTTCCTTACTTGGCCGCACATAATGAGCACCTTGTTGTTTGGTAGGCCTTACTTGTGGCGTAAGCTACCTCATGTTGGCTTCATTTAGGAGGATGTGAGTCTACTATGCTTTCTTCTTGGATTAGCCTTTATGCACTAACTGGGTCGAGTATATTTGAGGTTTAGGATAAGTCCCCAAATAGCTCATTTCCTCCTGATTAGTTCAAGTCTGGGTGCAGAACTCCCTTGGGACTCCCCACTAAGTAGTCACTCAAGGTCAAATAGTATCTGTCCTGCTGATGATAGACTATCCCGATGATCAATTTCACTTGGAAAGTTGTACACCCCACTTTATTTTGAGGTTGATCGTTGCACACCAACGGGCACCTTAGGTTTCTTGGTTCTCACTATGCTGATGGATACACCACTCATGCTGATGGATACACCTTAGGTTGGTTGGTTCTCACACCTCAAGATACACCACTCATAGCAGATTTAAGTCTATTATGCTTTCTCCTTGAGTTGGCCACCTTATACCTATAGGCTTTCTTTTCCAGGGCTCAGGATAATGCCCCTAGTAGCACCTCCCTTGTGGGTACTATATTTGGATCACGTGCTTTGTGACCCCATTTAGAAACTACCCGGGTTACTATTGATTTGGACAGTTCCCCTTTACTAGTAACCACCCCTGTGGTTGAAGATTCTGTCTTGTGGATGTATTGATTCTCTCTAAGTCTAGTAAATCTGAGATAGGTCAAAGCTGACATAAGCCCTTTTCAGTGTGGTCCCTCGCACACCAAGGTCCAAATTATATAAAAATATATATTCACTTGTGGATTAGGAGGACACCCTAGTGGTACCTTTTCCCAAGAAAGTATCTTATCTTTAGGCGTGTCGAAAACTCCCTATAGGAATCGCTACTCTTGAGTTGATATAAGTCCCTAGTGGAATTCACTCAGTAGTCACCCCTAAGTCAGGTTTGATTTGTTGTGCTACCAATAGGTCACCCCAATAGTTGTTCCCTAATTTAGAAGATGTAAGTCTACTATGCCTTCTTCTAGCATCATTGCACATTGAAAGGCAACCCCTAAGGTTGGCTAGCTCTACCCCACCGAGGCTATCCCTTTGGATTTGTAAATGAGATAGGACAAGTTTGATATAGCCCCTTCTGGGTCCATCACACCAACATGGTCCATAAATTAAATCTATCAAATTTGGAGCTCACATCCCAATGGATATGCCCTCAATTTCAAACTAAGCCAAACAAACCATATCAAATCACATGAAATTAAGATAAAATTAATCTTCACTACTTTTGAGTTCACATAAGTCCCTAGCGGCATTCACTCGGTAGTCTCCCAAGGTTAGGTTTGATTTGTTTGCATCTAAGTCAGTGGTTATTCCTCTTGGAAGATGTAGGTGTGCTACACCTTCTTCCTAGCATAGCCATTGCACACCGAAAGGCAACCCCATAGGTTGGCTAGCTTTACCACAATCGGTAGACTATCCCTTTGGATTTGTAAACTATGGTATGTCAAGGATGGTATAGCCGCTTCTCAGTGGGTCCATCGCACCTACGGTCCATACATTAACTCAAATTAAATTAAACCCATTCTGATTTTCCCTAGTGGAGTTAAATCACACTCTTCTCCCTAGTGGAACCCTAAATCAAATATCAACAAGTCAAGCAAACAAATCAAATTCAAAACCAACTTCCCTAGTGGAGCCAAATTAAACCAACTCCCCTAGTAGAGTCTAAATGAAAGAAATCTAACCAAACTCTTATCCTTAGCGGATACATCTCCAAATAAATTGATGAAATCAAACTCAAATCCCAATCCCTAATGGATAGCCCAAACCTGCTTCCTTAGTGGAAGGTTCATATACCCGATCCCCAGACTCAGCACATATCTCTAGTAGATATGCCTCCACATCAATTAAAATAAAATAAATTAAAGTCAATTGATCTTAATCCAGGTGGATTATAGATTCTTATCCCAACAACTTCTTTCCACAAATCAAATCAAACTCAAACCTTATCCCCAGATTTTCTTCTTCTATGCCTCGACATAGACCCTCACATGTCATTTCCAATGCATGTGTGATCCCAAATCTCCCTCCATGTCCTTGACATGGAATTCTCATCAAATCTTATTTCTTCTCTTATGCACCTTTAATACTTCAACCAAAGCCTAATAATGTATTCATTCAAATTACATCATCTTAACATTGTAATCAACATTTTATGATTTGTGATGGTGCAAGCTCAAACTAACTATACAATATCATGCTAAACATATTAAAGTGTGAATTAACACACTATTATATTATAATATATGATGTTATATTATAATTTTCTATAATATAATATATTATCTAACATTACACCTCATTAGAATCACTTAAAATAAACAAATAACAAAATTTTCTCAAAATATGAATAATGTTCATTTTGGATGTAAAATTGTTATTTTTTTATTAGAAATGGTGCAAAATAGCATAATTTTGGTGTTGCTTCTTGGTGTGTGCCATGAATTTGGCCAAATTCTTCTATCTCAACCTTCAATTTATCTTACATTACACCTTAAAATGAATCACTTTAAGCAAAAACTATAAAATTTGGTTGAAAAATGAAAATTTATTTTGGATGCAAAATTCCATTCTTTTGATTAAATGACACACCATAGCACACCCCCAATGATGTTCCCTAAAGCTTACCTTAAATTTTGCCAAATCCCATCATCTCAGCCTATAAATCAATATTTTTATGAATTATACCAGCACAAACTCTACTACATCATACTATAACAAACTAAAAAATGCTAAACAACAAGTAGTAATACACAATAGTATGCTATAATGCATGATGCTACACTATGTTATGGCATCATATATTATAATACACTATAACATATTATGTTATACTGCATATCACATCATAAGGGATTTAAGATAAAAAATCATAATATTAGTCTAAACAATAAAAAACTATATATTTTAGTCATATTACTTACATATTTTAAATTGAAATAATATATTATGATGTCATGCTCTACCTATTATGAATTTAGCCAAATTCAACCATTTCAAATTCTGAATCAACATTTTATAAATAATGCTATCATAGGCTCGATTGCATGATTGGAGAATATTAAAAGATATTAAAATGCATAAAACATATAATATTTATTTTGAACATAAAATCTTACTTTTTAGACTACAAGTGGCATAGCCACCTTCGGTTCTACAACCTAATTTCCACTTCAAATTTAACAAATTTCATCATCTGATTTATTAAATCAATATTTTATGATTTATATTAATATATATACTATAGGGAAAAATACCATAATATACTAAAACATTTCAAAACATCTTATAACATCCAAAAAACATTACTACATGCTCAAATATATGATCTACATTATACTATAATATATGGTATTATAATATGATTTAGGGTTAGGGTTTAGGTATTCAAATCTCTAATAGTCAAGGAAAACTCTCTTGAAGACATTTTCTTTAGCTACCATAACTATGTTAGGATTAGGTCATTCTTTCAATCTACTCCCTAATAACATCTTTATTCAAGGTTTAGGGTTTAGGGTTGGTTTAGGGTTTAGGTTTAGGTTTAGGGTTTTAGGTTTAGGGTTTAGAGTTTAGGGTTGTATGTTTTAGGGTTTATGTTCTAGGGTTTAGAGTTTAGGGTTTAGGTTTAGGGTTTAGGGTTTAGGGTTTAGTTTAGGTTTAGGTTTAGGGTTTAGGTTTAGGGTTTAGGGTTTAGGTTTAGTTTAGGTTTAGGTTTAGGTTTAGGGTTTAGGTTTAGGGTTTAGGGTTTAGGGTTTTGATTTTAGGTTAGGGTTTTAAGTTTTAATTTATAATTTATGGTTTAAAGATTTTTTTAATAGAGAATAAATTTAGATTCAACATTTCTTCTTTTTGATTTCATCAACCAAGTAGCACCCCAAGTTTTCTAAGATAGAAGTGATGACATAGATAAAAAATGAGCACCCATAGAGCTAATCAAAAACCCTAGAGAAAGTCATAGTTCCATAAGCAACAGATCGGATCGGCCATTCTTCAGTTTCTCTAGGTCCCACCAAAAGCACCCTCGCCCCTTAAGTAGTGGGATCTACCATCATATCATCAGCACCACCATGGTAACCTCTCGCTCCTCCTCCTCCAAAACCACCTACTCACCACCACCTCAATATCCGCACCTCGGATCCCCACCACCACTGCGATAACCATCGCCTTCGCCTTCGCCTCGATTGCCAGACTTGGATTGAGCCTAGTTGATGGTGATGTTCCTACCATCAAGGTTCTGCCCATTCTTAGGGTTTAGGGTTAGTTTAGGTTTAGGGTTTAAGGTTTAGGGTTGTAGGTTTTAGGGTTTAGGGTTTAGGGTTTAGGGTTTAGGATTTAGGGTTAGTTTAGGTTTAGTTTAGGTTTAGGGTTTAGGTTTGTAGGTTTAGCTTTAGGTTTGTTTAGGGTTTAGGGTTTAGATTTATGGTTTAGGGTTTTGGGTATAAATTTATGGTTTTAGGTTTAGGGTTTAGGTTTTTTTTTAAATTAAGTAAATGAGGTTTAGGTTTATTTAGTTTATTTTATTTATTTTAGTTTATTTTATTTATTTTACTTAGGTTTATTTTTATTTTTTTTAATTTAGTTTATTTATTTTAGTTTATTTATTTTAAGTTTAGGTTTATGCTTATTTTTTTACTTTAGTTTTATTTTTATTTTATTTTTAGGTTTTTTTTATTTTAGGTTTTTAGGTTTTCATTTTATTTTTTTGGTTTAGGTTTTAGGTTTTAGTTTTTAGTTTAGGTTTAGGTTCATTTTTAGTTTATTTTATTTTATTTAGTTTATGGTTTAGGTTTAGTTTATTTTAGGTTTAG
The DNA here is from genome assembly GCA_021442155.1 of Cymbidium sinense. NCBI lineage: Eukaryota > Viridiplantae > Streptophyta > Magnoliopsida > Asparagales > Orchidaceae > Cymbidium > Cymbidium sinense. The sequence continues at coordinate 295,194 of JAKCPB010000193.1, read as the reverse complement.
GTTTAGGTTTTATTATTTTAATTTAATTTATTTTAGATTAGGTTTAAGTTTATTTTATTTTATTTATTTTAGTTTAGGTTTTCATTTATTTTGTTTTTTTAATTTTAGGTTTAGGGTTTTTTTTAGTTAAAGGTTTAGGTTTTATTTTTTATTTATTTTTAAGTTTTATTTTCATGTTTATTTTTTAGGTTTAGGCTTTTATTTAGTATTTATTTTATTTTATTTTTGTTTTATTTTATTTTTATTTTATGTTTACTTTTTATTTTATTTAGGTTTTTCATTATTAGGTTTTTTCTATTTTTTAGTTGAGCTTAGATTTGTACTTATTTTATTTTAGTTTAGTTTTTATTTTTTTTATTTTATTTTATGTTTAGGTATAAGTTTAGGTTTAGATTTTTTATTTTTTATTTTTAGGTTTTATTTAGTTTAGGTATAGGTTTTTAGTGTTTAGGGTTTAGGGTTTGAGGTTTAGGGTTTAGGGTTTAGAGTTGTAGGTTTTAGGGTTTAGGGTTTAGGTTTTAGGGTTTAGGGTTTTAGGGTTTAGGGTTTAGGGTTTAGGGTTTAGGGTTTTAAGGTTTTGGGTATACAATTTAGGGTTATAGGTCTATGGTTCAAGGTTTAGGGTTAGTTTTAGGGTTTAGGATTTAAGGTTAAGGTTTTTTTATTTTTTTTATTTTTTGATTTTTATTTTTTTAAAATTAAGTAAACTCATAGCCTTATGTTTATTTGGTATATTTAGTTTATTTTTATTTTTTTATTATTTTATTTTATTTTTTATTTATTTTTTATTATGTAGTTTATTTATTTTAGGTTTATTTATTGTAGTTTAGGTTTTATTTTAGTTTATTTTATTTAGTTTATATTTCTTTATTTAGTAGTATATTTATTTTTTTATTTATTTTTATTTTTTTTATTTATTTTTTAGGTTTAGGTTTAGTTATTTTTTTAGTTTAGTTTTATTTTTCTTTTTTATTTTAGGTTTATTTTATTTTATTTTTTGGTTTTAGGTTTTGGTTTTTTTTTTTTTTTTTTAGGTTTAGGTTTTAGGTTTATTTTAGTTTATTTTTTTTATTTTATTTTAGTTTGGTTTAGGTTTATTTTAGTTTATTTTATTTTATTTAGGGTTTAGGTTTAGGTTTAGTTTATTTTTGGTTTAGGTTTCAGTTTTATTTGTTTTAGTTAAGTTTATATAGTTTAGGTTTAGCTTTATTTTATTTTTTATTTTAGGTTTAGGTTTTTTTAGTTTATTTTAGTTTATTTTTAATTTATTTTAAGTTTTATTCTTAGGTTTATTTTTTAGGTTTAGGTTTTTTTTTTAGTTTTTTATTTTATTTTAGGTTTATTTATTTTATTTTAGGTTTAATTTTATTTATTTAGGTTTTATTTTTTACTTTAGTTTAGGTTTCATTTATTATTTTATTTTTTTAGGTTTAGTTTAGGTTTAGTTTAGTTTAGGTTTTATTTTATTTTATTTTTTAATTTTATTTTGGTTTAGGCTTTTAATTTCTTTTTTATTTTAAGGTTTAATTAGTTTAGGTTTAGGTTTTAGCTTAGGGTTTAGGATTTAGGGTTTAGGTTTACAGTTTGAGGTTTAGGGTTTAGGGTTTAGGGTTAGGGTTTAGGTTTAGGGTTAAGGTTTAGGTTTAGTTTTAGGGTTTAGGATTTTAGGTTTAGGGTTTTAAGGTTTATGGTTTAGGGTTTAGGTTTTAGGTCTAGTGTTCAGGTTTTAGTTTAGGGTTTAAGGTTTTTAGTTTTTTTTAATAGAGAACAAATTCAAATTCAACAGTTCTTCTTTTGATTTCATCAACCAAGTAACATACCAAGTTTTCTAAGACACATGGGACAATATAGATAAAAATGAGCACTTAAATCAAAACCCTAGATAACTAGAACCATCTACTATAAAGGCACATAAGCATGTGGATTGGCCATTCTTCATTTCTCCAGTTCCCATCAAAACCACCCCTCGAGTAGGGATCCCATCATATCCCCATCTCTCCTCACCACCACCAGGTAACCTAGGTCATCCTCTTGCCTAAAACCACCCGCTGACCACCACCTCCATATCCACCAAGATCTCAAGATCCCCATCACCACATGATACCATACACCAGCCTTCACCTCTAGTGCAGATCTAGATTGAGCCTAGTTGATGATGATGTTCCTGTCATCAAGGTTATGCCCATTCTTAGGGTTTAGGGTTAGTTTAGGGTTTAGGATTTAGGTTTATTTCTTAATTTATTTAGTTTCTTTAGGGTTTAGGTTTAGGGTTTGGGGTTTAGGATTGGGGTTTATGGTTTAGGGTTTAAGGTTTAGGGTTTATGGTTTTAGGTTTATGCCTTTAGGGTTAGGGTTTAAGGTTAGGGTTTAGGTTTAGGGTGGGTTTAGTGTTTAGGCATTAGGGTTTAGGGTTTAGAGTTAGGGTTTGGGTTTAGGGTTTAGGGTTTTTGAGGTTTAAGGTTGTAGGTTTTGGGGTTAGGGTTTTGGGGTTAATTTTATGGTCTGGGTTTAGGGTTTAGGTTTAAGATTTAGGGTTTAGGGTTTAGGTTTTATTTTAAATTAAGTAAACTAATAGGTTTAAGTTTATTTAGTTTATTTTATTTATTTTAGTTTATTATTTTTATTTTACTTAGGTTTATTTTTATTTTTTTATTTAGTTTATTTTATTTACTTTAGGTTTATTTATTTTAGTTTAGGTTTTTTATTTTAGTTTATTTTTAGGTTTAGGTTTAGGTTTATGCTTATTTTTAGTTTAGTTTTATTTTATTTATTTTTTTAGGTTTAGGTTTATTTTTTTTTATTTAGGTTTAGTTAGGTTTTATTTTATTTTTTTTTTGGTTTAGGTTTTGGTTTTTTTATTTTAGGTTTATTTTTAGGTTTATGTTTTGTTTAGGTTTAGGTTTCTTTTTATTTTATTTTATTTAGTTTAGGGTTTAGGATTAGTTTATTTTAGGTTTATATTTAGGTTTTATTAATTTTATTTTAGTTTTTTTTAGTTTAGGTTTAAGTTTATTTTATTTTATTTTGTTTAGTTTAGGTTTAGGTTTCTTTTAGTTTAGGTTTAGGTTTTATTTTTTATTTAATTTTAGGTTTTATTTTTTGGTTTATTTTTTTGGTTTTGGTTTCTATTTAGTTTTTTTTTTATTTTAGGTTTATTTTATTTTTATTTGACATTTAGTTTTTATTATATTTAGGTTTAACTTATTTTTTAGTTTAGTTTAGTTTTTATTATTTTATTTTAGTTTAGTTTTATTTTTTATTTTATTTTATTTTACATTTAGGTTTAGGTTTTGGTTTGGTTTAGGTTTAGGTTTATTTTAGGTTTTGGTTTAGTTTAGGTTTTATTTTATTTTATTTTATTTTATTTAGGTTTCTTTTATTTATTTTATTTTTTAGTTTTATTTAGTTTAGGTTTAGGTTTTTAGGCTTTAGGTTTTAGGGTTTAGGGTTTAGGGTTTAGGATTTGATTTAGGTTTAGTTTAGGATTAGGGTTATAGTTTTTAGGGTTTAGGGATTAGGGTTTAGGGTTTAGGGATTAAGGTTTTAGGTTTTAGGGTTTAGGGTTTAGGGTTTAGGCTTTAGGCTTTAGGGTTTAGGGTTTTAAAGTTTAGGGTTTAGGGTTTTAGGTTTAGTTTAGGTTTAGTTGGGGTTTTAGTTTAGGGTTTAGGGTAGTTTTATTTTTTAATTTTTATTTTAAAATAAGTAAACTAGTAGTTTAGGTTTATTTAGTTTATTTGGTTTATTTTATTTATTTTATTTTTATTTATTGATTTTATTTTATTTAGTTAATTATTTATTTTAGTTTATTTATTTTAGTTTAGGTTTTATTTTAGTTTATTATTTAGGTTTAGGTTTTATTATTTAGTTTAGTTTTATTTTTATTTTATTTTTTTTTAGTTTTGGTATTTCTTATTTTTAGGTTTAGGTTTAGGTTTTTATTTTATTTTTTTAGGTTTAGGTTCTAGGATTTTACTTTTGGTTTATTTTTAGGTTTTATTTTTTAGTTTAGGTTTAGGTTTAATTTTAGTTTATTTTAATTTATTCAGTGTTTAAGTTTAGGTTTAGGTTTAGTTTATTTTAAGTTTAGGTTTAGGATTTTTTATTTTAGTTTAATTTATTATAGTTTAGGTTTAGGTTAATTTTATTTTTATTTAGGTTTAGGTTTTTTTTTAGTTTAGGGTTTAGGTTTTATTTTTAGATCTTATTTTTATGTTTGGATTTTTATTTGGTTTTAATTTTTTTATTTTAGGTTTATTTTATTTTATTTAGGTTTATTTTATTTTTAGGTTTTATTTTATTTTAGATTTTCTTTATTTTATTTACTTTTTTTATTTTTTATTTTATTTTCTTTTAGGTTTAGGTTTTTTAGTTTAGTTTTTTATTTTATTTTATTTTATTATTTTATTTTAGTTTAGGTTTTTTTATTTATTTTATTTTTAGGTTGTATTTAGTTTAGGTTTAGGTTTTTAGCTTTTAGGGTTTAGGGTTTAAGGTTAATTGAGGGTTTAGGGTTTAGGGTTTAGGGTTTAGGTTTTAGGGTTAAGGGTTTTAGGGTTCAGGGTTTAGGGTTTTAGGGTTTTAGGTTTAGGGTTTAGGTTGTAGTTTTAGGGTTTAGGGTTTTTGGTTTTTTTAATAGAGAATAAATTCATATTCAACATTTATTCTTTTCAATTTCATCAACCAAGTAACACACTAAGTTTTCTAAGACATAAGCGACAACATAGATAAAAAATGAGCATGCATAGAGCAATTCAAAAAATCTAGATAACTAGAACCATCTTTACTACAAAGACACAATTCCATAAGCAGAAGATCAGATCGGTTCTTCAATTTCTCCAGTTCCAATCAAAGCCACCCCGGCCTCTCGAGTAGCAGGATCTTCCATCATATCCCAGATCTCTCCCTCTGCCACCACCACGGCTATAGCTATTGTCGCTCCTCCTCTCCATAACCTCACCACCACCATATCCACTAGCACCCATCCCCACCACCATGCAATAAATGCTCCTCCACCTTTGCCTCCACCACTGATCTAGACTAAGCACGGTTGATGATGTTCACCAACAAGGTTCTGTCCATTCTTAGCGTTTAGATTTAGGTTTAGGTTTATTAGGTTTTTAAGTTTAGGTTTACTTTTTAATTTATTTAGTTACTTTAGGTTTAGGTTTAGAGTTTAGGGTTTAGGGTTTAGGTTTTAGTTATTTTAGTTTAGGTTTTGGTTTATTTTATTTTGTTTATTTTATTTTTATTTTAGGTTTAGTTTTTTTTTTAGTTTAGGGTTTGGGTTTTATTTTTTATTTACTTTTAGGTTTTATTTTAGTTTTATTTTTTTAGGGTTAGGTTTATATTTTGTTATTATTTTATTTTATTTTTTATATTTAGTTTTATTTTATTAAGGTTTTATTCTTAGTTTATTTATATTTTAGTTTAGTCTAGGTTTCTCTTTAATTTATTTTAGTTTATTTTTATTTTTAGCTCTAGGTTTAGGTTTTAGTTTAGGTTTTATTTTATTTTAATTTTTTTATTAGGTTTAGGTTTTTTTTGTTCATTTTATTTTTAGGTTTATTTAGTTTTTTGGTTTTAGGTTTTAGGGTTTAGGTTTAGGGTTTTAGGTTTATGGTTTTAGGGAGGGTTTAGGGTTTAGGGTTAGGGTTTAGGGTTTAGAGTTTAGGGTTTAGTGTTTAGGCTTTTGGGTTTTGGGTTTTCAGGCTTTAGGGATTAGGGTTGAGGGCTTAGGGTTTAAGGTTTAGGGTTAGTTCAGTGTTTGGGTTTAGGGTTTGAGGTTTTAGGGTTTGGGTAGTTTAGGGTTTAGGGTTTGGGATTTAGGGTTTAGGTTTGGGTTTTAGGGTTTAGGGATTTTTTTTAAAATTAAGTAAACTGTAGGTTTTTAGTTTATTTAGTTTATCTTTATTTATTTTAGGTTTATTTATTTTATTTTTTATTTTTATGTTAGTTTAATTTTTAGGTTTAGGTTTTAAGTTTATGTTTATTTTTTAGTTTAGTTTTACTTTTATTTTTTATTTTTAGGTTTAGGTTTATTTTAATTTTAGGTTTAGGTTTAGGTTTTATCTCATTTTTTAGCTTTAGCTTTTTTGGTTTTATTTTAGGTTTATTTTAGGTTTATTTTTTAGTCTAGTAGGTTTATTTTAGTTTATTTTATTTTATTTAGTTTAGGGTTTAGGTTTAGTTTATTTTATAGGTTTAGGTTTTATTTTATTTAGTTTATTTTAGTTTAGGTTTAGGTTTATTTTATATTATTATTTTAGGCTTAGGTTTTTTTTAGTTTAGGGTTTAGGTTTTATTTTTTATTTTTAGGTTATTTTAGATTTATGTTTTATTTAGTTTTTTATTTTATTTTATTTATTTTATTTTACATTTAGTTTTTATTATATTTAGGTTTTTTATTTTTAGGTTTATTTTAATTTTTTACTTTGTATAGGTTTTTATTTATTTTATTTTAGTTTTTTTTTAGTTTTAGGTTTAGGTTTACATTTAGGTTTAGGTTTAGGTTTTAGTTTACATTTTTATTTTATTTTATATTTTATTTTATTTAGGTTTAGGTTTTTTATTTATCTTATTTTTTATGTTTTATTTTGTTTAGGTTTTAGGTTTTTAGGTTTAGGGTTTAGTGTTTAGGGTTTAGAGTTTAGGGTTTGGGGTTTAGAGTTTAGGGTTTAGGGTTGTAGAGTTTAGGGATCAGGGTTTAGGTTTAGGGTTTAGGGTTTAGGTTGTGGGGTTTAGGGTTTAGGTTTTCTTTATTTGTTATTTTATTTTTTATTTTTCATTTTTAAATTAAGTAAACAAGTAGGTTTAGGTTTATTTAGTATTTTTTATTTTTTATTTAGGTTTATTTTTATTTTTATTTAGTTTAGTTTATTTATTTTAGGTTTATTTATTTTAGTTTATTTTTTAGGTTTAGGTTTAGGTTTATTTTTTAGCTTAGTTTTATTTTTATGTTATTTTTTAGGTTTAGGTTTTATATTTTATTTTTAGGTTTAGGTTTAGGTTTTTATTTTAGGTTTATTTTTAGGTATTATTTTTTAGTTTAGGTTTAGGTTTATTTTTAGTTTATTTTATTTTATTTAGTTTTAGTTTAGGTTTAGGTTTAGTTTATTTTAGGTTTAGGTTTAGGTTTTATTTATTTTAGTTTAGTTTATCTTAGTTTAGGTTTTGGTTTATTTTAGGTTTAAGTTTTTTTTTTAGTTTAGGATTTTGGTTTATTTTTTTTATTTAGTTTTAGTTTATTTTTAAGGTTATATTTTTTATTAGTTTTTTTTATTATTTTATTTTTTGGTTTATTATATTTTATTTTATGTTTAGTTTTTATTTTATTTAGATTTTTTAGTTTAGTTTAGGTTTTTATTTACTTTATTTTAGTTTAGTTTTATTTTTTTATTTTATTTTATTTTAGGTTTAGGTTTTAGTTTATGTTTTATTTTATTTTATTTTTCATTTTATTTTTTTTTAGGTTTTAATATTTATTTTATTTTGGGTTTTATTTAGTTTAGGTTTAGGTTTTAGGTTTTAGGGTTTAGGGTTTAGGGTTTAGGTTTTAGGTTTTATTTTTAGGTTTCTTTTTTAGGTTTTTTTTTAGTTTATTTTATTTTATTTAGTTTAATTTTAGGTTTAGGTTTAATTTATTTTAGTTTAATTTATTTTAATTTAGGTTTAGGTTTATTTTATTTTATTTATTTTATTTTTTATAGGATTAGTTTTATTTTTAGTTTAGGGTTTGGGTTTTATTATTTTTTATTATTTTTTGTTTTAGTTTTAGGTTTTATTTAATTTTTATTTTATTTTATATTAGGTTTACTTTATTTTTATACGTTAAGTTTTATTTTATTTGGGTTTTTATTCTTAGGTTTATGTTATTTTTTAGTTTAGTTTAGTTTTTTATTTATTATATTTTAGTTTATTTTTATTAGTTTATTTTATTTTATTTTTAGGATTAGTTTAGGATTTAGTCTAGGTTTTTATTTTATTTCATTTTTTATTATATTTAGGTTTTTTTTTATTTATTTTATTTTATTATTTTATTTAGTTTTAGGTTTTAGGTTTTGGGTTTAGGTTTAGTTTTAGGGTTTGGGTTTAGGGTTTAGGTTTAGGTTTAGGGTTAGTGTTTTAGGTTTAGGTTAAGTTTAGGGTTTAGTTTAGGTTTAGTTTTTAGGGTTTTAGGTTTAGTTTAGGGTTTTAGGTTTGGGCTTTAGGGTTTAGGATGGTTTAGGTTTTTAAGGTTGGTGTTTAGGGTTTAGGGTTTAGGGTTAGGGTTAGGGTTTAGGGTTTAGGTTTAAGGTTTATGGTTTTAGGGTTTGTGGCTAGGTTTAGGTTTAGGATTTAGGGTTTAGGCTATTTTTTCTTTAAAATTAGGTAAAGTAGTTTAGTTTATTTATTTATTTATTTATTTATTTTATTTTTATTTTTATTTAGGTTTATTTTTTTATTTAGTTTATTTATTTTTTGGTTAATTTTATTTTAATTTAGGTTTATTTTAGTTTTTTTTTTTGTTAGGTTTAGTTTTATTTTTGTTTAGTTTATTTATATTTTATTTTTAGGTTTAGGTTTTATTTTTTTAGGTATATGTTTATGTTTTATTTTAGTTTTTTAGGTTTAGGGTTTAGTTTTTTTATTTAATTTTTTTTTTAGGTTTATTTTTAGTTTATTTTATTTTATTTGTTTAGGGTTTAGGCTTAGGTTTTATTTATTTTAGTTTTCTTTATTTTAGTTTAGGTTTATGTTTAATTTATTTTTTTATTTTATGTTTAGGGTTTAGGTTTTATTTTTTTATTTTAGGTTTATTTTTGGGTTTAGGTTTTATTTAGTTTTTATTTTATTTAGGGTTTTGTGCCACCAACCTTTAAGATCTTTGATGGTAGTGGGAGCTCACGACAACACATTGCACACTTTAGAGCCGAATGTTGCAACACCGACGGCAGCATCGCACTCCTCTTCTGTCTTTTCGTTAGCAGTCTGTCAAGTGTGGCATTTGATTGGTACGCTGAATTGCCCAATGGTTCGGTGAAGACTTTTGCTGAGTTGGAAGACCTCTTCATCAAAAGGTTTGCAGGAGCTCAGCAGAGGGTGACTTTAAGCGACCTGATTGTAGAGAAATAGAAACTCAATGAGTCCATTATTGATTACATTCTCGTGGCACGAACATGAAATGTAACCTGTCAACAACATGCCATTGAGATTCTACTCAAGAATATCCATGGGACTTTCATGCTTAAGGACTTTACCATCAAAACATTCAAGAAATTAATCAACAAGGCATAGCCTACAAGAGGAAGCCAATAGTTGCCCTTTCGACAAATCATCTAGGCCCAAGCGAAGGTGTCCAACTTCTAGACTTATAACTACAGAGTGGTAGCTAACTCCTCCTCGATTTTAAAACCATGTAGTCGGTCTTATGAATTGCAAGATAGCTAAGGTAGTTATTTAATTAGAAAGAGACTAAAGTCCTAAACACTCCCCTAAGAGACTAGAGCATGAGTGGTATGAGCATATGACTTAATATATAAATTCAAAATATTTTCAAATTTTATTTCAGTTTAGACACATCATTTTGATAGAGGCTTTAGGATTTCTTATGCCTAAATTCATGATGAAATAGGTTATGGATCAAATTAACTAGAAGAAGGTGTTCTCCATCATAAGGGATGCCCTCACAGGTCAAGCATTCCTATCATGCAAAAATGGAGATCCTTCATGTTCAAGAGAAAGAATATGCATGCATGATGTGAAACATACAACCATACATTAAGGGTTGCTAAATCTTTTAATTATCTTATTTATCTCTTAGGCTTTATGATGAGGTTATGAGTTGTTTAAAATTTAGTTATGAGTAATTAGTTGGGTAGAAAAGTTATTTTATCCTAAGAGCCTAATCATTATCCAAGCCACCCATTAAAGCATCAATCATTTTAGAAACTATGAAAAGCATGCCATCCTAATGCACAATGTAAACATAACATTTAACAATTATATAAACTATCATAAAAGAATAAAAGGTCGGTGAGGTCGGGTACCGCCGTACAACCCAAAGAGAACAAAGATGGGTAGCTAAGCTCTACCCTTATACAACCTAGAATAGAAAAGAATAATTGTAATTGTATTAAATGCTATGGGGGCCTTCTTTTTTTATATCTCCATTTTGATTTGGTTCCTTCTCTGATTTGGATAATGCTTGCTTCAAAGGCATCAGCACCCCGACAAAAACCTTCTGCCACTACTCATCCTAATCCCCATAGCACTAATCCTAATTCCTATTACAAAATTATATTTATGAGGAAAAGTAAATTTAACTACACTTGCAAAATAGAGGTTAGCTAAATATACATATAATCCCAAGTATTGTATTTGTAATTTGGACTTAGCACCCTACAAATGGGTAATTAAGCCCACATGTCCTAACTTGGATTATGCTTAAAGATTTAAGCAACCTAGAAAAAGAGAATTCATATTTATTTTTAAGCATCTATTAAGCATAATCCCATGCAGAAAACATGATTAGGCTAATATTTGCCTATCATCCAGTTTACAAAACATACACCCTGACATTTAATCTAAAATAATATATCATAAAAAAACATACATCACATCATACACCATCCTAACTTAGAAACAGAAGTGGTGACTTAATTCTGATGTGTGTATTAAGGATTGTGTGGTAAGTGTTGTTAGGAATTAGTGTTGTATTTTCTAAGTGTAGAAGGATTCAATTTAACATAAAAGGTTGATTTCACTTGAAGTAGTTTAATTGATTTGAGAATTTTAATTTGTGTTTCCTTTTGTTTCATTTGATTACACTTAGCAACTAAGTGTTATAAAGAGAGGAAAAGAGGATTTCCTCTTTCATCCCTACCATAAGTCACTTTCTAAAGTATATTAATTTGATTTAGTTCTCTTTTTGTGAAAGGCTTATTAAATGATTTATTAATCCTAAGTTTAGGTTCACTTTAAATAATCCTATTCAAAATGAAAAGCATCTTAAGATTAATTTAATTGAATTACTATGACATGACATATATTAAATCATTCCTTTCCATCACATGTAACATTTCATATGATTTAATCCTAAGTGTATCTATACATGCAAAATATTTTAGCACACTTAAATGATGAATGTATGTGTATGTTTAGAATTTATATTTTATTTAATTGAATTATTTAAACATATTAATTTAAAATATTATCCAAATTCTTATATAAAAAAATAAAAATGAAATTAAATAAGCATATGCTGTTGTTAAACCAGAGAAGTGAGGTAATCAAATGACCTCTTTGGAGTTAGCTAAAACCTCGCATTCTTGGGATGTCCAGACAATATACCCATTTGCATTCAAACATATGTAAACTCATATACAAGCACATAGAAAGTAATCTCCAAATCATATGGCTAATTAATTCAACCACTTAGTCAATTATGAATCCATGCAATTTTAATGTAAAATGTGATTTTCATTCACTAATCACATATACAGATACATGTATAAAGATATAGGCAAGTACATGTCATTATTAAACCAGGGAAGTGAGGTAATCAAATGACCTCCTTGGGGCTAACTAAAGGCTCGTATTCCTAGGATGTCTAAACTAAATACTTGCTTTTCTTTGACATAGACGAGGGAAAGAAAACCATGTAAAGATTGTATATTTTTTGATTGAATCATTTATATATATATGAATTAAAGCTCTATCCAAATTCTAATGTTGAAATACATAAGAATGAAATAAAATGGGTATGTGCCATTATTAAACCATGAAAGTGAGGTAATCAAATGGCCTCCTTGGGGCTAGCTAAAGCCTCGTGTTCTCAGGATGTGCAGACTATATACCCACTACAATTCAATCTTATATAAATCAACACTTGAATAGAGGAAAGATAACTCACCATTCATACACTTAAGCTATAAGCACATGCATTTCTTATATATTTATAACTAGCATCAAAACACATATTATTCATTTATAAGATTTTGAAAAATACATTTGGATTTAATAGTGATAATAGCCATGCATATATTAAATTAAATCAACACATGCAAGCTTACATAAAAGGAAATCCATTTTATTTTACTTGATTTTGAAAAGATGGATGCATGAATTCAAATGACATAAAAAATTTAACATGATTGGAAAGAGGACAATCAAATATAAGCATGTGATTCTTTCAACCAAACTAGTTTTTAAGGACAATCAAATCAAATAAGATTATTTAAAGCAAACCAAAGCTTGTTTATTAATTAAGTTTTGGATTTGATTTGATTTAAAGAGAAGAGAAATCATCACTTGTTGTTTTAAACCCATTCCCACATTAGTGATTTGATTTAATTCAAGGAAATGTAATTAAGTCAATTTTATATGTTAATTAAGTTGAACCCTTAATTAGATGATATAATTACCCTTACCTATGTCACCTTAAAGTAATTAACTAAATAATTATGATCCAACATGATATGCATGGAAAATAAACTTGCAATGATCCTAAGAAATAAAAAGGGGAAAATGCAATTGGCTCATGATTAATAGTTAATTAGATTAAGGGACTTAATTAATTACTCTTATGGTTTTCTCACACATGTAGACTAACCATAATTTCATTAAACTCCTTTAGGTTATTAAACACCTAAAGATCTACCCCATCATATTAATTAATTAATGTGATTATGATTTCAATTTGATTAAGTGATTTAATTAATTAGTTAAATCTTAATTAATTTCATTTTAAAAAGGGTGAAATGAACTTGGGAAAAGGGTCCCAACCCTATTCCTTAGTTCACTTATTGAATAATGATTAAAAACTTAATTAACCAATATATTACTATTCATGGGATTAATTAATCATTAATTAACTTAAAAGAGTAGTTAAGGTTTAATTAGTCAATTTTCCTAATTAAGTGAGCAATAAATCCCAAGAAAATTATGGGAGGCAGAGGTCATCCCATTAAATTAACCCACAAAATTTGGGATTAATTGCTCAAGTAATTAAGGAGTAATTAAGCTAGTTAATTTTATAATTAAACTTTAATTACTATTCAAAATTAGTTAAGATCATTTTTAATTTATTCTCCTCTAAAATACCTATAAAATGAGTATTTATTTGCATTTTTTATTTCTCTATGCTTTTTTATGATTTTTAGAAGTTTCAGCCATTAAAAATGATTAATTAATTTTAATTAAAGCGTAATCCTATTGGCGCCATGCGACGCATTTTCCATGTGGCTTCGCGGGATTGGCTACTTAAAACTTATTCGACTCAGCACCTATGTGGCGGTGGCGGATGCGCTTTCTTGTTTACCACCTGATCTAAGATCGAACATCTACGATTAATCCCATAGCTTAATAGGATTTAATCAGATCGATCTAGTAGATTTAATCACGACCGTCTATTCTGATCACACAGAATAGACGGTGCGTGATCTAAAGTCACATGAGTGAGGGAGAATGGAGTCTGTCTTCCATTGCTCACTTGATCCAAGCTTACTCGAGCTTGGATCAACTTCAAAAGGATCTCACACCTTCATGACATCGATTAGAGGGGATCCAATGGTCAAGATCACACGAGATGCAAGTTTTCTTCAAAAAGCTCCAACCCATTTTTTTTAAGGATCAATTTTGGAAGCATATCTCAGCTCAAGACGGTGGCTCGAGGAAGCTTCATCTAGTGGAGATGAAGCCTGTTGATCGCAATTGGATCAACTCCTCAATGTTTCTTGTCCATTGAAGACCACTTGATCTTTTATGATCATTCTTGCTCACTTGATGAAGCTAGGAGATGCAAGTTCATTTGCTCGATGAGGGGAAGGAAGATGGAGCATGCAGAATGGGAATGAGCAATAAAGAATGAATGGGAGTCATCTGGTGATGATGGGAATGGTTATTTTTTGATCATGAGATCTTCTTGATATGGATAGCTGGTGGTCTTGGAATGTTCTTGTGGTTGATGGTATCTTGATGTATGAGTGGTGTGAGGTGGAGGTGCTTATGGTTGGTGGATGATGTATGAGTGATGGGTGGAAATGATGCATGAGGTATGGCAAATACCTCTTAAGGTGTAAGTGACAATTGGAAATGGAAGCAAGGAATCATGTGTGTCTATGGGTTTCAAATGCTAATGGGAGAGGTGATTTCACCTCCCATGGTCATGGAGACCCAACCACTGTGGGCAATTCTAGGTCTAGGTGGACCATTGGGAAGCACCAATGACCAAGGAATGGAAATGACCACTTACATGGGTGATTTGTCTCATGTGATGCCCTTGACCCAAAAGCAGAATGCTCATTTGGCATTAGATTTGATTTGGGTAGATTCGAAATGAGCAAAAAGTGGGTTAGCCAATTTCAAGTCAATCGAGTTGATTTGGTTGGGTTTGGCTCTTTGACTCATTTAGGTCAAATTGGGATAGTTGGGTCAAGTTGACCAATTGGTCAAATTGGTCAAACCAAGCTGGGTCAAGTTCATATGATCATTTGGGATGTTTTGGTTCAATTGGTTTGGTTTAGTTTGGCTTAGATTTGATTTTGCTCATTTGAATTCATTTGGGTCAAATGGGTTAAGTTGACCAATTTGACCAAATTAGTCAAATTGGCTTTATGTATAGTTATTATGATTGTAGTAACTTAATTTGGAATTTAGGTCAATTTGGCTAAGTAGGTCAATTGGTTCAATTGGGTCCAACATGGCTTTGGTCAAGCTCAATCAATTTGGAATGAACTTGAGCCATTGGTTGCAATCAATTTGGTTTATATTTTGATGGGAGGTTTTGATGGGGTTGGTTCATTCTAATTTGGGTAGGATTAGAACTTAGCTCAAATAGGTCAAATTGGCCACTTTGGGTCAAGTGGACAAATTGGGTTTAGTTGGCTTGATTTTGGGTTGAGTTTGATTTATTTGAGTTTATATATTGATTTGGGATTGATATATAAATTCAATTGTATAACTTGGGTTTAAATGGGTTTTGGTTCATTTGAACATTTCAAGTCAAAGGGTTAAGTTAGGTTTGACTTGGGTTGATTTTGGTTTGGCTTGATGATTATAAATTTCATTTATATTTGAAAATATGATTGAAGGTATGATTGATTCATGAGAAAATCAATTGAATTTGGGTTTTGAATGAAATTTGGGTAAGTCCATGGAGTTGGGTCATGTGGCTTAGGTTTGGATTTTGATTTAGTTTGATTTATGTTTTGATGATTTAAATGTATATTTCATTTAAATTTGTGAATATGATTGAAAACATGATTGATTTGTGAGAAAAAATTGAGTTTGAATTGATTTGGATTAAGATTTGGCTAAGTCCATGGGATATCATGGCTTAGAAGGGTTTTGATTTAATTTGATTTAGTTTTGATCATTTTAATGTAGATTTGATTTATATTTAGAGATGATTAAAGATATAAATTGATTATGAGAAAATCAATTGATTTTGGATTGATTTGGATTAAGATTTGGCTAAGTCCATGGGACAGTTCATATGGCTTAGGAAGGGTTTCAAGTTTGGATTTGATCATGGGCTTCAATCATTTGGTTTTGGAATTTGGGCTTGGATTTGGATTTAAATTTTATGTTTGAATTGAACTTCAAGTTTGGTTTGAGAAGGTGAACATGGATTGGATTTGGGTTGTAGGGTAGGTGGATTATCCTAATCCCTAAGGCATAACCTAATCCTATGGTTAACCCTTCTATGTTGTTTGGTTTAGGTTAAGTGTTTACCTAATTGTTAGAAGTGTCTTATGACTAGGGAAGTCTTAGTGTCTAGAAGACTCCTAAGTCTAAGATGGGAAGATTGAATCTACACTCCAAAAGTGAGGTCAACATGCCTTAGGCACCATAGTGTTGCTCTTGGAGATAGATGATTTTGAAGACTGAAGATAAGTTTCATATTATAAACTCGGATACATCTTTCAACACTTTGCTTGGGACACCATGGATACATGAGAATAACATAGTTCCATCCTCTCTACATCAGTGTATAAAGTTCATGAGAGGTAGGATCGTCTGCTATGTCAAAAGAGATCTCAATCCATTTACATTTCATGAGGTCAACATATATGAGGATGCAGCTTACTACCTCCCTAAAAATCAACAAGTCTATTCTCTCAAGCTTGGCCAAAGTTTAAAATTAAAATAAAAAGAAAAAGAAAAAGAAAAAGAAAAGAAAATAGAAAAAGAAAAAGAAAGGAAAAGAGAAAATGAAAAAGAAAATAAAAGGGAGTGGAAATAGACTTGGAGGAGGAAGTAGAGACTGATATTAAATTCCACCCAGTTCTTACTCCATTGAACATATGGGTAGACGATCGACCTCCACCGAGAAAGAGGCCATTTCAGAGGCAGTCCCAGGGGTGGAAAACCTTTTTATTGGCCACCTAATAGAAGATATGTCCCAGCTAGTAGGAGTACACTTGCTATCCATATAGACTTAGAATCTAGTTCATAGGATGAGTCTTATATGGTTAGCACACTAGCTAGCTCTTCTCAATAGTAGGCTCCAAAGCAAAGCATAAGTATATCCAAGTCTATATGTGAAACAATTAGGCATCAGCTAGGAATCTTAGATCTAACCCCACTTTTTTCTCAAAAAGCTGAGGGTTTGGTAGTTAATGAAGCCCCTAAGTCATCCACAAGTGTGAATACTCAGAGGTTCTTTCTGGGAGCATCATCATCAAGGCAAGAAGTTGATGAACAACTTTAGGATGATTCATATAAAGATTTAATAGAATTGCCTTTTGATTGGTACTTAGCTTGTGTTCATAATTCAACAAAGAAAGGGCTAATCCCACATACTTGGTCAAAGCACAGGTCAGACTACTTTGAAAGAATATGGAAGAACAAATGCAAATGCTCTCAATCAAGATAGGGACTAGGATTTGGTATAGTGGGTCCAGTCGATGATGATAATTACTACTTAGTCATCATCAATCATTTTGAATCTGGTAAGTTCTTTTCATATCACATTAAATCATATGAGGAGTTGTGCTTAGAAACTTCAGATGATCTAGATAATTTTGAAGTCAAAGATGCACCACTAGAGTTCAAAGAAGAGATCAAATCAACCATCGATAAACTCAAGAAAATAAACTTAAAAAGTAAAGAAGATCCATGCCTGACATACATCAGTTCTTTGTTGAATGAAATTGAAACCAATGACTTAGTTAGGCTATTGACTGAGTTTAAGGACTACTTTACATAGAGTTATGAACAGATGCCTAGATTAGCTCCTGACGTAGTGGTCTATAAATAAGCAATAGAGCCTTGTGCTAACCCTATCAAGTAAGCTCCTAGATGCATGCAATTAGACATAGAACAATCGGCCATTTATGAAGTCAAGAAACTAATTGATGTTGGCTTCATCCAAGAAGAATAATACCCTACCTGGTTAGTCAATATCATCCCATTTAAAAAAAGAATGGTCAAATTCACATATGCTTTAATTTTAAAGATTTAAATAAGGCATGTCCAAAAGATGAATTTTCACTATCAATCACAGAGTTGATGGTGGACATTACCTCATCTCATGCAACCTTCTCTTTCATGGATGGCTCATCTGGATATAACCAAATAAAGATGGCACAAGATGAAAGAAACACTACTTTTAGAACCCATCAATTTATTGCTATAAGGTCATGCCTTTCACCTTAAAATGGTCTTTGCTACATACCAATGGGCTATGACTCAAATCTTTGATGAACTCATTCATCATCAAGTCAAGTGCTATGTTGATGATCTTGTGGTCAAAATTAGAGAAAAGGAAGGCCATCTCTTTGACTTGAGATTAGTTTTCAAATAGTTAAGATAATTTAACCTCAAAATGAACCCCCTGAAGTGTGAATTAGGAGTAGCTTCAAAAAAATTCCTTGGGTTTGTTGTCCGACATTATGGAATCAAAATTGATCCAGAGAAGATCAAGACGATATTAGAAATGCCACTCTCTAAAATTTTAACTCAACTCAGATCATTCCAAAGGTGGTTGGAGTATTCAAGACATTTTATATCCAATAAATCGGGAAGATGTCAGCATTCTCAGCACTTATCAAAAGGATGCCAAGTTCAAGTGGAATGACAAGTGTGAGCATGCCTTCAAAGACATCAGGCATTACTTGATGACTTTATTGGTTCAAGCAGCCCCTATCCCATGCATGCTACTCGTACTATACACTAGCCTAAGCTAATGATGAAGGGAAGGAAAACACACTCTACTACCTTAATCGTCATCTAATCCATGCTGAGGATAATTATCCACCCATTAAAAAGCATTGCCTAGCTTTAATCTTTGCATCCCAAAAGCTACAATATTGCATGCTTCCTCATAAGATTAACTTAATCTCTAGGATCAATCCACTGCAGTATCTCATGACACTGTCGATGCTATTTGGATGGCTGGGATGACGGTCCATGATCCTCTCACAGTTTGACATTACCTTTATACCCTTCGCTCAATGAAAGGATAAGCAGTAGCAGATTTCTTAACAGCACACCCACTTCCTGCTAACTCTTTGTTTAGTGATGATCTCCCTGATGAATAAATCATGAACTTAGGGGATACTAGCATTCAGCATTGGGAGATGTACTTTGATGGCATAACTTCTTCTCAAAGAGGAGAAGAATCATAATCTACTATTCCATAAAAGGAAATGATAGGACTAGTTCTCTTAACTCCGAGCTATGATCCGATAAGATTCTCATATCATCTGTCCAACCTTTGCACAAATAATGAAGTCAAATATGACCCTCAGATTGATAGTCTGGAGTTAACCGTTACTCTAAGCATCCATAACATCAACATCTTTGAGGATTCTTAGCTAGTTATCAACCAAATCACTGGGTCCTATAAGGTTATAAAGCCCAAGCTCTATCACTACCAGAAGTACACCATGGAGTTGTTAGCCCAAATCCCAGATGTTATCATTTATAAGATTCCTCAAGGAGAGAACATCATAGCGTATGCTTTAGCCAAACTTGCCAAGGAGTTGCATGTTGAGAATAAGTCCATATCAATAAAGATTCAAAATAGACAAGTCTTATCCTTTATTGATATTAAACCCATCAAAAGTACTCTCTTAAAGGGGAGGTTGCCATTACCAAGAAGGACAAGGAGGAGTTATGGAGGCAACCATTCATGGATTACCTAAATAAAGGTAAACTACCTCAAGAGAAGTCCCAAGCCCATCGAGAAGAGAGTACTTTCTATGCTCTTATGGATGGTGTCTTATATGGTCTTTTTGATCATATGTGGACATTATTTAGACAAGCATGAAGCCCATAAGATTGTGGCGAAATCATTATGTGAAGCAACCAATCGGTTTGAAGATGAAAGCCAAGATCAAGAGACTAGGATACTACGCCATCGATGATCAAAGATTGCATGGAATACTGGCGATGCCACCAATGTCAAATACATGGTGTAGTCCTACACCAACCAACCAACATTCAACATCCTACATTGGCCTTATGTCCATTCGAGTGTTGGGGTACAAACATAGTGGGTCCGATTAATAGTCCTTCTTCCAAGGGCCATCAGTTCATCTTAGCTGCTATTAAGTACTTTTCTAAATGAGCGAAGGTGATTTCACTCAGATAGGTCACAACTCAGCATGTGCTCTAATTATTTAGGAATCATATTGTATATTGGTTTGTAGTGCCTTCATGAATTATATATGATAATGGTACTGCATTCAAGAGCACCAAGATTAAAAACTTTGCCAAGTAACACAATATAGATTGAAGATATTCTGCCATTCACTACCCGAGGGCAAACGGTTTAGCAGAAGCCTTCAATAAAACTCTGATCTAAATACCGAAGAACACACTCGACAATAATAAGTGATAGTAGCATGAGGAATTTGTTGAAGCCTTGTGGGTCTACCACACCACATATAGAACTCTAACTCAGTCTACTCCTTTCTCCTTAGTGTGTGGGTCTGAAGTGATTCTACCATTAGAAGTCTAACTCCCATCACTAAGGATAACTATGGGTCACAAGATCATAAAAAAGTAGAATGCTAAGTTGTGATTAGAAGAGCTCAAAGATTTGGAGGAGAGATGCCTACGGGCTTGCCAAAATCTCAGGTTGTACCAAGCTAAATTGATTCAATCTCACATGAAGTTAGTTCATCCTAGAGCTTTTCATGTAAGAGAGTTTATTTTAATTCTAAGGAGACCGATTATTTCCCATCGTAACATGGGAGGTAAGTTAGAACCCACTTGGGAAGGCCCATTTGCTATAGAGAAGGCCTACTGAGGAGGACCTTATCAGCTTATTAATCATAAGGGAGAGCACCCAATGCTTCCATTTAATGGGTTGTACTTAAAGAAATATTACAAATCAAATTTAAAAATAGTTATCATGAATGAAAATTTCATTTCAAATTCAAACTCTTCCATGTTGAAAGTATTCTTGTTTGAGAATCAACCACGACGTGTTTAGGGTAGGTGTAACGAACACAAGTAGCGTCCTATCCTTCATCGACATAACACAAACACAAACTACACACAAACATATAAACTAAATACATATCTTTTATCTCAGGCTACTCTGAGTTGAGATAACGCCCGCAGTGGCACTCACTCAAGATGTTGCTAGGTCGACACTAGCCACGGTTTGTCACTCCCAATGGTCTTCTCACTTTGGAGAATGTAAGTCTGTTACACTTTTCTTCCTTACTTGTCCACTGCACACCGACGAGCATCTTGTTAGTTTGGTAGGCATTACTATGTGGCAAGTAAACTACCTCATGTTGGCTTTATTTAAGAAGATGTGAGTCTGCTACACTTTCTTCTTGGATTAGCCTTTGTGCACTGACTGAGTTGAGTATATTTGAGGTTTAGGATAAGTCCCATAGTGGCTTCTTCCCTTCATGACTGCTTCAAGTCTAGGTTCAGTCCTTCCGTTGGGCTCCCCACTTAGTAATTGCTCTAGGTTAGATAACATCTGCCCCACTGACGACAGATTATCCTGATGATCAGTTCTACTTAGAAAGTTGTTAGCATACACGATTTCTTTCAAGATTTATCATTGCACATCGATGGGCACCTTAGGTTGGTTGGTTCTCACTATGCTGATAGATACACCACTCATGCTAATGAATACACCTTTGGTTGGTTGTTTCTTGCACTTTAGGATACACCGCTCATGAAAAATGTAAGTTTGTTATGCTTTCTCCATGAGTTGGCCGATGTACATCCATAGACTTTCTTTTTAAGGGCTTAGGATAATGCCCCTTGTAGCACCTCCCCTGTGGGCACTATATTTGGATCATGTCCTTTTCAAACCCATTTTGGTACTACTTGGGCTACTATCAAATTAAATAGTTCCCCTTTCCTATTAACCACCCATGTGGTTGGAGAATCCATCTTATGGATGTGCAGATTCTCCCTTGGTCCAGTAAATCTGAGATAGGTGAAGGCTTATTACATTAAGTGAATGGCTTATTACATCTTGATAATTCAATATCCTTAATATCTAATGAAGTTTAAGTTTGTTTAAATTCATGCATTTTTGATTGATTAATTTTAGATTAGATGTTTTGGTTTAATTAAATCTTGATAATTCAATATCCTTAATATCTAATGAAGTTTAAGTTTCTTTAAATTCATGTATTTTTGATTGATTAATTTAATATTAATTATTTTGGTTTAAATAAATCTTGATTATTCAATATCCTTGATCTCTAATAAAGTTTAAGTTTGTTTAAATTCATGTATTTTTAATTGATTAATTTTAGATTAAATTTTTTGGTTTAATTAAATCTTGATAATTCAATATCCTTTTAAATTAATATTTAATTCTTTTCTTTGATTATGGTTATGTGACTTAATTTTATGCTTATTTGATTTGATTGTGGTTCATTTATTTGTAGTTTGATCAGATTAGATTAATTGAGATTTTATTTTGATTTTAATTGTGTTTGATTCTTTGTAATTAGGATTTTATTTTTAATCTCATCCATTTATCATGTTTATCAAAGTTTGGTTTGTATTTTGATTTCAAACATTGGATAGTTAACTAGTTTATCTTATTTAAATAGGTTGAATGAGATTTGATTTGATTACATATTAAATTGATGAGAGTCTTTCTTAATTTAATTTAATTTGATTTAATTTGATTAGCTTTATTAGTCTATGGGTTTGCTTAAGTTCAATGTGATTATGTGATTGGTTTAATTAAGAAGTGTATTCATGTTAATTATAAAAGTTTGTTTAATTTTTAATTTGATTTCATATTTTTTTAGTTTAATGATGTAATTAATGACTTAATAATTTAGGCTAAGTTTAGATTTTGATTAGTATTTAATTGTATTAATGTTTGATTAAGTTTAAGTTTAATATGATTAATTTGATTGACTTAATTAGCTTATTTAAGAAGTGTGATCAAATTAATTAGTAGATTAATTAAGTGTTTGATTTGAATTTGATTTTATAAAGTTAATTTGGTTCATTAAGATGATGGATTAATTCATTAAGTTTGCATTAATTAGGTATTTATTCAGTTGGATTAGCTTAAGGGTAATTAATTTAATTAATAAGTCTATTTAAGTTAATTAATAAATCAAATAAAGATTTATTTAATTTTTAATTTGGTTTTATATTTAATTAGATTAATGATGTAATTAATGACTTAATGATTTAGGTTTAATTGCATTTATGTTTGATTAAGCTTAGGTTTAATATGATTAATTTGATTAACTTAATTAGTTTGCTTGAGGGGTGTGATTAAATTAAATAAAGATTTGTTCAATTTTTAACTTGATTTCATATTTAATTTGCTTTAGGTAAATGATGTAATTAATGACTTAATGATTTAAGTTTAAGTTAAGATTTGATTAGCATTTAATTGCATTTTATGTTTGATTAAGCTTAAGTTTAATATGATTAATTTGATTGACTTAAGTAGTTTATTTAAGAGGTGTGATTAAATTAATTAGTAGATTAATTAAGTGTTTGATTTGAATTAATTTTAATGTGATTTATAAAATTAATTTGGTTCATTAAGATGATAAATTAATTTATTAAATTTACATTAATTAAATGTTTAATTAATTAAGTTTGATTAAGAGTAATAAAACTTTTTTTAAATCATTAGATTAATCAAAGATTTATTTAATTAATGACTTAATTTCCCACATGTGAGTGATTTGATTTAGTTAAGTGTTTTGCTTAAGTTTGATTTGATTAAAGGGTTATTGTTCTTATCATTTGATTAGATTAAGTTATTTAATTATTTATTTTTATTTCAATTAAACTTGATTATTCATAATCATAGTTAGGTTTGATTTTCTTCATTTATTATGTTCATTAGATTTCATTCATGTTTGATTTAGTTGTTAGGTTTATGTATTAATGGCTAATTAATTATCTTATTCTAAACGGATGTGTTAGTCATATGTTAATTAAGTTTTTTTTGACTTTATTTAGTTTAATTTGATTAATATCAAATGATTATGCTGAATTGGTTTGTTAATCAATTTGATTTTTAGTTTATTTAATGATTAATTAGTTTCAATTTGTTTATATTCATTATGGAGTTTCATATGATTAAGACTCCATGCTTAGTGTAGGTTTAGTTATACTAGTTTGACTCATGTTAAAGTTTCCTAGATTTGTTGAATTTTAAGTTTGATTTAAGATTTAATCATTTAATTTAGTTTTATTGATTTAAATAGGTTTAATCATATTTAATTTAATTTCTTAGGAGGATGATATTTCTCTAGTTTGAGGTTTGATTAATGATTGCTTAAGTGTTATTTCATTTATAATTTTGATTTTGATATTTAAATTATTTTTAGATTATATTTTAATTAAGTCCTTAATTGATTAAACTTTAATAGTAAGTGTTTGTTTGGGGTTCATTAGGATTTAAAAAATCACATTATTTCCTTAAGAGTCTAAGATGTCAATTGAAGTGATTTAGGCCATTTTGAAGATTTTTTGTAAATTTCTGAATTTTTATTTGATTTATTTTATTAAAATGGACAATCTAAACTTCAAAATTTAATTTCTCCCAATCCAAAAGTCCTTTCCACTTGAGATTTTTATGATAGCTGTGTTTTAACTTTAGTTTCAATCCCTGAAAATTTAAACTTAATATGACATATATTTTTGGTTTGATTAATGAAACTAGATTTCTACTAAAACTTAAATTAAACTCAAAATACTTAGTGACATTTGGGGATTTTGCATTTTTTTGGATTCCTCTTGGAAAGATGAATCCAACGAGCCCATGTTTGCAATTTTTTGTCAACTATTTTATTTTTTATGAATTTTTGAAGTTTCAGGTGAATTAAATTAATTTTTAAAATCAAAAAATCCGTGCGGCACAATGTGGCATCGTGCGATTTGTGCACTATGCCATGGCAGCATTGACAAGTGGGAAATAGGTCAATGCTTGAAAAGTGGCCTACAGTTTGCTCCGGACCGTCCGATCGTAGATTGGATGATCTAGATCGATTGCCGTCGATCATGATCGACCATCGATCCGATCCGTCGATAGCTCTATCCTGGCCTCTAGATCATTCAATTTGATGCCGTCGATCCGATCGAGAGTAAAGCGACCCGGGTCGCTTTCCAAGCGTTGACCCATTTCCCGCTCGTCAACGCGCTACACGGCACAAATTGCGGTGCCACATGGCGCCGCCATGAAGCACTCGTGTCATGCAGGCCACATTGCCGCGTTTTAATCTGATTTAAATTAATTTAAATCACCTGAAACTTCAAAAATCATAGAAAATAAAATACTTAACCAAAAATTGTAAACAAGGGCTTGGTGAATTTGTCTTTTCGAGAGAAATTTAACAAACACAAAATCCCCAAATTTCACTAAGTATTTTGAGCTTAATTTTAGTTTTAGTAAAAATAAAACTTTATTAATTAAACCAAAAATATATTTAGATTAAGTTGAAATTTTTAGAGATTCAAATTAAAGTTAAAACACACCTACCATAAATATCTCAAGTGCAAAAAGACCTCTAGATTGGGAGAAATTAAATTTTGAAGTTCAGATTATCCATTTTAATAAAATAAATCAAATAAAAATTCAAAAATTTACAAAAATCTTCAAAATGGCTTAAATTACTTTGATTGACATCTAGGACTCTTAAAGAAATAATGTGATTTTCTAAATCCTAATGAACCTCAAACAAACACTTAAGATTAAAGTTTAATCAATTAAGGACTTAATTTAAATATAATCTAAAAATAATTTAAATATTAAAATCAAAATCATAAATAAAATAACACTTAAGCAATCATTAATCAAACCTCAAATTAGAAAAATATCATCCTCCTAAGAAATTAAATTAAATATGATTAAACCTATTTAAATCAGTAAAACTCAATTAAATGATTAAATCTTAAATCAAACTTAAAATTCAACAAATCTAGGAAACTTTAACATGAGTCAAACAAGTATAACTAAACCTACACTAAGCATGGAATCTTAATCATATGAAACTCCTTAATGAATATAAACAAATTGAAACTAATTAATCTTTAAATAAACTAAAAATTAAATTGATTAACAAACCAACTCAACATAATCATTTGATATTAATCAAATTAAACCAAATAAAGTCAAATTGAACTTAATTAACATATAACTAAATCACATCCATTTGGAATAATATAATTAATTAGCCATTTATACATAAACCTAACAACTAAATCAAACATGAATGAAATCGAAGAACATAATAAATGAAGAAAATCAAACCTAACTATGATTATGAATAATCAAGTTTAATTGAAATAAATGTAAACAATTAAATCACTTAATCTAATCAAATGATAATAACAATAATCCTTTAATCAAATCAAACTTAAGTAAAACACTTAACTAAATCAAATCATTCACATGTGGGAAATTAAGTCATTAATTAAATAAATCTTTGATTAATCTAATGATTTAAAAAAAATTAATTACTCTTAATCAAACTTAATTAATTTAAAATTTAATTAATGCAAACTTAATGAATTAATCTATCATCTTAATGAACCAAATTAATTTTACAAGTCACATTAAAATTAATTCAATTCAAACACTTAATTAATCTACTAATTAATTTAATCACACCTCTTAAATAAACTAATTAATTCAATCAAATTAATCATATTAAACTTAAGCTTATCAAACATAAAATGCAATTAAATGCTAATAAAATCCTAATTTAAACATAAATCATTAAGTCATTAATTACATCATTAACCTAAATAAATATGAAATAAAATTAAAAATTAAACAAATCATTTTTTAATTTAATCATCCCCTCAAGCAAACTAATTAAGTTAATTAAATTAATCAAACATAAATACAATTAAATACCAATCAAATACTAAATTAAACATAAATCATTAAGTCATTAATTACATCATTAATATAAATAAATATAAAACCAAATTAAAAATTAATGAAATCTTTAATTAATTTAATAATTAACTTAAACACACTTGTTAATTAAATTAATTATGCTTAAGCTAATCCAACTAAATAAATACCTAATTAATGCAAACTTAATGAATTAGTCCATCATCTTAATGAACCAAATTAACTTTATTAAATCAAATTCAAATCAAACACTTAATTAATCTACAAATTAATTTAATCTCACTTCTTAAATATGTTAATTCAGTTAATCAAATTAATCATATTAAACATAAACTTAATCAAGCATAAATGCAATTAAATACTAAATAAAACCTAAATTAAACCTAAATTATTATGTCATTAATTACATCATTAACTTAAACAAATATGAAATCAAATTAAAAATTAAACAAACCTTTATAATTAACATGAATACACTTCTTAATTAAATAATCACAAGCACATTGAACCAAGCAAGACTAAATAAAGCTAATCAAATCAAATTAAATCAAATTAAATTAAATTAAGAAAGACTCTCATCAATTTAATATGTAATCAAATCAAATCTCATTCAACCTACTTAAATAAGATAAACTAGTTAACTATCCAATGTTTGAAATCAAAATACGAACCAAACCTTGATAAACATGATAAATGGATGAGCTTAAAAATAAAATCCTAATTATAAAGAATCAAACTCAATTAAAATCAAAATAAAAATCTAAATTAATCTAATCTGATCAAACTATGAATAAATGAATAACAATCAAATCAAATAAGCATAAAATTAAGTCACAAAACCATAATCAAAGAAAAGAATTAAATATTAATTTAAAAGGATATTGAATTATCAAGATTTAATTAAACCAAAACATCTAATCTAAAATTAATCAATTAAAAACACATGAATTTAAACAAATTATAAACTTTATTAGAGATCAAGGATATTGAATTATCAAGATTTAATTAAACCAAACATCTAATCTAAAATTAATTAATCAAAAACACATGAATTTAAAAAAACTTAAACTTCATTCAATATTAAGGATATTGAATTATCAAGATTTAATTAAACCAAAAATAACTAATCTAAAATTAATCAATCAAAAGCACATGAATTTAAATGAACTTAAACTTCATTAGATATTAAGGATATTGAATTATCAAGATGTAATTAAACCAAAAAATCAAAATCAAAATCAATCAATAAAATACTTAAACAAATTCAAATTCTAAATTCTAAACTAAATCAAATAAATCAAATCAAATGAATTACACAAATTCAAATGGGCTAATTACGATACATAAGGACCTTAGTTAGACTCTTTAGGAGTTAGGATGTAGAATAAGTGAGTTCACATAAATGGAATTCATTCTACTCTTCTTAATTAAAAACATAAACATCACTTTAACCAAATAAAAGTGAAATAAAAATGAAAAAATCATTAAATCATTTAAATTAAATCATCCAAACAAATTCAAGTTCCAAATTGAAACTTAAACTAAAGAAGCCTTGTAAAGTCTTTCCACACAAGCCTTAAGCACACACATTAGAATACAAAGTCACCACTTCTAGTGCTAAGTTAGGGCATTGTATGTATGATGTTGTGTTTCATTTTGTGATGTAATGTTTTAGACTGGATGTTAGGGCGTATATTTTGTAGACTGGATGTTAGGCCATTATTAGACTAATCATATTTCTTGCAGAGGGTTGTGCTTAAGGGTCCGCTGTAATAAAAATATAAATGCATTTGTAGTGTAGATTGCTTAGCCCCTAAGCATAACCCATGTTAGGACAGGTGGGCATGGTTACCCGTGTGTGGGGTACTAAGTCCAAATTATTCATATAATTTCTTGGGTTGTAAGGTGTGTTTAGCTAACATTTGTTTTGTATGTGTAGCTAGATTTACTATGTCTATTTTTAAGGTAATTTTGCATTAGGAATTAGGATTAGTGTTATGGGGGATTAGGATGAGCAGTGTCCAGAAGGCTTAGTCACTAAGGTTCCCTGTGATGACTTTGGAGCAAATCAAAATCAAAAGGAAGAGAAGTAAGAAATGAAGAAAAGAAGACCCCCATAACATATATTATTTTTGTAATTTGGGTTGTATAAGGGTAGAGCTCGGCTACACATCTTTGTTTCTCTTTTAGAGGTGTACGGTAGAACCTAACCGCACTAGCCTTTTATTCTTTTATGGTAGTCTATAAAATTATTTGATGTTGTGTTTAGATTATGTATTAGAACAATATGCTTTTCATAGTTTATTTATGATTAATGCTAGAATGTGTGGCCTGGATGCAGTAGACTCTTAGGATTAAATTAATTTTGCTATCCCAATTATAACTCATAATTAAAACTTAAAACAACTCCTAACCTCACTATAAAGCCTAGGAATTAAATCAAGATAATAAAATTTTTAGCAACCCCTTAGCTGGATGAATGAATTTATAATATCATGCATGTCATATTCTTCCACTCTTGTTAAGAGGGGGCTTGCATCTTTTCCAGAGAATGAAGGCTTAACTTGTAAGAGCTTTTAATGGAAGAACACCCCTTTCTCTCTTGATTTGGCCCATAATCAAGTTCTTATGCATTTAGGCATACTAAATCCCATAGCCTGTGTCAAAATAAAGAGTTCAAAAGAATCAAATAAATTTGATAAAATTTGCATTAGATTAAGTCATGAATTCATACCACTCATGCTATAGTCTCTTAGGGAGTGAGTTTAAGGACAGAGTCTCCTTTCTAAATAAATAATAGTCTAGCCATCTTGCAAAGCATAAGACTTACCTACATGGATTAAAAGCATAGGAAGAGTTAGGCTGCCACTCAGTGTATGTAGCTCGGTGGTTTATTCTCTCATATGGAGGTAAACCATATACCCATTTTTGGCTTAAATTTAGGTCGCGCTTTGGCCCTCGCCAAAGCTCGCTAGATTAGGATGCGAGGTAGCTATTTTCTCTGGGCTACAATCATAAATCCTCACCTCTTAAGCATTACCATAATCTTATGTTACGGAATTATAAGTCCTAGGAATAAAATAAAATGTTAACTCAAATAATTAACTCTCTTCAATTTTAAATATATAAAGTCCAATTATAGGTTAGATTGGAATGCTCATTAGGCATCCTAGTATCATGAGCAATTCCTACTTTCTCCCTTTGGATTCCAAAAATAAGTCTTCTCCTTGATCTATCACATTTGATTTTTTTAAAATAACTAATCCTTTGATATCTTAACCTTAAAATCTTTGGAGACCTTAATTTTCTACTTTAATCGAGAGTATTCTTAAGAAATTCCCATTCCTTAAGATGTAATTACCAATGGGGGCTTGCCTCCATAGGAAACTTAACAAACTTGACTTAAAATAAACCATACTTTACTTTTTCATGTAAAGTAGGGGAAAGATCTCTCGTATATTTGAAGACCCATCATGCCTAAAGAGACTTTATTAGGTGATTAGGTCTATTATAGAGTGGTAATTTCTATCTTTCGAGATAGTACATTATTCCTTAATATTATACCTGATCATTTCAATAAGTACCCCTAAGATCTATGTGGTGTCCCACATCCTCAAAAATAAATACCACACATACATAGAGCAAATCAAAAATCCTATATAACTAAAACTGTCTCTAGTGTAAAGACAAAGTTCCATAAGTAGTAGATCAGATCGATCATTCTTCAATTTCTCCAGTTCCCATCAGAATCACCCATGCCTCTCGAGTTGCAGGATCAGCCATCATATCCCTGATCTTTCCCTCCGCCACCACCATGGTTGTAACCTGTATCACACATCCCTCCTCCATAAAGGCCACCTCCATATACACCAGCACCTCCAGATCCCCCACCACCACTGCGATAACCATCGCCTCCACCTTCGCCTCCATGACCAAATATAACTTGAGCCTGGTTGACAGGGATGTTCCTGCCATTAAAGTTCTGCCCTTTCATAGGGTTTAGCATTAGGTTTAAGTTTATTAGCTTTATGGTTTAGAGATGTTCCTTGATATCCAAAGAATCAACATCAATAATAGCTTTCATACCATCCTTAGGATCTGAGGTCGATTTCTGAACATAAGTAGGAATCGACTTATGGGTAGAGACAACATTTTCCTTAGGAGCAATTCATTTTTTTAAGTGAGGATGGAGAATAAAACATTCTGAATTGTCATGATAATGTATTTTACAATTGGAACAAAAAATTAGAAGGTTCTCCAATTCAACCTTTTGCAAATACCCATATTTTTCAGAACCAATCCAAACTTCTTTAGGGTATTTTTCAATTATGTTTAAATCAATGAGGATCCGAGTCATAAAAGGGCGAGATCACTCAACGATCGCTTGGTTGATTTGTAAAGGCCGACCAAATAAAACCCCGATAGCAAAAAGCACATGATGGGTAACAAAATGAATGTGCATATTAGGAAGAAATAACCACACAAGAACAATAGGAGATTCCTCCTTAATGTCAAAAAGGGGTGACTACTTCAACAAATGCATTTGGCAATTAAGGATGAAATAAGAATGATGTAAAAAACACATGGATAATCTAGATCATTAGAAAGTTAAATCAGGATATGCTGCTTGAGATTATAGGAAAAAGAGTGGATCTTATCCAAATTCAAATGATGCAAAGTAAATTTACTGATAAGAAAAAATTCAAATGGTTTGCCAACTTTTCAACATCCACATTAGAGCACATTATGGTCGGTAAACCTCAAAAAGATGTTGAAATGAGATTAACCGACTCAACAAAGGGATAAATTTTACTAGGGAGCGCTTCCTTAAAAGATTTAATAGAAGATGTAGCATTAAGGCTGCCAATCCCCAAAATGTCAGATGCCCTACCCAAAACATCCATATTTTTAGGTGGAACCCAAGGACTAGAACTCATTGCAGCCATGGATGATAAAACATCACGTAAACTTCCAGATGCCATTCAAGCCTTTGAAATCGATCAAAATTGAAGCCAAAGGCACCGAAATCCCAAGTCAAGGGTGCACCACCAATAGGTATTCAAAAAATCACCAAAGAACAAGAGAGCGCTTGAGGGATGAGGGTTCTGGGTTTAGGGTATAGGGTTGTAGGTTTAGGATTTAGGGTTTTTTTATGTCTTTTATTTTTTATTTTTACTTTTTTTCATTTTTTTAAATTAAGTAAACTTGTAGGTTTAGGTTTATTTAGTTTATTTAGTTTATTTAGTTTATTTATTTTAATTTATTTTATTTTTTATTTTTATTTAAGTTTATTTATATTTTTATTTAGTTTAGTATATATTTTAAGTTTAGGTTTATTTTTTAGTTTAGTTTTATTTTTATTTTATTTTTTAGGTTTAGGTTTTATGTTTCTTATTTTTAGGATTATGTTTAGATTTTTATTTTCCTTTTTAGGTTTAGGTTTAAGTTTTTATTTTAGGTTTATTTTTATGTATTATTTTTAAGCATATGTTTATGTTTATTTTTAGTTTAGTTTATTTTTATTTTAGATTTAGATTTTTTTTTAGTTTAGGGTTTAAATTTTATTTTATTTATATATTTTTGGGTTTATTATTTAGGTTTAGATTTTTATGTAGTTTTTATTTTAATTTATTTTATTTTAGGTTTATTTTAATTTAATTTTAGGCTTAGTTTTTATTTTATTTAGGTTTTTTTAGTTTAGTTTTTGATTTTATTTATTTTATTTTAATTTAGCTTTTAATTTTTATTTTATTTTCTTTTTAGGTTTAGGTTTAGGTTTAGGTATTAGCTTATGTTTTGATTTTATTTTATTTTTTAATTTTTTTGTTAAGGTTTTTTATTTATTTTATTTTTAAGTTTTATATACTTTAGGTTTAGGTTTTAAGCTTTTTAGGGTTTAAGGTTTAGGGTTTAGGGTTTAGGTTTTAGGTTTTTATTTTAGGTTTATTTTTTAGTTTAGGTTTAGGTTTATTTTTAGTTTAGTTTATTTTATTTAGTTTAGGATTTAAGTTTAGTTTATTTTAGGTTTAGGTTTAGGTTTTTTTTATTTTAGTTTATTTTATTTTAGTTTAGGTTTAGGTTTATTTTATTTTGTTTATTTTATTTTTATTTTAGGTTTAGTTTTTATTTTTAGTTTAAGGTTTGGGCTTTATTTTTTATTTATTTTTAAGTTTTATTTTTAGATTTATTTTCTAGGTTTAGGTTTTTATTTAGTTTTCATTTTATTTTATTTTAGGATTATTTTGTTTTTATTTTAGATATAGCTTTTATTTTATTTAGGTTTTTTATATTTAGGTTTATTTTATATTTTAAGTTTAGTTTAGGTTTTTATTTATTTTATTTTACTTTTATTTAATTTCTCTATTTTGTTTTATTTTTAGGTTTAGGTTTAAGTTTCAATTTAGTTTTAAGTTTTTTTATTTATTTTATTTCTAGGTTTTATTTAGTTTAGGTTTAGGTTTTTAGGTTTTTAGGGTTTAGGGTTTGGGGTTTAGGGTTTTAGGGTTTATGATTTAGGGTTTAGTGTTTAGGATTAGGGTTTAGGGTTTAGGGTTTACGATTTAGGGTCTAGTGTTTAGGCATTAAGTTTTATGGTTTTTAAGGTTTAGGGTCTAGGGCTAGCTTAGGGTTTAGGGTTAGTTTAGGGTTTAGGGTTTAGAGTTTAGGGTTTAAGGTTTAGGCTTTAGGGTTTAGGGTTTATGGTTTAAGATTAGTTTAGGGGTTTTATGATTTAGGATTTAGGATTTAGGGTTTAGGGTTTAGTGTTTAGGGTTAGGGTTAGGGTTTAGGGCTTAAGGTTTAGGGTTTAGGGTTTAAGGTTAGTTTAAGGTTTAGGGTTTTTAAGGCTTTAGGCTTTAGGGTTGTAGGTTTAAGGTTCAGGCCTAGTTTTAGGGTCTAGGGTTTAGGTTTTAAGGTTTAGGATTTAGGGTTAATGGTTTAGGGTTTAAGGTTTAAGATTTTTTTAAGTTTTAATTTTTAGGTTTTATTTCTAGGTTTATATTTTTGGTTTAGATTTTTATTTAGTTTTTATTATATTTTATTTTAAGTTTATTTTATTTTTATTTTTCATTTAGTTTTCATTTTATTTTTGTTTAGTAGTTTTTTATTTATTTTACCTTTAGGTTTTATTTAGATTAGGTTTAGGTTTTTAGCTTTTTAGAGTTTAGGGTTTAGCGTTTAGGTTTTAGAATTTTTTTTAGGTTATTTTTTAGTTTAGGTTTATGTTTATTTGTAGTTTATTTTATTTTATTTAGTCTAGGGTTTAGGTTTAATTTATTTTAGGTTTAAGTTTTATTTATTTTAGTTTAGGTTTAAGTTTATTTTATTTTTATTTTAGGTTTACTTTTGCTTTTTAGTTTGGGGTTTAGGTTTTATTTTTTATTTATTTTTAGGTTTAGGTTTTTATTTATTTTTTTATTTTAGGTTTATTTTATTTTTATTTTATGTTTATTTTTGTATTTTATTTAAATTTTTTTATTCTTATCTTTATTCTATTTTTTAGCTTAGTTTAGGTTTTTATTTATTTTATTTTAGTTTATTTTTATTTTATTATATTATTTTATTTTTAAGTTCAGGTTTATGTTTTTATTTTATTTTATTTTTTATTTAATTTAGTTTTAAGTTTATTTATTTATTTTATTTTTAGGTTATATTTACTTTAGATTTTAGGTTGTTAGGGTTTAGGGGTTTAGTGTTTATGTTTTAGGGTATATGGGTTTTAGGGTTTAGGGTTTAAGATTTAGGGTTTAAGGTATAGTTTTGGTTTAGTTTTTAGTTTAGGTTTAGTTTCCTTTAGGGTTTAGATTTTAGGGTTTAGGTTTTTAGGTTTAGGATTTTGGTTAGTTTGAGTTTGGGTTTAGGGTTTCATGTTAGTTTGGGTTTAGATTTAGGGTTTTAGTTTTAGGTTGTGAGTTTATAGTTTAGGTTGTAGGTTTAGGGTTTAAGTTCTGTTTAGAGTTTAAAACTTAGTTTAGCATTTATGGTTTAAGACTTAGGGTTTAGAATTTAGGGTTTGATTTAGTTTAAGGTTTAGGTTTTTTAGTTTATTTAGTTTATTTTTTATTTATTTTAGTTTATTTCATTTTTTTTTTATTTAGGTTTTTTTTATTTAAGTTTAATTTTTATTTTTATTTAGTTTATTTTATTTATTTTAGGTTTATTTATTTTAGTTTAGGTTTTTTATTTTAGTTTATTTTTAAGGTTTAGGTTTAAGTTTATGTTTATTTTTTAGTTTAGTTTTATTTTTATATTATTTTTTAGGTTTAGGTTTATTTTTTATTTTTAGGTTTAGGTTCAGTATTTTATTTTACTTTTTTAAGTTTAGGTATTAGGTTTTTGTTTTACATTTATTTTTAGGTTTTATTTATTAGGTTGGGTTTAGGTTTATTTTTAATTTATTTTATTTTATTTAGTTTAAGATTTAGGTTTAGTTTATTTTAAGTTTAGGTTTTTTTATTTTAGTTTAGGTTTAGGTTTATTTTATTTTATTTATTTTAGGTTTAGGTTTTTTTATTTTAGTTTAAGGTTGAAGTTTTATTTTTTATTTATTTTTATGTATTGTATTTAAGTTTATATTTTAGGTTTATTATATTTTTATTTTTCATTTAGTTTTTATTTTATTTAGGTTTTTTTTTATTTTTAGGTATATTTTATTTTTTTTAGTTTAGTATAGGTATTTATTTGTTTATTTTTAGTTTAGTTTTTATTATTTTATTTTATTTTATTTTTAGTTTTAAGTTTAGGTTTAGGTTTTGGTTTTAGCTTAGGTTTTTATTTTGTTTTAATTTTTTTATTTTATTTAGCTTTAAGTTTTTTAATTTATTTTTATTTTTGGTTTTATTTAGTTTAGGTTTATGTTTTTAGGTTTTTAAGGTTTACGAATTAAGGTTTAGAGTTTAGGGCTTTGGGTTTGGGGTTTAGGGTTTTGGGTTTTGGGTTGTAGGTTTTAGGGTTTTGGGTTTAGAGTTTAGGTTTTAGGGTTTAATGTTTAGGATTTATTTTAATTAGGTAAACTGATAGGTTTAGGCTTTTTTTTCATTTATTTAGTTTATTTTTTATGTATTTTAGTATATTTTATTTTTTACTTTTATTTAGGTTTATCTTTTATTTTTATTTAGTTTATTTTAGGTTTATTATTTAAGTTTCAATTTTTTATTTTAGTTTAATTTTTTAGGTTCAAGTGTAGGATTATGTTTATTTTTTAATTTAGTTTGATTTTTATTTTATTTTTTAAGTTTGGTTTTATTTTTTAGGTTTAGGTTTAGGTTTTTATTCTATTTTTTTAGGTTTAAGTTATAGGTTTTTAATTTAGGTTTTTTTTAGATTTTATTTTTTACATTTAGGTTTAGGGTTTCTTTAGTTTATTTTATTTTATTTAGTTTAGGGTTTAGGTTTAATTAATTTTAGGTTTAGGTTTAGGTTTTATTTATTTTTGTTTAGGTTTAGGTTTATTTTATTTATTTATTTTAGTTTTAGTTTTTTTTTAAGTTTAAGGTTTAGGTTTTATTTATTTATTTTTTTAGGTTTTATTTTAGGTTTATATTTTAGGTTTATGTTTTGATTTAGTTTTTATTTTATTTTATTTTAGGGTTATCTTATTTTTATTTTTTGTTTAGTTTTTATTTTATTTAAGTTTTTTATTTTATTTTTATTTTTTGTTTGTTTTAATTTTTTCAATTTAGTTTAGGTTTTTATTTTATTTATTTTAATTTAGTTTTTATTTTTTTATTATTTTATTTTTTAGGTTTAGGTTTAGGTTTTAGTTTAGGTTTTTATTTTATTTTATTTTTTAATTTTATTTTTTTAGGTTTATTTATTTATTTATTCATTTATTAGGTTTTATTTAGTTTAGGATTAGGTTTTTAAGTTTTTATGGTTTAGGCATTATGGTTTACAGTTTAGGGTTTAGGGTTTGGGGTTCTGGGTTTAAGGTTTGGGGTTGTATATTTTAGGATTTAGGGTTTAGAATTTAGGGTTTTGGATTAGGAATTTTTTTTATGTATTTTTAAAGTTAAGTCAAGTGGTAGGTTTAAGTTTATTTGGTTTTTAATTTATTTATTTTAGTTTATTTTAATTTTTATTTTCATTTAGGTATATTTCTATTTATATTTAGTTTTATTTATTTATTTTAGGTTTTTAGCTTTTTAGGGTTTAGGGTTTAGGGTTTAGGGCTTAGGGTTTGGGATTTAGGGTTCAGAGCTTAAGGTTTATTTTTGGGTTTAGGATTTAGGGTTTAGGGTTTAGGGTTTACGGTTTAGGTTTTAAGGTTTAGGGTTTCAGGTTTGGGTTTTAGGGCATAGGGGTTTAGGGTTTAGGGTTTATGGTTTAGGGTTTTAGTTTAGCTTAGGGTTCAGGGATAGTTTAGGGTTTATGGTTCAGGATTTTTAGGGTTTTAAGTTTATGGTTTAGGGTTAGTTTAGGATTTAGGGTTTAAGGTTTTAGGGTTTAGGGTTTAAGGTTTAGGATTTAGGGTTATTTAGGGTTTATGGTTTTGGGTTGTAGGTTTAGGTGCAAGTTACAGTTTACTTAGTTTAAGGTTTAGGGTTTAGGATTTTGGATTTAGGGTTTACTATTTAGCGTTTAAGGTTTAGGGGTTTTTTTTTTCAAATTATGAAAACTGGTAAGTTTAGGGTTTTTTTAAATTTATTTAGTTTATTTATTATTTATTTTAGTTTATTTTATTTTTTATTTTTATTTAGGTTTATTTTTATTTTTATTTAGTTTATTTTATATATTTTAGGTTTATTTATTTAAGTTTAGGTTTTTTTACTTTAATTTATTTTTTAGGTTTAGGTTTAGGTTTATGTTTATTTTTTAGTTTAATTTTATTTTTATTTTATTTTTTAGGTTTAGGTATTATTTTTTATTTTTAGGTTTAGGCTTAGGTTTTTATTTTAATTTTATGGTTTAGGTTTTAGATTTTTATTTTACATTTATTTTTAGGTTTTATTTTTTAGTTTATGTTTAAGATTTTTTTTAGTTTATTTTATTTTATTTAGTTTAGGGTTTAGGTTTAGTTTATTTTAGGTTTAGGTTTAGGTTTAGGATTTATTTATTTTAGTATAATTTATATTAGTGTAGGTTTTTGGGTTTATTTTATTTTATTTATTTTAGACTTAGGTTTTTTTTTAGTTCAAGGTTTAAGTTTTTTTTAATTTATTTTTAAGTTTTATTTTTAAGTTTATATTTTAGGTTTAGGTGTTTATTTAGTTTTTATTTTGTTTTATTTTAGGTTTATTATATTTTTGTTTTTCATTTAGTTTTTATTTTTTATAGGTTTTTTATTTTTAAGTTTATTTTATTTTTTTAGTTTTGTTTAGGTATTTATTAATTTATTTTTAGCTTAGATTTTATTTTTTATTTTATTTTATTCTTAGGTTTAGGTTTAGGTTTTATTTTTGGTTTTAGCTTAAGTTTTTATTTTATTTTAAATTTTTTTTTTATATTTAGGTTTTTAAAATTATTTTATTTTTAGGTTTCATTTAGTTTAAGTTTAGGCTTTTAGGTTTTTAGGGTTTAGGGATTTAGGTTTAGGGTTTAGGGTTTAGGGTTTGGGGTTTAGGGTTTAGGGTTTTGGGTTATAGGTTTTAGGTTTTGGGTTTAGGGATAGAGTTTTATAACTTTTATTTTAATTAAGTCAAGTGGTAGTTAAGTTTATTCTTTATTTATTTTAGTTTATTTTATTTTGATGAAGGTTTATTTTTATTTTTATTTAGTTTATTTTATTTATTTTAGGTTTACTTATTTTAGTTTAGGTTTTTAGCTTTTTAGGGCTAAGGGTTTAAGGTTTATGGTTAATTTAGGGTTTAGGGTTTGGTGTTTAGAATGTAAGGTTTTTTTTTTTGGGTTTATGGTTTAGGGTTTAGGTTTTAGGGCTTAGGCTTTATGGTTTATAGTTTTAGGGTTTAGGGTTTAGGATTGAAGGTTTTAGGTTTTAAAGGTTTAGGGTTTAGTGTTTTGGTTTTATGTTTAGGGTTTAGGT
The DNA here is from genome assembly GCA_021442155.1 of Cymbidium sinense. Taxonomy (NCBI): domain Eukaryota; kingdom Viridiplantae; phylum Streptophyta; class Magnoliopsida; order Asparagales; family Orchidaceae; genus Cymbidium; species Cymbidium sinense. The sequence continues at coordinate 256,900 of JAKCPB010000193.1, read as the reverse complement.
TTTAGTTTAGGGTTTAAGGTTTTTGATATTTTCTAAGAAAGAACAATTTCAAATTCAATATTTCTTCTTTTCAATTTCATTAACCAAGTAACACACAAATTTTCTAAGACATAAGTGATAACATAGATAAAAAATGAGCACACATAGAGCAAATAAAAAACCTTAGATAACTAAAATTATCTCTACTGTAAAGACAGTTCCATAAGCAGTAGATCTGATCGATCATTCCTTAGTTTCTCCAGTTCCCATCAGAACCACCCCGGCCTCTTTAGTAGCAAGATCCACCATCATATCCCCAATAACTCACTCCGCCACCAACACGGCTATAACCTCTGTCACTCCTCCCGCCTCCATAGCCGCCACTGCTCCGATCGCCCCCTCCATATCCACCAGCATCTCTAGTCCCCCACCACCACTATGATAACCATTGCCTCTGTCTTTGCCTCCATCGCTAGATTTAGACTGAGACTAGTTGACGGTGATGTTCCTACCATCATGGTTTTGCCCATTCTTATGGTTTAGGTTTGGGTTTAGGTTTATAAGGTTTTAGGGTTTAGGTTTATTTTTTAATTTATTTAGTTACTTTTTGTTTAGGTTTAGGGTTTAGGGTTTATGTTTTATGGTTTAGGTTTAAAAGTTTAGGGTTTAGGGTTTAGGATTTAGGATTGAAGGTTTAAGGTTTAGGATTTAGGATTTAGGGTTTAGGATTTTAGGGGGGTGGGGGGTGGGGGGAGACACCACGTGGATCATAGGGGGGTAGTTTTTGAGGTGATTGAGTACAACATTGAGGTATGATATACTATCTTGAAAGATAGAGGCATCACCCTACAATGGACCTAATCACGTAATAAGGACTCTTAAGGAATAATGGGTCTTTGAATGTACGAGAGATTTTTTTTTCTACTTTATATAGATGAATAAACCAGGGTTTATATTAAACCAGGTTCTTAAGTTCCAATTGGAGGCAAGCCTTCATAGTTAATTACATCTTAGGAAATGCAATTTTCTCAGAATACTCTCAATTAAAGTAGACAATTATCATCTCCAAAGATTTTAAGGTTAGACTATCAAAATATTAGTTGTATTTGGAAAATCAATTAGGAAAGCTCAAGGGGAAGACTTATATTTGGAATCCAAATGAAATAAGTAGGAAATGCTCATGATACTAGGAAGCCTAATGAGCATTCCAATCTATCCTATGATTATGCTTTATAATTTTGAATTGAGGAGATTTATATATTTTGAGTTGAAATTTAATTTAGATTACCAGGGCTTATAATCAACAAACACAAGGTTGTGGGAATGCTTAAGAAGTGAGGATTTATGCTCGTAGCTTGAAGGAAATAGCTAACTCAGATCCTAAATCTAGGGAACTTTAGCGTTACCTAAATCTAAGCGATAAGTAGACATAAGGGTTTACCTCCACAAGAGAGAATAAATTGTCTGACTTCTGGACTTATAACTGCCTGAAGTGGCCGCCAGCTAACTCCTCCTATGATTTTAAAATCATGTAGTTTAGTCTTATGAATTGCAAGATAGCTAAGGTACTATGGTTAAAAATTTTCAATTTATCTAAAAGAAATGTATACTTCCATCTTCACTCTATACAGGATAAAAAGATGATAGAAATATACTTTTTTTTATGAATTTAGGCACCACATAGATCACATATGTTCTTATTAAGGTGATCGTGTATGACATTGAGGAGAAGTGTACTATCTCAAAAGATAGAAGTCTCTACCCTACAATGGACCTAATCACCTAAATAAGGACTACTAATGGGTTTGCATATGTACCAGAGTTTCTTCCCCTACTTTATAAGGAAATGTAAAGCAGGGTTTATTTTAAATTGCGTTCATTAAGTTCCCTACAAGGGAAATCCCCTATAGTTAATTACATCCTAATGAAGGGGATTCCTTAGGAATACTCTTGATTAAGGTAAATGATCATTGTCTCTAAATATTGCAATAGGTAGGACTATCAATCGATTAATTTATTTTGGAAGATAAAATGGGATTGATCAAGAGAGGGAGTTATTATCAAAGTCAAATGAAGATAAGTAAGAGATTCTCATGATGATAGAAAACCTAGCTAGCATCTCAAACTATCTTATGGTTGGGCTTTACATTTTTAAAATTGATTTAATTTATTTGAGTTGAATTTTTCATTAGAAATTTAGGGCTTGTGATTCCACAACACAAAATTGTGAAAATTCCTAGGAAGTGAGGATTTATACTTATGGCCCACAAAAGCGAGACACAATCTCAGAACCTAAATATATGGACCTTTGGCGAGGGCTAAAAATATAACCTAAATCTAAGGCAAAATTGGGTATATGGTTTACCTCCATAGGAGAGAGTAAACCACTCTACTGCTTGGATTTAAAACTGCCTAAGGGTGGCCACCAATTAACTCCTCCTATGATTTTAAATTCATGTAGGCAAGTCATATGCTTTATGCAAGATAGCTAGGCTATTATTTATTTAAAAAGAGACTAATTCCTTAAACTCACTCCCTAAGAGATTAGATCATGTAAGGGCATGAAAAATGACCTAGATCTAATGCAAAACATATTACATATTATTTTCATTTTTGGACGATCATTTTGACTTAGGCTTATAGGATTCATATGTCTAATGCATGAGAAATAAGATTATTAGCCAAAATTAGTTAGAAGGGAGGAGGTGTGGTTCCACCATGGCTCTAAAAGGTCAAGCCAAGTTTCTCTAGCAAAGGTGGAAGCCCTCCAATCAAGAGTGAAATGAGATGCTTTTATGCATGATATTTTAAAAGAAATACTCATTAAGGGGTTGCTAATTCTTTTATCTTATTTTTAACTTAGGCTTTAAGTGAGGTTATGAGTTATTTTTTTCTACTTTTGAGTTGATTAATTTGGTAAAAGATTTTATTTCCTCAAGGACCTAATCATCATCTAGGCCATACATCAAGCAAGAAAGAAACTAAGAAAAGGATGTCATCTTAATGCACAAGTTAAACAAATCATCAATCAATTTATAAAGCTAACATAAAAGAATAAGAGGCCATTTATGGTTGGAAACCACCGCACAAACCCGAAAAAAAATTATGTAGCCGAGCTCTACCCTTATACAACTTAGATTACAAATGAATTAATTTACAATCAAGTAAGCAAATTCATATTATGGGAGCCTTCATGCTTCATTTCTTCATTCTTCTTTTCTTCTTTCTTCTTTCTTCTTTGGTTCCTTCTTTTGGATGGTTGGAATGTGGATGCTCCAAAGGCTTCACATGGTACATAAGATGAGATCTTATGGCCAATGCTCATCCTAATCCTCATAACAATCATTCCAAAATCCTAATTACCAAAAATTATATGAAAATGGAAAAATAGAAATCTAACTAACACCTGCAAAATAGAGATTAGATAAAATAAACCATACAAATCTCAAGCATATATATTGGACTTAAACTTAACACCCCACACATGGTTGACTAAGTCCACCTAGCCTATTGGATTATTCTTAGGGGTATAAGCACCTGCACAGTAAAAACATTTATATTTTTATTTATTATAGCGCCCCTTGAGCACAATCCCCTACAGAAGATATTGGTTAGACTAAGATTGCCCTATCATTCAGTCTATGCACATACACCCTAACATCCAGACTAAAATAAAACATCAAAAAATAAAAGTAAATATCAAACCATGACCGCTCTAATCTAAAGCTAGAAGTGGTGACTTTCGCCTAATGTGTGTGCTTTTAAGGTTTGTGTGGTATGCTTAGCTATGACTTTAATTTAGAGTTTTCTAAGTGTGAAGAGTGTTCAACTTAGAAGGGGGTTTCATTCAAGTTGTTTAGTTGTCTTGGGTTGATTTTATTTTTTATTTTGATTAGGTTCAATTGAATCCTACAATTAATTACTAGGTTGTAAAGAGAGGGAAAAAGAAGAAAAAAATTACTCTTTCCTTCCCTACCTTAAGTAATTTCTAAAGTAGATTCATATTTTAGTTTTGTTTAATGAATATTTTATTATGTGTTTTAAATAATCCTAAGTTTAGATCAACTTTAAACAAGCCTATTCAAAAGAAAGGAATTTTAAGATTAAGTAAAGTGAATTAATATCACAAAACACACATCACTTGATTTCTTTCCCAACATACATAACATACACATGGATGAATCCTAAGCATATCTATACACATGAAATGGGAATGCTTAGCATACTTTATAATGAATGTTAAATAGGTTTCTTAAGAAAATTTGAATGCTTATGATGCATGATTTTCATTAAGTAGAAATAGGGAGTTTCTTATCCAATTTCACATGCACACATGAATGTATGAAAGGCATAAGTGAGTATGGCACCATTGTTAACACCAACGGTGTAAGATAAAATACCTACTTAGGGCTACTTAAAGCCTCGCAACCTCAGGGTTGTCATGACTAATATACCACTTTCCTTAAATACAAGCATATGTACAAAAGAAATGAATGGAAAAAAAAAGAATGCAAAAAGTTATATTTGATTGTTTGATTTGTTTATGCAATTTATATATGTGAATATGAAGATCCTTCTTAGGTTATAACATTGAAGGGGAAAAGAGTAGATTTGAGCAAGTGTTATGTTCTTTTAAAAGAACTATAGACTTTGCAAATCTTATTCAAATCTATTCTAAGAGGAAAGAAAGGAAGCAAACATAAGACACATTTTTATATTCACATACAAACTTATACATAAAATATAAGTAACACACTTTCAGTTTTGGTAATTGATTTATATATTTTGAAAATAATTTGGAATTTAATAGTGATAATAGCCATTCATATTTTTACTTTAGCTAAAACATGCAATTTGACATAAAGAAAACATTTTAATTTTAATTTTATTTTTGAAAAGCATGAATGCATGAAATCCATATGACATACACATTTAGCATGCTAGGAAAGAAATCAATTGATGAAAGCAATGTAAATTCATCCACCCTAATTAATTCCAAAAGACAATCCTATGAAATAAGAGAGCTTAAAGCAAATCAAGTTATTTTTAAAGAAGGTTTGATATTGTCTTGAGTTTGATTTAATTTGAGAAATGTGAGGTTATTTTTCTGTCCCTAACCCATTCCCATATGTGTATGATATTTAAATTTAATATTTAGATGATTAGATCCATTTTATCTTTTTGATTAGGTTAAGGTATGAATTAAGTGTGTTAATTCCCCCTTACCTATACCACCTTAGCATAGTTAATCAAATAATTATGATCCAATGAGATGACATAAAACCACACAAGAAATTAAAATCAGTAATGCACTTAGTAAGAAAAGGGCCTAATGCATTTGTCTCATGATTAATGATTAATTAAACTAAGGGGTATAACTTAAGTACTTTCATAACCCCCCTCACACATGTGAGTTGAATTTTGATTTCCTTAATTGCACTTAGACTCTTAGAAACCTAAGCATCTACCCAAGAAAGATTAATTAAGTTCTAGAAAGTTTTAGAATTTTGAAATTAATTAAGGGGATTAGTGAATTACCCTTAATTAAAGATGGATTAAGAAAGAAAAGGGGTTTAGGAATATATTTAGGAAAGTATCTCAAAATTATTCCCTAAACCTCATATTCACTTAATCAAATCTTAATTGACTCAATCAGAGGGTTAAACAATTAATTATACCCTTAATTAATCTTAATTACATTAAGGGAGTGATTAAGGAATGAGCTAGCAATTCTCCTAATTAAGCAACCAATAAATCCCAAGAAAATTAGGGGAGCTAGGAGTCATCCTACTAATCATACAAAAGAAGTTTGGGATTAATTGGTGGAGTAATTAGAGGGTAATTAGAAAAATAACATTCCCAATAAAACCTAAATTCAGAGAATTGAACTATTTAAAAGTAATTAAAATCAATTTTAGAATATTCTATGTTCAATTATCTTTCCAATGTAATTTTTACATTTTTTTTTTGAGTTTTCTAGGCTAAGATATGAATTCGAGAAAGTTTGGTGATAAAATAATAATTTAAAAAGCCTAATTTTATAATCCCATCGATGCCACGTGGGCTGCTGATGCAGCATGCACTTTCCACATGGCGTGATAAGATTGGGTCTTTCACTTATCACATCATAGCATCGTGCCAGCGGCGATGCTACATGCTTTCTCTTCAATGGTCCTATCAAGGATCAGATGGCTGAGATTAAAGATGCGGTTCTAATGTGTGAAACATGGGATGCTACGTGTTTTAATCTCGGCTGTCCATTCAAAATGCATGTATGGATGGTCTGAGATTCATCCCTATAATTCCCTGTGAGCAATGGAGACCGTCCATGTTCTAGGGCAAGATCCAAGCTCAATTGAGCTCGAATTGAACTAAAATTTAGCCCACACCTTCATCATACAATGGAGATCATATCCAATAGCTAGTTAATCATGCAAGTTTACGATGGTTGAGATTGAAGCTGTAGTCCTAAAAGGTGAAACATGGGATGCTAATTTGATGAGAAAATAGGTGAAAATATCCATTTAGGATGCTAATTTGATTGGTCCACATATTTGGTATGAAGAGAAAATATGTTTGGCCAAGTTTCATTGAATTTGGAGTTGATTTGATGTGATTTGGCTCATGTTGACCCATTTAGGTCAAAATGGGTCAACTTGGGTCAAGTTGACTAATTGGTCAAATTGGGTCAAACCAAAGGTTGGGTCAAGTTCATATGACCATTTGAAATGTTTTGGTGGCTTTGGTTTGATGCAATTTTGTTTAGGCTTGAATTTGGTTCAATTGAGTTCATTTAGGTCAAATGGGTCAAGTTGACCAATTTGACCCATTTGACCTATTTGGGTTAAGTCATGGGTTGGTTTAGGTTTAGTTGGTCATATGAAATAGATTGATATCTTTATTTCCAATCAATTTTAGTTAATATTGAATTTGGCTCAATATGACCCTTAGGTCAAGTTAGGTTCAAGGTCAATTGAGCTAGGTTAGGTCTACTTGGCCAATTGAGGCTTCGGTCAAGTTCAAAAATCATTTTGGGATGAACTTGACCCATTGATTTCAATCATATCTTAGATCAAGTTTTGATACATGTTGGCTTTTTAGGTCAAGTTGGATCAAGTTGGGTCAAGTGGCCAATTGGGCTAGGTTAGGCTCAAATGTTGACTTGGTCAAGTTTGAACATTGATCATGAATGAACTTAGATCATTGGTTTCAATAAATTTGGCCTACAGTGGATTTTGGCTATATTGGGCTTTATTTTGGCTAAGTGTTGACTTATTCAACCCTTAGGTTTGACTTGGTTTGACCCAATTTGAGTGATTGGTTATCTCATAATGATTGTTGATCATGATGAGAGGCATAGGTGGGCTTAATTCAATCCAATTTGGTTAGGATTAGAATTTAGCTCATAAGGGTACTTTAAGCCACTTCCTAAGTAGGTAAAATGGCTTGGTCAAAGCTTGATTTGAGTTTGGTTGAACTCACATATGGACTTATGATTGAAATATAAATCCATTTTAGTGGTTTGAGTCAAATGGGTTTTGATTCATTTGATAATTTCATGTTCAAAGGGTGAACATGAGATGAATTTTAGCTTGATTTTGAATTGATTTTTGGTTAAGTGTTTGAAGTTTGTATTTATATTTGGATTTATGATTAAATGATTAATTGAATCATGAAGAAAAATCAAGAGTTTAGCTTGATTTGAAATTGATTTGGCTAAGTTCAGGATTTTGACTTGAAAGGCATAGGTTAGATTTTGAATGAATTTGTGTTTAATTTTTGGATTTGGTTTTGGTTGTTTGAATTTATATTTTATTTATTTATGTGAATATAAATGAGAATATAAATGGGTTATGAGAAAATTTCAAGGATTTGAAGTGATTTGAACATGATTTAGGCTAAATCCTTAAGAGAGGATTAAAGGACTTAGGAAAGATTTGGAATTTTGGATTTAAATTTTGGATCTTGTTTGATTGATTTGAATTTATATTTCATTTAGATATGTGAATATAAATGAGAATATAAATGGGTTGTGAGAAAAGTTTATGAATTTGAGATGGGTTGAACATGATTTGGGCTAAGTTCTTAAGAGGAAATCAAAGAACTTAGGAAATATTTCAAACTTGGAATTTCAATCATGGGTCTCAATCAAGGATTTCTATCATGGATTTCAGTCATATAGAATTTATTTATGTTTGAAGAAAATCAATTAGGCTAGAATTTATTTAAGTTTGATGTTGATTAGATTTGGAGTTTGACATGAAGGAAGGAAGTGAGGAATGCGGTTCAAGCTATAGGGTAAGGAAATTTTCTTAACACCCCTAAGGCATGACCTATTCCTATGGCTAACTCTTCTAAGTCTCTAGGGCTAGGTTGAGTGTCCACCTAATCACTAGATGTTTCTTAAGACTACAGAACTCTTAGTGTCTAAGAGAAGCCCTATGTCTAAGAGGGAGGGGTTGAGAGCTCATTCTAAAAATGAGATCAATAAAAGGCGCCTAGTAGGTTTGGTGTTACTAACAAGGAACACTGCACATATTGGTGTTGACCAAAATGATCAACAACAGAAGATCACAACCACTAACAAAAATAATCTACCCCTAACCCAATGTATAGAAGGAATCTAGAGTTTAGTGCAATGTGATTCTACTTATGTCAAAGACATAAGAGAGAAAAGGAGAAATCCACTAGGGATAGAATATCTGAACCTTCCACTTGGGAAGCAGGTTCAAATCATCCACAAGGGGATGAAAGGTTTGATTTGATTTAAGTCTCACTGGGGAGAGAAATTTGATTTATTTAAGTTCCACTGGGGAAGAGGGTTGAATTTGTTTAAATTTTTTATTTGTTTAATTTGATTTTGTTTTGACTCCACGGGGGCTAGAAAAGTGAACTCTCCACCAGAGAGGCAAGTTCAAGTCCTCCACAAGGGAGGGGTTGTGAAATCCGCTAAGGGATTAGAATTCTAGATCCGCTGGGGGACTACAAAGATTTGCATCTCATTGAGGAGAAACAAAAGATTTGATTTAGATTGATTGATTATTTTGTTTTGTTTATTTCAGATTTTATTTTGTTGAATTTGTTTCAGATTTCTAAATTTTGGATTTTGAGATGGACCCTATTGATTTGTGATGGATCACACTGAGTAAGAGTCAAAGAGACCTAGACCTAACTCAAATTTACTAATCCAAAGTGGTAGTCTACTAAACACATGGTAGGACTAGCCAACCAAAGGGATTCCTTTCGGTATGCAATAACTGTACTAGGAAGAAAGCAGAGTAGACTTACATCCTCCAAAGTAGGGACCAGTTGCTACGATAATCTATTGGAAAGGCAATAAATTGAACCCAACCTAGGGCTGACTATTGAGTGAATGCCACTAAGGAGCTTACTTCAACTCAAAGATAGCAAAGATTAATTTCATTTTTAGATTTGTTTTTATTATGATGGATCCCATTGATTTGCGATGGACTGCACTGAGTAGGGGCCCTGGCATCTTAGACCTAACTCAGACTCACCAAAAGGAGTAGTCTACTAACCACAAGATAGGACTATTTAACTACAGAGGAACTTTTTGGTGTGCAATGGTCAAGTTAGGAAGAAAGCACGGGGACTCACATCTTCCAAAATAAGGAACCGCTAGGGTGATCGGTTGCTTTGGGCAATAAATCGAACCTGACCTAGGGCTGGCTATTGAGTGAATGTTGTTGGGGTACTTAAATCAACTCAAAGATAGTCAAGATTAATTTCATTTTTATATTTTTTTCAAAGGATTCCATTGGTTTGTGATGGATCACACTGAGAAGGATCTTATATCAGTCCAGACCTATCTCAGATTTACTGAACCAAAGGGAGTAGCTACCCGGCTGATGGGAGAACTATCCAACCAAAGGAGTGCCTTTCAGTTTACAATGATCAATTTAAGGGAAGAAAGCTCAGGGACTCACATATTCCATTACAAAAGACCACTGGGGTCATCGGTTGCTTTGGGTAACAAATCAAAAGCTGGTCAATTTATGATCATGCTAGAAAGAATGCATCATAGTCTTATATCATCCAAAGTGGAATGACTGTCGCCGTAACCTGTTAGTGGCAAAATAGATTGAACCCGACCTAATGGCAACAATGGAGTGAGTACCGACCTAGGGATTTACCTTAACTCAAGTAGTCAGGCAAAATCTTATAGGGAGTTTTACTGACACTACCCTAAAGATAGGATGCCTGCTTGGGACAAGGGGCCCTTTGGGGGCTTGAATTCCTAATCCACAAATAAATTAATTTGTTTATTTATTTAGTTTATTTTAACATGGACCCTATTGGTTTGTGAGGGATCAAATTGAGAAGGAGCTTATATCAGACTAGACCTAAGTTAAATTTACTGAACCAAGGGAGAATATGCGCATCCACTGAATAAATTATTCAACCACAGGGGTGGCTACTAGGAAAAGGGGACTATCTAATCCAAGGGTAACCCGGGTAGTGTCTAAATGGAGTCAAAGAATGTGATCCAAATAGAATGCCTGTGGGGAGAGGGGCCGCTAAGCGGCTTAATCCAACACCCTGAAGAAGATGACATGGCTATTTATATATCCAATATGTATTCAATGTACAACTCAAGAAAAAAGCTCGGGGACTCACGTCTGCCAAGAGTGGTGTACTCACTAGGTGAGTCACTGTCAGCATATTGAACATCAACCAATAAGGTGCCCATCAGTTTACAACAATCAGTCTAGGAAGAAAGCTCAGGGTTCACATCCTCCTATAGTGGAGCTGATCACTAGGATAGTCTATCTTCGGCTCGACAGGTGTCATTCGACCTAAGGTGATTACTGAGTGAATGTTGCTAGAGGACTTATATCAACTCAAATGTAGTCAAGAGGAAAGGAGCCTCTAGGGGACTTATCCTAAACCTCAAATATACTCAACCTAGGAAGATCATGATGATTAGTTCAAGATGAAAGCTCGTAGACACACATCTTCTTAAACAAAATCAACATGAGGTAGTTTACTGGCTGGGTAGTGAAATCTATCATACTAACAAGGCGCTCGTCAGTTTGTAATGGTCAAGTTAGGAAGAAAGCGTAGGGACTCACATCTTCCAACAAATGACCACTGGGGTAACATACTAGTAAAGTAACATGTAAACCCGACCTAGAGCAGCTAATGAGTGAGTGCCACAAGGAGCTTGCTCCCATATCAAAATAACCCAAGACAAAAGATATGTGTTTACTTTTGTGCATGTGTTAAAAAGAATAGGATGCCTCCTAGGTTCTCTCACATCCATCCTAAAGATGCTGGGGAGTTTGATGAAATGGCACCACATATGGAAATTGAGAATTCCCACCAAAAAAGGATGCCGCTCAGGTTTTCAAATACCTAACTTAGTTGTGCTAATTGAAATAGGATGCCTCTTGGGTTCTCTCACGCCTATTTTAATAGCATCGAGAGGTTATGTTTGTGATGTGAAAGAGGGATAGGATACTGCTCGGGGACTCCTACACCTACCCTAAACACGTCATGGCGGATTCGCAAGACAAGAAAATAATGCTTAAAAAGAAGAGAGGATTTGATGAATGGAATATGATTTTATTCTTTTTATTAATAATTTTTTTCAAACATGACTTATTTCATGGGCAATATTTCTTTAGATGAAGCCCATTAATTGGAAGCATCGGTTGTTCCCCTTTACAATCGATGAGCTAATATGATCCTCCTTGGTAGGCCTTCTCTATAGAAGAGGAGCCTTCTCAAGTGGGTTTGAACTTGCCTCCCATCTTTCGGGCAACAATTGGTCTCCTTAGGACAAACACAAGTTCTCCTACTTGGAAAGACCTAGGTCAAACCATCTTATTGTGAGCTTGAATTATTTTGACTTTGTACAACTCGAGGTTCTTGCATGCCCGTAGGTGACTCTCCTCCAAACCTTTGAGCTCTTCTAACAACAACTTTGTATTTTGATCTATAATGATCTTGCTATCCAATGCTATCCTTAGTGATGGGAGTTAAACTTCTAAAGGTAGAACAGCTTCAAACCCATACACTAAGAAAAATGAGGTAGATTGAGTTGGAGTTCGGTATGTGGTGTGGTAGGCCCACAAGGCTTCAACCAACTACTCATTCCACTACCGCTTGTTGTCATCAAGAGTCTTCTTAAATATTTGGATAAGAGTTTTATTGAATACTTTTGCTAAGCCATTTGCTCTGGGGTAGTAGATGGTGGAGTGTCCCCAATCTATACCTTGTCTTCTAGTGAAGCTATTAATATTTATGCTTTTGAACGGGGTACCATTATCGAATATAATTTGTCGAGGCACCCTAAACCTATATATGATATGGTTCCTGAAAAATTGAAGCACCTGTTGAGTTGTGAACTCTCTGAGTGGGATTTCCTTCGCACTTGGGAAAGTAGTATGCAGCTAAGATGAACTAGTGACACTTGGAAGAAGGAGGATCAATCGGACCCACAATGTCAATTTCCCAACACTCAAATAGCCATGAGGTCAATGTATGGTGTAGAATGTAGAATTTTGGGTGGTTGGTGGAGGACCACATCGTGTACCTGACACTGATGGCATCTCCTAGCTACATCCATGCAATTTAAAATCATCGAAGGATAGTAGTATCCAAGTCATTTGATCTTCATCTTCATCTTCAGACCGAACTTATGTGCTCCGCATAGACCTGAATGCACCTCAGTTACATTGCCACGGGCTTCGTGTTTGTCTAAATAATGTAACAACATTTAGTCAAAGGATCGACAGTACAAGGTTCCATCAACAAGAGTGTAAGAGAGAGCTCCTTTCACCTGATGGGCTTATGACTTTTCTTGAGGTAGTTTACTAGTGTTCAAATGGTTTATGAATGATTGCCTCTAATCCAGCTCCTTGTCCATTTTGGAAATGACAACCTCCCTTCAAGAGAAAGTCTCTCGATGAGTTCGGCATCAATAAGGGATGGGACTTGTCTATTTTGGACCCTTATTGGAATGGACTCTTCTTCCAGACATGCCAATTCTTTGGCCAGTTTGGCCAAAGCATCTGCTACTACATTCTCTGCTCAGGGAACCTTGTAGATGGTGACTTCAAGAATTTGGGTCAACAACTTCATGGTATATTCATGGTAATGATGAAGCTTGGTTTTGAGAACCTTGTAAGACCCAACAATTTGGTTGATGACCAATTGAGAATCCCCATAGGTGTTGATGCTCTTGACATTGATTATGATAGCTAACTCTAGACCGATAATCAAACCCTCATACTCAGCTTCATTGTTGGTGTAGTGGTTAGATAGATAGTATGATAATCTCATCATATCATGGTATGGAGTTAGAAGAACTATTCCTACCCCTGCCTTTCCTGGGAGAATAGATCACAGTGCTTCCCCTTTATGAAAAGAAGTTGCACCATCAAAATACATCTCCCATCGAAGGTTGTCGACCTCCCCTAAGTTCATGATTTGTTCATTACGGAGATCGTTACTAAGCGGTGAATCAACAAAAAGTAGGTGTGTTGTTAAGAAATTCGCTAGTACCTATCCTTTTACCATGTGGAGGGGTACAAATATAATGTCAAATTGTGAAAGTATCATAGACCATCGTGCCAACCATCCAAATAACAGTGGCCGTGTCATGAGATACTACAGCGGATTAGTTCTAGAGATTAAGTTCACCTTATGAGAAAGCTTATAATGCCATAGATTTTGGGAAGCAAAGATCAATGCCAGGCACTATTTCTTAATAGGCGGGTAGTTCACTTCAGCAGGGATCAGATGACAGCTGAGGTAGTAGAGAGCGCTCTCCTTTCCTTCGTCATTGGCTTGGGCCAACAAAGCATCGAGAAATTCATCCAATGCAATAGGGTAGAGGATGAGTGGCCCGCCTGGGATAGGGGCTACTAGAACTAGAGGCTTCACCAAATACTGCTTGATGTCTTCAAAGGCATGCTGACACTTATCATCCCTCTTGAACTTGGTATCCTTTTTGACAAGTGTGAAAAATGGCATGCATCTTCAAGATAGGTTGGAGATAAAGCATCTCAGATATGCTTGCCATCATTGGAATGATCTGAGTTGTGTTAAACTTTTAGTAGATGACATTTCTAAGATAGCTTTGATCTTTTTAGGATCTATCTCTATTTCACTGTGTCGAAAAATAAACCCAAAGAATTTTCTTGAAGCTACTCCGAATGCACACTTCATGGGATTCATTTTGAGGTTATATTATCTTAACTGTTTGAAAACTACTCTTAAGTCAAAGAGATGCTCTTCCTTTTCTCTGCACTTGACTACTAGATCATCAACATATCACTCAACCTGATGATGGATGAGTTCATTGAAGATCTGAGTCATGGCCTATTGGTATGTAGCACCAGCATTTTTAAGACCTAAAGACATGACCTTATAATAAAAGATTCTAATTAAGGTTAAAAAAGTAGTGTTTCTTTCATCTTCAAGAGACATTTTGATTTCGTTGTAGCCAGATGACCCATCCATGAAAGAAAATATTGCATGAGATGAGGCAATGTCCACCATTAACTCTATTATAGGAAGAGGAAACTCATCCTTAGGACACGCCTTGTTTAAGTCCTAGAAATTGATGCAAATGTGAATTTGGCCATTCTTCTTCTTAACTGGTATGACACTGGCTAACCAAGTAGGGTACTTTTTTTCCCTGATGAAACCAATAATAATCAGTTCCTTGACTTCAGAAATGACCTATTGTTCGATTTCTAATCACATGCATCTAGGAGCTTGCTTGATAGGGATAGCGTTAGGATTTATTACTATCATGTGGACTACTACATTTGGAGATAATCTGAGCATCTCTTCATAACTCCATGTGAAGTAGTCTTTAAGCTCAGTCAATAGCCTAACTAAGTCATTGGTTTCTTCTTCTTTCAATAATGAACTGATGTAGTCAGGCGTGGACTTTCTTATGTCCTAAGGTTGATTTCTTTAAGCTTGTCTATTGTTGAATGAATCTACTCTTCAAATTTTGGAGGTACATCCTTGATTTGGAGATCATCTGGATCATCTGAGATTTCTAAATACACATTCTCATAAGAGTTGGTGTTGTGTGGAAAGAACCTATCATACTCCAAATGATTGGTAACAACTAAGCAGTAATCATCACCATTGATTGGACCCACTGTACCGAATCCTAGTCCTGCTCTTGATTATGCTTCCCTGCCTGCATTATTCCATAGCTTTTCAAAATACTCTGACTTATGCCTGGACCATGTTAGAGGAACCAAACCTTTCTGCATAAGAATATGAACACAAGGGGAGTAAAAGTCAAGCGGTAATTCTATTAATTCTTTAAATGAATCTTCCTCAAGTTCTACATCAACTTCAAGACTTGAGGAAGATGATCCCAAAAAGAATCTCTTCGATTTCATCTTTGGAAGACTTAGGGGCTTCTTTAATTACAAAACCTTTAGCTTTTTTAGATGAAAGTGAGGTTAGAGCTAAGATTGCCAGCTGCTGCCTAATAGTCACACATAAACTTGATTGAATACTTGCTTCATCTGGAGGCCCGATCTTCATCATTGTTTGGATCGAAAGTCACCTCCAATGGAACCCGATGAGAGGGGTTGGTTGGTATTCTAATCACATTAGACTCATCCTTTGAACTGGATTCGAAGTCTATGTGAATAGTAGGGGTACTCCTATGAACTGGAATATAACCCCTATTGGTTGATGGCCAATTGAGGGATCTTCCATCTCTAGAATTACCTCTATTTCTACCTCTGCCTCTTCCTAGTGGAGGTTGAGTCATCCTACCCACATGTCCATATGATGGAATGAACTGTGGATGGAATGTGATATGCGGATCTATTTCTTCTTCAATTCCCCTGCCTTGTTCACTTGGATTTTCATTTTTCTTTTCTTTTTCTTTTACTTTTTCTTTTTCTTCTTTTTATTTTACATTTGCATTTTAATTTTGTCCAAGTTGATGAGAAAGGGTGTTTTGGGGAAGATAGTAGTTCACATCCTCATAAATCTCAACCTCTCTGACTACAAATGACTTTTCATCCCCATTGAAATGGTATTCAATCCCATCCTTTCTGAATTTGATGCATTGATGGATGGAGGATGGAATCATCTTATTCTATTGTATCCAAGGCCTACCAATCAAAGTTGTGAATGAAGTATTTGAATTAATTATGTAAAACTTGGCTTCAATCTTCCAGTCACCTATCTCCATGTGTAACACTATGGAACCTAAAGCCCTCTCGCCTTGTTCATTGAATCCTCTCAACATCATCTGATCTCCTCAGAGTGTGGAGATGTCAATCCTCAAATAAGAAAGAGTCTTTAGACTCATAATTTTACCAATGCTCCTAAATTGATGAGAACTCTGGCAAGTCTAAATCTGCCCATGTCAACTGTGATATAGAGGGGACGGTTGTGCTCCAAATCTCCCAAAAGAAGGTCTTCATCTGTGAAAGTGATCCCTTGGGATTCTTTTGCATAGTGTGCCTCTTCACCAATAACGGTTAGCTTAGCTAAGCATATTTTAGAATCAAGGAGAGTTTTTATTAATGACTCCCTCATCTCTTTGGATAAGTTGAGGGCATCGTATATGCTTAGCTTAGATGGAAACTTTCTTAGATGAGAGAGGACATTGTAGTCCACCTTAGGCTGATCCTTCATAAGCATATCCAAGGGTGGATCATTCTGTGGAGGGGCTTCTCAATCCTCTATACCAATGTCTTGTTCCCCTCTATCTTCAGGTGCTACCCTAAGAAGTAGAACCTTGCCACTACGAAGGTTGACTTCAGTGATCTCTTGTGGAAGGGTATTGGAAGGTTCTACCTGCATGTTAGGCTCACCTACACCTTCTTATATGGGACCCTTAGAATTCGATGATTCCAAGTCTATCTTAAGAGGAAAACCCATAGTGTTCAGAGTGGGAAAGTCTAACTCTGAATCAGAAAGAGGGAGATCAAAATTGTTATTGCTATTATGACTTGAAGAGTTACAATTAGGAATAAAAGAAGATAACCTATCAGTAGTGATACAAAAGTAATTCAAGCTAGCTTTATTCTTCAATTTCTTGGATTTGATAGGAGGTGTAAAGTAGAAGTCAAGTAAAGTAAGAGAAGTAATGGATTTGATGCCCTTATCTGCTAGTACAAGAGTTCTACTAGTAGAAGTAGAAGAGCTAGCTAAATTAAGAGAAGTCTCTGATGTGATAGTTGTAATGATAAACTAGAGGATAGACTCGATCGGTGGTTCTTGGTATCGAGGGGCTGTACTTTCCGCTACTGCTGAGTACTTGCTGGCTCCTCTTTCCTTGGTAACTTGCAAACCTTCCTTGATGTTGGAGGTTTGAACCAGGCACCTATAAAAAAGTTTCTTGATCTTACATGATCTTTTTAGAGATTTTGGATGAGATATCCCAACCTTCTTTGGTTTTGGAGAGATTGCAAGTATCCCCAAAGATTACCTTGATGGAACTGGATGGTTGTTCTATAAGGTATTTCTTCAAGATAACTATAGCATTGGTCTTGAAGCTATGTTCAAGCCAGTCCTTGAAGGTGAATCAATCTTCCAAAACATAACCTAGCATACAATGGTATGAGAAAAAGTTAGGATCATGGCTTTTGCATACTTCCTCTAGTCTCCTAGGTTCGGGTAGCTGAAAATTAGGCTTCTTTAAGAGGTTCTTAAATATCTTCTTGATTACCTCCCTCTTAAATGAATAAGGCTTGTTAAGCTTATCTAAAAGAGTAGGTGAACCATAGCTACCTTGCAGCGAATAAGTGTGCCACTACTGGTGATGATATGGCTTAGGAGGCAGTGATGTAGGCCATGAAGGCTGTTGTGGCGGTCGGTAGGGCTGCCTTGGTGGTGGTGGAGGAGGTGAAAGCGAAGGCTGCTGAGGCCTTGGTCTCACGAACTGATCTCTAGCTGGTTGCTTCTTCTTATCAATTGCTGTCACTATTCCCAACTTCTTCTTGACCCTGACTTTTTTGGCTTTGATCTTGAAAAGGTATTTGGCCTCTCCTTGGAGACTAGCCGCCTTGTTGAATAGCTTCTCAAAAGTTTTGATAGTGAAGCCCTTAAGCATGAAGGAGACCAGGCCATGGATATTCCTTAGAAGAATCTTAATGACATGTTGTTCAGACAGCTATGACTCACATTTTATACTCAGGTTATGCCATCTAAGAATATAGTCAACAAAGGACTTACCTGGATGTTATTGTGCTATAATGAGATCGCCCATAATAACCCTTTTGAGCTCGAAACTCTTGATGAAGAGTTGCTCCAACTCAAAAAATGTCTTCACTGAATTGTTGGGAAGTTCATCATACCAATCAAAATCTATCCTTGTTAGGCTACTAATAAAGACACGAAAAAGTAAAGCGTTACTGCCACCGGCGTTGCAACAACTAGCTCTGAAATGGGTGATGTGCTCCCTCAAGTTTCCACTACCATCAAAACTCTTGAAGGAAGGTGGCATAAACCCTTGGGATATTGGATTGCATCAAATTCCTCTAGGTAGGATCTACCCTTTGGGCGATGATCCTCCCAGCCTTCTTCCTTCACCTGCTACTCAACCATGGACTTTATATCTTTTTCTTATATAGAGGTACTTTTTACTACCTTCCTATACATGCTAGTGCTACCTTGCTCAATGAGAGGTAAGGTCTTGGTTGGGTCTAAGACATGCACTAACTTTGGCTGACTAGTCTCAACTGTGGTAGGATGAACTGGTGCTTATGGTGCGAGACGCTAATAAGTCCTCAAGTTGTCTCACCATCATATCTATCTTTTCATCTTTCTGCTTTATTTCTACTAGGAGGTGTTGGTGCGAGTGGGTTGTGTCTTCCTGCTCGGCCTCATCACCTTCCATAGCTCTTGCTCTAGGAGGGATCTCACATGCAAACCCCTACTGAGTCTCCCAACAAATAATCTTCATTGAAATCAAAGCTAATCTTCTCCTCATCAAACCAATCATATCCCAAAATTTCTTTCTTTTCCATAAGATAATGTGTCACTATGTCCTCTAGAGAATGATCAATCTAAATAAGCATGAATGATTTTGGCTGACTGGTGTGATCACTATCATGTACTGAGAGGTAGCGGACCTCCCCTACGACTGGAGAATCAATTCTATGAGGACTATACTTGCTAGAAGAGACACTCTTAACTATCACTGACTCTAAAAGGGGTGACACTTTTAGGAGGTTCTATGATCATGGATGCAACTGGGCTGTCATCTGCTCCCTCTACAATAGTTGCAACCATCTCTATGTCCTGCTGAATTGGTGGTGTTGGAGTAGGGATGACCACTTTTCTTCGAGGTCACCATTCCTTCCATATCACAACTAGGATATAAGGTTGAGTGGGAGAGGGTCGAGGTAGGTGATGGAATGGGATCCTTTTGGCCATACGGATCACCACTGCTTCTCCCATGTGGCCTTCATGGCCTTCGGCGGAACTGGAGATACTGTGACATGAATAGGTGATGATGGACTGGGAGTAGAGCGGTGTGGTGGAGACACCACCAACTCTCTTGGAATAGGGACCCATCTCCTATGATGGGTCATCCCTGTAAGTAGAATATTATCTGTGTGATCGGTGTGGGTAGCATGTCGAGAAAATCAATGAGCAGAGGCCACCGAATCAAACCTTTGCTCTCTCGCTAGTGATCCGAGTTGTAAGCCTCCACGGTCCTCTTGTAGATGTTTCCCCATGCTAGGGATAATGATCTCAAGTCAAATTGAGCTCATTGAGCATTAGTAGCTCGCCAACTTAGCATAGAAGGCGGATGGAGGCCGCATATGACCTCCCTGCTAACTATGTCTTTGGTACTAAAACCGGGTGAGGTGAAGTAGGGATCCTCTAGCATCCTCTCTGCGAGAGAGGATGAAATGGGTTCACTAAGGAAATCGAGTGGGCAATTCCTCCTAATGTAGCGACCTTCATCTCCACGTGATGTGTATATAATAATAATGTGATTTTATTCCTCCAGTCGGTAGGGTGAGTGGAGTAAGAGCTAGACCCAACCTCAAAAGCTGGAGACAATCTCAGGATTAGAGGAGCCTTACCTTCGAGGGTGCTAATGAGTGGGTGCTAGCCCTCACTAGGGTAGCACGAGAAATGATCGGGCGCACTGGCATTGTCACAGATGATGGAATTGACACTAGAACTTCTATAGAAACTATCACTGCCTTCCTCTTCAATGAGGGGATATCAAAGTCTGATGGAAAATCAATTTGAATGACCGGCTTCTGCCTGACTATTGCTATCTTGCCAATACTTGTGAGGGGAGTGCCCTCACAGGTAATCCTCGCCCCCTCGAAACCTGTACCAAAATGGATGAGATAGGTGTAATTAGCTCAGGGGAGATTAGCCTGATCTAAGGCCAAGTCCATGTCATAGGGGAGAGTAAGCACATACTGCTGTGATGCTTCCAATATAGTCAACTAAAAACTGAAAATTGAATTGTAGCAATTGAGACCGATCGAGAATCAATGTTGGAAACAAACTTGGATCAGATTTTTATTTTGTTGAATTTTAAATTTGAATTTAAAATTTGAACCCACATCCAACATCTTGGAAGTGTTAAGTGGGGTTCAAATGGATTTAGAGATGATTTTGAGATATGATTGGAAAGATGAATTTTTGGATATGAATCCAATTTCAACAAATTTGGATATGTTGAAAATGGGTTCAAATATTTTTAGAAAGGTGCTTCCATAGGTTCATGGTTTAAATTAGATTTTGATTTGAGGATCATTTCCTTTCACAAATTTGAGTAAGTTAAAACAAAGGGTCAATTGGTTTTATTTTTGATTTGATATTTTAGAATTCACTCAGTTAGAAAATTTGGGTACGCTAAGTGAGGTGTTTGAAAATAATTGTTTTTTTTCTTTGTTTTCATTGTGAATCCTTGGTGATATTTTGGAATTCACTCACTTAGTAAATTTGGGTATGCTAAATGAAGAACCCAAGTGTGTTTTGTTTTTTTGGAAAATTTTTGAAAATAGGATTCTTAACAAATTTGAGTATGCTAAGAAAATCCTAAAGTGTTTCATTTATTTTGGATATTTTGATTTTGAAAAATAGGATCCTTAGCAAATTTGGGTATGCTAAGGAAATCCTAATGTGTTTCTTTTTGAAAATTTTGATTTTTGAAAAGTAGGATCCTTAGTAAATTTGGCTATGCTATGGAAATCTAATGTGTTTCTTTTGGTTTTGATTTGTTTTGAAAAGTAGGATCCTTAGCAAATTTAAGTATGCTAAGGGAATCCTAATGAGTTTCTTTTTGGTTTTGATTTGTTTGTAAAAAATAGGATCCTTAGCAAATTTAAGTATGCTAAGGGAATCCTAATGTATTTCTTTTTAGTTTTGATTTATTTTTCCATTGAATGTGGAGACTTCACTTTAGCAAATATGGTATGCTAAAATGAAGTTCCAAATATGGTTTGAAAAAGTTTTGTGAAATGAAAATTTTATTTAGCAAATTTGAGTATGATAAATGAAATTTCAAAGGTGTCTCCAATTTTGTTTTTTTAGGAAAGGGAGACTTCATTTTAGCAAATGGGATGCGCTACAATGAAATTCCAAATATATTTTAAAAATTTTTTGTTTTTGATTGATTTTAAAAAGAGAGATTTCCATTTAATAAATTTGGGTATTTTGGTGAATATTCCAGCCTTCATCTATCCTTTCTGGAGAGGATAAATGAAAACAGAAATATATGCCTTTAGTTAGGACACCACGTAGATACGTAAATGTTCTTATTGAGGGTGATCGGGTACGACATTGAGGAGAGGTGTGCTATCCCGGAAGATAGAATTCATAACTCTACAGTGGACCTAATCACCTCGATGAAGACTCATAAGGATAATGGGTCTGCATATGTACCAAAGATTCTTCCCCTACTTTATATAGAAAAGTATAGTAAGATTTATTCTAAACTGGCTTCGTTAAGTTCTCTACAGGGGCAAGCCCCCATAGTTAATTACATCCCAAGGAATGATATCCCTTAGGAATACTCTCGATTAAGGTAAATGATCATTGTCTCCAAAGATTTCAATAGGTAGGACTATTAATTGATTAGTTTATTTTGGAAAATCATATGGCATTGACCAAGGAGAGGGAGTTATTATCGAAGCCAAAGGAAAATAATTAGGAGATGCCCATGATGCTAAGAAACCTAACAAACATCTTAAACTATCATATGGTTGGGCTTTACATTTTTGAAATTGATTTAATTTATTTGAGTTGAATTTTTCATTATAAATTTAGGTTTTATGATTCCACAACACAATATTATGGAAATGCCTAAGAGGTGAGGATTTATGCTTATGGCCCACAAAGGTGAGAAGAAACCTCATAACTTAAATTTAGGGAGCTTTGGCGAGGGTAGAAAGCACAACATAAATCTAAGGTGAAAATGGTCATTTGGTTTGCGTCCACAAGAGAGGGCAAACCACACGATTGCTTGGATTTACAGCCGCCAAGAAGTAGCTGCCAAATAACTCCTCCTACAGTTTTAAATTTATGTAGGCAAGTCATATGCTTTATGCAAGATAGCTAGGCTGTTATTTATTTAAAAAGAGACTAAGTCCTTAAACTCACTCCTAAAGAGACTAGATCATGTAAGGGCATGCTATAAATGACCTAAATCAAATGCAATTTAGATTTTATTTTTATTTTTATTTTTTGATAATCATTTTGACTCAGGATAATAGGATTCATATGCCTAATGCATGAGAAATAAGGTTATTGGCCAAAATCAGCGAGAAGGGAGGAGGTGTGTTTCCACCATGGCTCTCAAAGGTCAAGCCAAGTTTCTCTGGCAAAGGTGGAAGCCCTCCAATCAAAAGTAAAAATAATATGCATTTGTGCATGATGTTATACAAGAAGTACTCATCCAGCTAAGGGGTTGCTAATTCATTTATCTTGATTTTTAGCCTAAGTTTTAGGTGAGGTTATGAGTTCTTTATTTTTAATTTTGAATTGTTAGATTTGTAGAAGATTTATTTTTCCCTAAGAGCCTAATCCACATCCAGGCCATACATAAAGCAAGGAAGAAACTAGGAAAAGGATGCCACTTAATGCACAAGCTAAATAAATCATCAATCAATTTATAAAGCTAATCACAAAAGAATAAAAGGCCATTATGGTTGGGTACCATCGTATAAACTCAAAAATAAATTTGATAGCCATGCTCTACCCTTATACAACCTAGATTACAAATGAATTACATACAATTAAGCATGAAACTCATTGTTATGGGGGTCTTCAAACTTCACTCCTTCATTCTTCTTTTCTTCTTTCTTCTTTGATTCCTTCTTTTGGTTGGTTGGAAGGCGAATGCTACAATGGCTTCACATGGTGCATAAGATGAGATCTTATGACCAATGCTCATTCTAATCCCTATAATAATCATTCTAAAATCCTAATTGTAAAAATTACATGAAAGGAAAAGTAAATCTAGCTAACACCTACAAAATAAAGGTTAGCTAAACAAACCACCAAATCCCAAGCATAAGCATGTATATTAGACATATCACCCACACATGGGTGACTAAGTCCACGGCCTATTGGATCATGCTTAAGGGTATAAGCACCCGCAAAAGTATTTATATTTTTATTTATTACAGTGCCCTTAAGCACAATCCCCTATAGAAGATAATGGTTAGACTAAGATCACCCTACCATTCATTCTATGTACATTCACCCTAACATCTAGACTAAAACATATATCTCAAAATAAAAGCAAGCATCAAACCATGCACCGCCCTAACCTAAAGCTAGAAGTGGTGGCTTAGCCTGATGTGTGTGCTTTAGAGGTTTGTGTGGTGTGCTTAGCCATGGATTTAAGTTTAGAATTTTCTAAGTATGAAGCATATTCAACTTAGAGGAGGATTTCATTTAAGTTATTTAATTATTTTGGATTGATTTTATTTTATGTTTTGATTAGATTTAAATGAATCCTACAATCAATTACTAAGTTATAAAGAGAGGGGAAAAGAAGAGAGCTTCTCTTTCCTTCCCTAACCTAAGAAATTTCTAAAGTGGAGTCATATTTTAGTTTTGTTTAGTTAATGTTTTAGTTAAGTATTTTAATCCATCCTAAGTTTAGATGAACTCTAAACCTATTCAAAAGAAAGGCATTTGAAGATTAAGTAAAATGAACTAAATTTAGAAAACATACATTACTTCACTTCTTTCCCAACATATATAACATGCATATGAATGAGTCCTAAAGATATCTATACATGCAAATGGAATGATTAGCACACTTTATAATGCATGCTAGGTAATTTACTTAAGGAAATTTGAAATTTTATGATGCATGATTTTTCATTAAGTAGCAAGGGGTTTCTTATCCAACTTTCACATGCACACATGAATGTATGAAAGGCATAAGTGAGTATGATGCCATTATTAACCAGGTCTAAGTACAACACCTACTTATACTTAAAGCCTCAAAACCTCAGGTTGTCCCTAATATACCACTTTCCTTAAATACAAGCATGTGTAGAAATGAATGGAAAAGAAAGAATGTAAAAGTTGGTGTTGGTTGATTTATTTTGTTTATGCAACTTATATGTGCAAGAATAGTTATCCTTCCTAAGTGATAGTACAGGAATGAATAGGATGTGGATTTAGGAAAATGTTAGGTTCTTTTCAAATGAACCATACACCTTGCCACCTATTCAAAATTATACTAAAATAGAAGAGAAGGAAAACCTACACTAAGCACATCCTATTATTTTACTCACATGCAAACTCATAAGTAAGATATAAGTAACACACTTTCAATTTTAATAATTGATCCATATATTTTTGAAAATAATTTTTATTTAATAGTGATAATAGACACTCATATTCTTACTTTAGCCAATACATGCAATTTGACATAAAGGAAATATTTTCATTTTAAATTTGATTTTTGAAAAGCATGGATGCATGAAACCATATGACACACATATTTAGCATGTTGGGGAAGAACTAGAGTAATGAAAGCATGTAAACACATTCACTTCAATTAAATCCTAAAGACAATGTTATGAAATAAGAAAGCTTAAAGTAAATGAAAGTTTATTTAATATGATTTTTATTTGATTTTGAAAATGTGAATTGAGTTTGCTATTCCTAACCCATTCCCACATATGTTTGACATTTTTGTTCAATTTTTAGATGATTAGATTCATTTTATATTTTTGAATAGGTTAAGGTATGAATTAAACATGTTAATTATCCTTACCTACACCAGCATAGTTAATCAAATAATTATGAGCCAATGAGATGACATAAAACTTCACAAGGAATTTAAATTTGTAATGCACTAGGAAGAAAGGGGCCTAATGAAATTTGGCTCATGATTAATGATTAATTAATCTAAGGGGTTTAACTTAAGTAATTTCAAAAACCCTCACACATATGAGTTGAGTTTTGATTTCTTTAATTGAATTTAGGCTCTTGAACACCTAAGCATCTACCCAAAGTAGATTAATTAAGTTCTGGAAAGTTTTAGAATTTTAAGAAATTAATTAAGAGGGTAATTATTGAATTAGGCCTTAAATAAGAGAGAATTATGAAAGAAAAGTGGTTTTGAGAAATAGCTTAGGGGAAATGCCCCAAAATTATTCCCTAAACCTCCAATTCACTGAATCAAACATAATCAACTTCAATAAATGATAAACCACTAATCAAACCCTTAATTATCCTTAATTATATTAAGGGGCTAATTAGGAAATGAATTAGTAATTTCCCCAATTAAGCAACCAATAAATCACAAAAAAATTAGGGGAAGCAAAAGTCATCCCGCAAAATACACCCAAGAAGTTTGAGATTAATAGTGGATTAATAATGGAGTAATTAGAAAATTAAGATTTCTAATAAAACCCAAAATTAGAGAAAGACAATACTCAAAATCCATTAACCAATTTTAGAATATGCTAGATTGAATTATCTTTCGTGGCAATTTACATATTTTTTTTTAATTTTCTTTAGAGATATGAATTTTAGAAGTTTAGAGGATTAATTAGAATTATTTAAACCTTAATTAATTCCCTAATCCTACAACACACCACACACATGTACGAATGACTTTACACGCGTCATCCTGAGTGGCCAAACATCACATCATTGACCACGCATTGCGTGCACACTTTTTCCTCCAGTTTGATCGATCAACTAGGATTTAATATGTAGTTTAGAGGGGATAAAGTAAGATATAAAATGTGATTTAATCTCAACCATCCATCCAAAATGCGTGGATGGACGGTGAGATCATCCCTATTCTTCCTTGAGGAACAATGGAGACTGTCCACTTTCAAAGGAAGATCTGAGCTTGATCGAGCTCGGATTGGATTGAAACTCAACCCACACCATCTAAACCTAATGGCAAGCACATCTAATAGTCAAAATTCCATGGGATCAAAATTTCTTTCACAAATCTCCACACCACATTGAGTTGAATGGTCAAAAAAGGTAATACTTCACCGGTGCTCGATTACCTTGGAGGAGCTTTGTCTGGTTGAGATGAAGCTTTGGTGAAAGTTTTAGCTCTTGAGGTTGAGTGGATAGCTCTATGGGCCAACTCCTCCTCTTAGTGAGCTTAATTTTGATTAAAGTGGATCTTCCCTTTGGAGCTTGTGAAAGAGGTTGAGTAAGCTCGACTTGGTCCCTTGAGGGAGTGTAGAAAGGGAATTGACTTGGTTTGGTGTGTGGAGAAAGTTGGCAAATCTTTGGAGCTCCCATAATTTTGTTTAAGGGAAACTGAGTAATGGAAAATTCTAACTCTCTCTAAGAAGCTTGGGAAGGCTCTCAAATGGCTCCTCTGGCTTCCTATGCTTCAATCGAATTAGGCTCTATGGAATTGAAGTGAATTAGGGGGAGTATATCTCCCCCTTAGGAAATTGGACGACTAATGCTTCACTTGCCATTTTGATCCAATTGACCTTAGGAAGTGGGTTGTTTGATCTATTAGAGGCTTGCACATGGTAATTTTGGGCTAGGGAGTGGAATGGTAACTCCCCTTGTGCTCAAATTGAGTGGGCATGATTAATGGCCAATTTGAGCCATGTGCTCAATTTGGCCTTGGGTCAAGGCTGACCCAAACCCATTGGGTTGGGTGCACCACCCTCCATAAGGTTTACTTGTGGGAGTATCAAGTAGGTGTGAAGAGGATTTGACCAAATTCCCCATGGATTTGACCAAAATTTGTTCTATGGCCTTTGGGGTAGAATGGTGGCTAATTTTTTGAATTGGGATATGTTGGGTATGTTGGGAAAATAGGTTTGGCCAAGTTTCATTGGATTTGGAGTACATTTGGTATGGTTTGGCTCATATTGACCCATTTAGGTCAAAATGGGTCAAGTTGACTAATTTGACAAATTGGGTCAAACCAAGGGTTGGGTCAAGTTCATATGACCACTTCAAATGTTTTGGTGACTTTGGATTAATTCAATTTGGTTTAGGTTTGAATTTGGTTCATATGACTTCATTTAGGTCAAATGGGTCAAGCTGATCAATTTGATCTATTTGTGCTAGTCATGGGTAGGTTTAGGTTTGGTTAGTCATATGAAGTGGATTGGTATCTTTGTTTTCAATCAATTTTGGTTAAGTTTGAATTTAGCTCAACTTGACCCTTTAGGTCAAGTTGGGTTTAAAGTCAATTGGGATAGGTTAGGTCTAGTTGGCTAATTGAGGCTTTGGTCAAGTTCAACATGTGATTTGAAATGATCTTGACCCAATGGTCTCAATCAATTTAGCTTAGATCAAGTTTTGATAGATTTTGATCTTTTAGGTCAAATTGGGTTAACTTGGGTCAACTGGCCAATTGGACTAAGTTAGGCTCAAATGTTGACTTGGTCAAGTTCAAACATAGTTCATGAATGAACTTAGATTAATGGTTTCAGTCAATTTGGCCTATGGTGGACTTTGGAAACATTAGGTTTCATTTTGGCTAAGTGTTGACTTGGTCAACCCTTAGGTTTGACTTGGTTTGACCCAATTTGATTGATTGATCATCTCATGATGATTGTTGATCATGATGAGAGGCATAGGTGAGTTTGATTCAATCCAATTTGGTTAGGATTAAAATTTGGCTCATAAGGGTACTTAGGTCACTTTGGGTCAAGTGAGCCTAAAGTGGTCAAATGGCTTGGTCAAATCTTGATTTGAGTTTGATTGAACTTGTATATGGACTTATGATTGAAATATAAATCCATTTGCAAGTGGTTTGAAGTCAAATGAGTTTTGATTCATTTGACAATTTCATATTCAAAGGAAGAACATGAATATTTTGGCTTAATTTTGAATTGAGTTTTGGTTTAGTGATTGAAGTTTGTATTTATATTTGAATTCATGATTGAAGGATTGATTGAATCATGAAGAAAATCAAGAGTTTGGCTTGATTTGAAGTTGATTTGGCTAAATCCAAGATTTTGATTTGAAAGGCTTAGGTTGGATTTTGAATGGATTTGAGTTTGATTTTTGGAATTGGTTTTGATTGTTTGAATTTATATTTCATTTATATATGTGAATATAAATGAGAATATAAATAGATCATGAGAAAATTTCATGAATTTGGAATGATTTGATCATGATCTAGGCTAAGTCTTTTAAGAGGAAATTTAAAGGACTTAGGAAATTTTGGAGTTTTGGATTTGATTTTTGAGTTTAATTTGATTGATTTGAATTTATATTTCATTCATATATGTGAATATAAATGAGAATTTAAATGATTCATGAGAAAATTTTATGTATTTGAAGTATTTTTATCATGATCTAAGCTAAATCCTTAAGAGGAAATTTAAAGGATTTAGGAAATTTTAGAGTTTTAGATTTGAGTTTTGAGTTTAGTTTGATTGATTTGAATTTATATTTCATTTATATATGTGAATATAAATGATATATAAATAAGTTATGAGAAAATCTCATGAGTTTGAATTGATTTGAAGGTTATTTTGGATAAGTCCTTAAGAGGGAAATTAAGGATTTAAAAAAAAATGATTTTGAATTTGGAATTTAAATTTTGGATTTAGTTTGATTGATTTGAATATATATTTCATTTATATATGTGAATATAAATGAGAATATAATTGAGTTATGAGAAAATTTCATGAGTTTGAATTGATTTGATCATGATTTAGGCTATCATTTAGAGAAGATTAAGGACTTAAGAAAGATTTGGAATTAGGAATTTCATCCATGGGTTTCAATCATGGATTTCAATCATGTGGCATTGATTTGAGTTTGGAGAAAATAAAATAAGATTGATTTAAGAGGTTTCCACTAAGGGTAAAAAGTACAAGGCATGACCTATTCCTGGCTTCTCTTCTAAGTAAGGGGTTGTTTGTCCACCTAGATGTGTCTTAAGACTAAGGAACTCTTAAAGTATAAGAGAAGTTTTATGTCTAATATGGAGGGGTTGAGAAATGATCTAAAATGAAATCAATATATGAGATGGAAATCAATTTTGAAAGAGATCTCAACTTATATATATGGAAATTGTGGATTTTATTTTGAGAATGAAACATCTTCAATTGAATGGAGAAATTTCATATGTGCTTTTTATTTTGATTTTGTTTGGAAAGGTGAAAATTTCAACTTAACACATGTGGAATGTGTTGAATGGAATTTCAAAGTTGAAGTTTTTTTGTTTGAAGATGCAACATCCATTCAACATATTTGAATGTATTGAATGGATAAACTTATTTTCAAATTTTGTGCTTTTGAGAACATGATTGTTGAAATTTTATCTTTGAAAATGAGGTCTTCACTAAAATGAATTGAGTGAAGAAGCTCATTTGTGCTTTTTAGAAAATGTGATTATTGGAATCTTACTTTTGAAAATGAAGTATTCACCCAAAATGAATTGAATGAAGGAACTCATTTGTGTTTTTTAGGAAATGTGATTGTTAGAATTTTATTTTGTTACGATAATCTTACATATAACAATCATAAAGATTGTTAGATGAAAATGATTTAGGAAAATTTTTTCAAAATATTTTATTATGTGCATTTTTTCAAAGAGTGCTTTTGAAAAGCAAGATTTTTATAAAGGATTTATTTTGTCTTTTGTTTTAGAATGAACCTTTCCATATCATAGAAATGATAAGGAGGAAGTCTTTAAATATTTTCTTTTTATTAGAATTTTATTTTACCCATTGGAGAACCCAATGGGGGTTTTAAGACCAACATGGGGTGAGGTCCTAAAACCCAAAGATGTTAGCGAACTTGACTTAAGGATGAAATAAGTTAAGTGCCAACAAAAAGAAAGATAGTCTTGGATTCATACAAAGGTACAAATCCACTATCGATACTTAGAGACAACGATCATTTACCAAAGATGGAGAGAGGAACCCTCCCCAGCGGAGTCGCTAGAAAAATCTATGGTGAAAATTTTGTAATTTCTTTGAAAGAAATGTATACTTCCATCTTCACTCTATCTAAAATAAAATAAAGATAAAAATATACTTTCTTTTTTTTATGCATTTGGACACCACGTAGATCCATAGATGTTCTTAATAAGGTGATCAAGTAACACATTGAGGAGAAGTGTATTGTCTCAAAAGATAGAAGTCACTACCCTACAATGGGCTTAATCACCTGAATAAAGACTCCTAAGTATAATGGGTGCATGTGTACCAGAGATTCATCCCCTACTTTACATGAAAAAGTTAAACAAGGTTTATTTTAAATCGGGTTCGTTAAGTTCTCTATAGGGGCAATCCCCTATAGTTAATTACATCCTAAGGAAGGGGATTCCTTAGGAATACTCTCGATTAAGGTAAATAATTATTGTCTTTAAATATTGCAATTGGTAGTACTATCAATCAATTAGTTTATTTTGGAAGATCAAATGGCATTGATCAAAGAGAAGGAGGTATTATTGAAGCCAAATGAAGATAAGTAGGAGATGCTCACAATGCTAGGAAACCTAGCAAAAATCTCAAACTATCTTATGATTGGGCTTTACATTTTTGAAATTGATTTAATTTGTTTGAGTTGAATTTTTCATTAGAAATTTAGGGCTTATAATTCCACAATACAAGATTGTGGAAATGCCTAGGAGGTGAGGATTTATACTTATGGCACAAAGGGAGAAGTAACCTCGAACCTAAAATAGGGAGCTTTGGTGAGGGCCAAAAGCATAGCCTAAATCTAAGGGTGAAAATGGGTATATGGTTTACCTCCACAGAGAGAGTAAACCACCACTACTTAGACTTTACAACACCTGGTGGATGCCAACTAACTGCTCCTATGATTTTAAATTCATGTACCCAAGTCATATGCTTTATGTAAGAGCTAGGCTATTATTTATTTAGAAAGAGTCTAAGTCCTTAAACTCACTCTCTAAGAGACTAGATCATGTAAGGGCATGAAGAATGACCTAGATCTAATGCAAA
Organism: Cymbidium sinense; assembly: GCA_021442155.1. Taxonomy (NCBI): domain Eukaryota; kingdom Viridiplantae; phylum Streptophyta; class Magnoliopsida; order Asparagales; family Orchidaceae; genus Cymbidium; species Cymbidium sinense. The sequence goes on along the minus strand of JAKCPB010000193.1, from coordinate 225,533 downwards.
ACATATTACATACTATTTTTATTTTTGGACAATCAATTTGACTCAAGCTAATAGGATTCATATGCCTAATGCATGCGAAGTAAGATTATTGACCAAAATCAGCAGAAGGGAGGAGGTGTGTTACCATCATGGCTCTCAAAGGTCAAGCCAAGTTTCTCTGGCAAAGGTGGAAGCCCTCCAATCAAGAGTGAAAAAAGATGCTTTTGTGCATGATATTATTAAAGAAATACTCATCCAACTAAGGGGTTGCTAATTATTTTATCTTGATTTTTAACTTAGGCTTTAAGTGAGGTTATGATTTGTTTATTTTTACTTTTGAGTTGATTAATTTGGTAAAAGATTTATTTTTCCCTAAGAACCTAATCATCATATAGGCCATACCTTAAGTAAGAAAGAAACTAGGAAAATGATTCCATTTTAAAGCACAAGCTAAACAAATCATGAATCAATTTATAAAGCTAACGTAAAAGAATACGAGGCCATTTATGGTCGGGCACCACCGCATAAACCTAAAAAAATTTGGGTAGCCGAGCTCCACCCTTATACAACCTGGAATACAAATGAATTAATTTACAATCAAGTAAGAAAATTCATGTTATGGGGGCCTTCAAGTTTCATTTTTCATTCTTCTTTGGTTCTTTCTTTTGGATGGTTGGAATGTGGATGCTCCAAAGGCTTCACATGATACATAATATGAGATCTTATGACCAATGCTCATCCTAATCCCCATAATAATCATTCCAAAATCCTAATCACCAAAAACTACATGAAAAGGGAAAATAAAATCTAACTAACACACAGAAAATAGAGATAGTTAAAACAAACCATACAAATCCCAAGCATGTATATTGGACTTACCACCCCACACATGGGTGACTAAGTCCACCTAGCCTATTGGATTGTGCTTAGGGGTATAAGCACTTGCACAACCAAAGCATTTATATTTTTATTTATTATAAAGCCCCTTGACCACAATCCCCTGCAGAAGATAATGGTTAGACTAAGATTGCCCTACCATTCAGTCTACGCACATACACCCTAACATCTAGACTAAAACCAAACATCACAAAACAAATGCAAACATCAAACCATGCACTGCCCTAATCAAAAGCTAGAAGTGGTGACTTAGCCTATGTGTGTGATGTTAATGTTTGTGTGATATGCTTAACTATGCCTGTAAGTTAGAGTTTTCTAAGTGTGAAGAGTGTTCAACTTAGTGAGGGGGGGGGGGTGTTCATTTATGTTGTTTAGTTATCTTGGGTTGATTTTATTTTGTGTTTTGATTAGGTTCAACTGAATCCTATAATTAATTACTAGGTTCTAAAGAGAGGGAAAGAGAAGAAAAAACTTCTTTTTTCTTCCTTACCTTAAGTAATTTCTAAAGTAGATTTATATTTTAGTTTTGTTTAGTGAATATTTTATTATGTTTGTTAATTAATCCTAAGTTTAGATCAACTCTAAACAAATCTATTGAAAAGAAAGGCATTTTAAGATTAAGGTAAAGTGAATTAATATCACAAAACACACATCACTTGATTTCTTTCCCAACATGTATAACATGCACATGGATGAATCCTAAGTATATCTATACATGTCAAATGAGAATGTTTATCACACTTTATGATGAATGCTAAATGAGTTACTTAAGAAAATTTGAATGCTTATGATGCATGATTTTCATTAAGTAGAAAGGGGAGTTTCTTATCCAATTTTTACATGCACACATGAATGTATGAAAGGAATAAGTGGGTACGATGCCATTATTAGCACCAGAAGTGTAAGTTACAAGAACTACTTAGGGCTACTCAAATCCTTGCAACCCCGGGGTTGTTTAGACTAATATACCACTTTTCTTAAACACAAGCACATGTACAAAAGAAATGAACAGAAAAGAAAGAATGCAAAAAGTTATATTTGATTGTTTGATTTGTTTAAGCAATTTATATGTGTGAATATAAAGATCCTTCTTAGGTTATAACATGGAAGGGGATAAGAGTAGAATTGAGCAACTGTTATGTTCTTTTAAAAGAACTATACACTTTGCAGATCTTATTCAAATCCATGTTAAGAGAAAAGAAAGGAAGCAAACTTAAGACACATTTTTATATTCAAATACAAACTTATAAATAAAAAAATAAGTAACACACTTTCAGTTTTGGTAATTGATTTATATATTTTGAAAATAATTTGGAATTTAACAATGATAATATCTATTCAAATTTTTTACTTTAGCCGAAACATGCAATTTGACATAAGGAGAACATTTTCATTTTAATTTTATTTTTGAAAAGCATGAATGCATGAAATCCATATGACATACACATTTAGCATGATAGGAAAGAAATCAAGTGATGAAAGTAATGTAAATTCATCCACCCTAATTAATTTCTAAAGATAATCTTAAAAATAAGAGAGCTTAAAGCAAATCAAGTTATTTTTAAAGAAGGTTTGATTTTGTTTAGAGTTTGATTTTATTTGAGAAATGTGAGGAGAGTTTGCTGTTCCTAACCCATTCCCACATGTGTATGGTATTTAAATTCAATTATTAGATGATTAGATCCTTATTATATTTATGATTAGGTTAAGGTATGAATTAAGTGTGTTAATTACCCCTTACCTATACCACCTTAGTTAATCAAATAATTATGAGTTAATGAGATGATATAAAACTACACAAGAAATTTAAATCAGTAATGCACCTAGTAAGAAAAGGGCCTAATGCATTTGGCTCATGATTAATGATTAATTAAACTAAGTGGTTTAACTTAAGTACTTTCATAACCTCGCTCACACATATGAGTTAGATTTTGATTTCCTTATTTATACTTAGGCTCTTGGACACTTAAACATCCACCCAAGATAAATTAATTGAGTTTTGGAAAGTTTTAGATTTTTATGAAATTAATTAAGGGGTAATTAGTGAAAAAACCCTTAATTAAAGATGGATTAAGGAAGAAATGGGGGTTTAGGGAATATCTTAAAGAAAGTATCTCAAAATTATTTCTGAAAACCTCATATTCACTTAATCAAATCTTAATTGACTCAGGGCTAAACCACTAATTATTCCCTTAATTTCTAATTATATTAAGGGAGTGATTAAGGAATGAGTTAGTAGTTCTTCTAATTAAGCCACTAATAAATCCCAAGAAAATTAGGGGAGGTAGGAGTTATCCCACTAATCATATGCAAGAAGTTTCAGATTAATCAGTGAAGTAATAATTAGGGGGTAATTAATAAAATAACATTCCTAATAAAACCTAAATTCAGAGAAAAGAAGCATTCAAAATCAATTAAAATTAATTTTAGAATATTCTATGTTCAATTATATTTTTAATGCAATTTATTTCATATTTTTTGATTTTTCTTGGCTTAGATATGAATTTAGGAAGTGTGGTGAAATATTTATGCCTTCACCTATCCTCTTGAAGAGGATAAATGAAAACAAAAATACACACCATTTTGGTCGGGACACCACGTAGATCCATAGATGTTCTTATTAGGGTGATCAGGTATGACATTAAGGAGAGGTGTACTATCTCGAAAGATGAAATTCACCACCCTACAATGGACCTAATCACCTCGATAAGGACTCCTAAGGACTATGGGTCTGCATATGTACCATAGATTCTTACCCTACTTTACATGGGAAAGTAAAGCAGGGTTTATTTTAAACTGGGCTCGTTAAGTTCCCTACAAGGGCAAGCCCTCATAGTTAATTACATCTTAAGGAAAGGGGATTCCTTAAGAATAGGCTCGATTAAGGTAAATGATCATTATCTCAAAGATTTTAGGTAGGACTATCAATGAATTAGTTTATTTTGGAAAATCAAGTGGGATCATGAGGAGGAGTTCTTATCAAAGCCAAATGGAGATGAGTAGGGATGTTTAGGATACTAGAAGCCTAGTAAACATCCCAAACTATCCTATGGTTGGGCTTTTTTTTTGAAATTGAGGGGAATTATTTGTTTGAGTTGAATTTTATTATAAGTTTAGGGCTCATAATTCCACAACACAAGGTTATGGAAATGCCTAAGAGGTGAGGATTTATGCTTATGGCCCATAGAAGGGAGAAGTAAGATCAGAACCTAAATCTAGGGAGATTTGGTGAGGGCCAAAAGCATGACCTAAATCTAAGGAAAAATGTGTATTTGGTTTGCCAACACAAGAGAGAACAAACCACTCGATTGCTTAGACTTACAATCATCTGGTGATGGCCGCCAACTAACTCCTCCTATGATTTTAAATTCATGTAGGCAAGTCATATGCTTTTTGCAAGATAGCTAGGATATTCTTTATTTAGAAAGAGACCGCGTCCTTAAACTCACCTTCTAAAGAGACTAGATCATGTAAGGGCATGCTTCAAATGACTTAAATCTAATGAAAATTATATTACATGTTATTTTCATTTTTGGACAATCATTTGACTTAGGCTTATAGGATTCATATGCTTAATGCATGAGAAGTAAAATTATTGGCCAAAATCAGCGAGAAGGGAGGAGGTGTGTTTCCACCATGGCTCTCAAAGGTCAAGCCAAGTTTCTTTAGCAAATGTGGAAGCCCTCTAATCAAGAGTGAAACAAGATGTTGTTGTGCATGATGTTGTAAGAGAAATACTCATCATCTAAGGGTTTCTAATTCTTTTATCTTGATTTTTTAGCTTATTTAAGTGAGGTTATGAGTTGCTTATTTTAATTTTGAGTTGATTAATTTGGTAGAAGATTTATTTTTCCCTAAGAGCCTAATTGTCATCCAGGCCATACATCAGAGCAAGGAAGAAACTAGGAAAACATGTCATCTTAATGCACAAGCTAAACAAAACATCACACATTTTATAAAGCTAACATAAAAGAATAAAAGGCCATTTGTGGTCGACCACCATACAAACCCAAAAAACAAATTGGGTGGAGCTTTACTTTTATACAACCGGATTACAAATGAATTAAGTACAATTAAGGAATTCATTATGGGGGTCTTCAAGCTTCATTTCTTCATTATTCTTTTCTTATTACTCCTTTTCTTCTTTCTTCTTTGGTTCCTTCTTTTGGATGGTTGGAAGGTGGATGCTCCAAAGGCTTCACATGGTACATAAGGCATGGCCTTATAACCAATGCTCATCCTAATCCCCATAATAATCATTCCAAAATCTTAATTATAAAGGTACATGAAAAGGGAAAAAGTGAATCTAACTAAAACCAAAAAAAAGAGATTAGCTAAACAAACCACACATTCCCAAGCATGTATATAAACAAATTGGACTTAGCACCCACATGGGTAACCAAGTCCACCTAGCCCATTTTGGATCATGCTTAAGGGTATAAGCCCGCAAAGAAGTTACATTTTTATTAAAGCACCCCTTAAGCACAATCCCCTGCAGAAGATAATGATTAGACTAAATCTTCCTACCATTCATTCTACGAACATACACTCTAACATCCATACTAAAATATTACATCACAAAACAAAAATAAACATCAAACCATACACTGCCCTAACATAGGACTAGTAGTGGTGATTTAGCCTAATGTGTGTGCCATATAAGGTTTGTGTGGTATGCTTAGCTAGGCTTTAAGGTTAGGAATTTTTTTAAGTGTGAAAGGTTCAACTTAGAAGGGTAGTCTCAATTAAGTTATTTAGTTAATATGGGTTAATTTATTTGATAATTTGATTTAGTTTGAATGAACCTACTTAATTACTAAATGTTGTAAAGAGAGGAAAAGAGAAGAGAACTTCTCTTTCCTCCCTACCTTAAGTGATTTCTAAGCTAGATTCATTAATGATTTTTGTTTAGTGAATGTTTTATTATGTAGTTTAAATAATCCTAAGTTTAGATTTTCTCTAAACAAACCTATTCAAAAGGAAAGGTATTTTAAGATTAAGTAAAGTGAATCACTATCATAAAACATACAACATTTTATTTCTTTCATACATGTGTATAACATGCATATGAATGGATCCTAATCATATTTATACATACAAATGGGAATGTTTAGCATACTTTATGATGAATGCTAAGTGACGTTACTTAAAAAAATTTGGAATGTTTCATGTATGCATGATTTTGTTAAGTAGAAGAGAGTGATTCTTTTATCCATTTTTATATGCACATTTACAAGTATAAAAGACATAAGTGAGTATATGATGCCATTTTAACCAGGGTGTAAGGTACAATACCTACTTAGGGCTACTTAAAGCCTTAACCTGGGTTGTCCAAACTAATATACCACTTTTCTTAAATACATGTACATGTAAGAAATGCATGGAAAGAGAATTAGTGAGTTACTTAAGAAAATTTGAATGCTTTATGATGCATGATTTTCATTAAGTAGAAAAGAGGTTTTCTTATCCATTTTTCACATGCACATATGTATGTATGAAAGGAATAAGTGAGTATAGTGCCATAGTTAACTAGGGGCATAAGGTATAAGGCCTACTTAGGGCTACTTAAAGCCTCGTAACCCCGGGGTTGTCCAGACTAATATACCACTTTCCTTAAATACAAGCATGTATACAAAAAAAATGAATGAAAAAGAAAGATGCAAAAAGTTTATGTTGGTTGATTTATTTTGTTTATGCAATTTATATGTGCAAATGTAGATGTCCTTCTTAATTAATAGTATAGGAATGAATAGGAAGGGAATTAGGCAAGTGTTATGTTGTTTTCAAATGAACTATACACTTTGCCAAATCCTATTTAAAACCATACTAAAAGAAAAGAGAAGGCTACACTATGCACATATTCATATTTATATCCACATGCAAGCTTATAAATAATTATAAGTAGCACACTTTCAATTTTAGGTATTTGATTTATAAATTTTAAAATATTTTGAATTTAATAGTGATAATAGCCACTCATATTCTTACTTTAGTCAAAACATGCAATTTGACATAAAGAAAACATTTCTTTTTGAATTTGATTTTAGAAGAGCATGAATGTATAAAACTCATATGACATACACATTTAGCATGCTAAGAAAGAAATAAAGTGATGTAAGCATGTAATTTCACTCTAATTAATTCTTAAAGACAATCTTATGAAGTAAGATCATTTAAAGAGAATCAAAAGTTGTTTAAAGAGACTTTCATTTTTTACTTTGAGTTTGATTTGAATTAGGAAAGTGTGAGAAGGTTTACTGGTCCTTACCCATTCCCACATGTGTGCATTATTTTAGTTTAATTTTTAGGTAATTAGATTAATTTTATGCTTTGGTTAGGTTAAGCTATAGATTAAGTTTATTAATTACCCTTACATACCACTTTAACATATTTAATCAAATAATTATGAGCCAATGTATGACATAAAAGGAATTTAAATGTAATGCATCTAGGAAAGAAAGGTACCTAATGTAATTGGCTCATAATTAATGATTAATTAAGCTAAAGGGTTTAATTTAAGTACTTTCATAACCCTTCCCACACATATGGGTTAGGTATGATTTCCTTATGTTTACTTAGGTTATTGAACACCTAAGTATCTACCCAAGGATTAGGTTTAGGTGATTAAGTTTTAGATTAATTTTGGTTTTGAGTTTGATTTGATTAATTAAATTGATCATCATTGGTGGATTAACCCTTAAGGAATTAAAGGGGTTTAAGGAATAGCTGAAGGAAAATATTTCAAAATCATTTCATAAACCTCCTATTCATTTAAACAAAGTTTAATTATTTTAATCAAAGAATTAAACCACTATTCACATGCTTAATCAACCTTAATTACATTAAAAGAGTCATTAGGGGTTCATTAGTCAATTTCCCTGGTTAACTCATTAATAAATTCTAAGAAAATTATGAGAGCTAGAAGTCATCCCACTAAACATGCCTGAGAAGTTTGAAATTAATTAATAAAGTCATTAGGGAGTAATTTGGGTTATTATATTTTTAAATAAACCCTAATTAAGGAAAATATATAATGAAAATTCAATCAAAAATAAATTTATTGGATTCTCCTCTAAAGTATCTTTAAAATGAACTTGATTTTGTATTTTTTAAATTTTTTTATAATTAGTTATAAATTTAAGAAGTTTCAATTGATTTAAGTGATTTTTATGAATTCTGCTAATTTAATTTATTAAAATAAATCATTTGACACTCAAATTCAATATCTTTTAATCCAAAGGTCATTTTGACTTGAAATGTTTATGGTAGGTGCATTTTAACATCAATTTGTAATCTCAAATTTCAACTTAATATGATATGTATTTTGGTTTAATTAAGTTTGATTTTTTTCTAAAACTCAAATTAAGCTCAAAATTTTCAATAAAATTTAAGGATTTTAGGTTTGTTGGATTCCTCTCAGAAAGGCAAATCCAACATGCCCTTGTTTGCAAATTTTGGTTGAGTATTTTATTTTCTATGAATTTTTGAAGTTTCAGGTGATTTTAATTAATTTTTTTAAATCGAAAAATCTGCATTGCGCTGACATGGCAATGAGGTGCCATGTGGCACCGTGCGATCGAATGCACGCACCATACAGCATCATGTGATCCACGCACAGTGCCACGTCAACCAGATGTGTGGGAAATGATCGGTCAACCCACAGAGAGTGACCACAGATCACATCGGCGATGGATAGTCTAGATCGATTGCAATAGGGGAATGATTGGTATGCAATTTGAGCCATTTGATTGCATGAACCATGATCGGAAGGTCCAGATCTCATTTAGGCGATTGAGACGTGTCACATCGATCAAACTTGATCGATGGGATGATGGTGGTTTGATGAGAGATTTCTAAGTGAGTCCAAATGGACTCATTTTTACATCAATTCTCACCAAAAAAAATCTATTTTCTAATTGAGATGATTTAAAATAAAAATGTGGGATTGTCTAGAGTAGATTCCTAAAAATTTTGTGAAAACCATCGCAAAAAGAGGGATCTAAATATAGTTTTGAAGGTTACCTCATCGTGGATGATTTTTTGTTGTCAGTGAGGGAAGAATCCTTGGTGAGCTTAGATCCTCTTCACAAATGATGTTTCCTCTGGATCATCATTTTCCTGAAATCCCCTTAGTTTTGGAGTATTTCTCTCCAAAATGAAGTGGATGTGATTCTAATGGCTTTGGGAGCTCTAAGAGGGTGAATGAGAGGAATGAGGGTTTCCTTCAACCACTAAAGCCTTAGAATGAATGGTGAAGTCAAATGAACTAAAATCAACTTTTGGTTTAAAATTTTGGCTCTAAACTCATGTCATTTGGCTTGGGGTGGTTGGGAATGGAAGAGAATCATCCTAGGTTGCTCCCTATGGTTGGCTAAGGCATGGAAAGTGGCTACCATGAAGGACAAGTGGGTGTCCTAGCCAAAGGGAGGTGAGTGTCCTTCATGCCAAGTGTTCCAATGGGAGGTGAGGTGATTTCACCTCCCATGAGTCATGGCTGCCCCAACCACTCCTTGGGTCAAATTAGTGTTCTTGGTGTGGACCAATGGATGAGTGCATCAGAAGTGACCACTTGGGAAAGTGTATTTTCTAATGGAAAAGTGGTCATTTGAATTTGAATTTGGGAAGATTTTAAATAAGTCAAAAGTAAGTTGGACCAAATTTTATGCCATTTGAAGTTCAATTGGTTTAATTTGGGTTAAATTGACCCATTTGGGTCAAATCAGGTCAAAATGGGTTAGGTTGACTAATTGGTCAAATTAGGTCAAACCAAGAGTTGGGTCAAGTTCAAATGGCTATTTGGAGTATATTGGTTCAATTGGTTTCAATTGATTTGGTTTAATTTGGATTTAATTTAGATTTTGGCCAATTTGATCCTTTAAGTCAATTTGGGCTAAGTTGAATTTGACCAATTGACCAAATTGGCTTGAATCATGGCTTGGTTTGAGTTTGGTTGATCATTTGGAATGGATTGGTATCTTGTTTCTAATTAATTTGGTTTATATTTGACCTTTTAGGTCAAGTTGGGTTCATGGTCAATTGGGCTAAGTTAGTTGGCCAAATTGGGTGTAATTAAGGCTTTGGTCAAGTTCAATAATCAATTTGGAGTGAACTTGAGCCATTAGTTGCAATTTGGCTAGTTTAGGTTCATGCGAGTTAAATGGTTGACTTGGTCAATGGGCTAGGTTGACTTGGTTTGACCCTATTTTATGATAATTGATTAACCTATGATGATCAACAAATATGACATGAAGTTTGGATTGGATTAATTTATTTTGATTTGGGTTGAATTAAATTTTGGTTCATGAAGGTCAAATTGGCCACTTTGGATCAAGTGAGCCAATTGGGATTAGTTGGCTTGATCAAGGCTTGATTCAAGTTTGGTTGAACTCACATATGGATTTATGATTGAAATATAAATCCATTTACAAGTGATCTGGAGTTAAATGAGTTTTGATTCATTGATAATTTCAAGTCGAAAGGGTGAACATGAGTTTGACTTGGGCTTGATTTTTGAATTTAGTTTTGGTTTAAGGATTGAAGTTTATGTTTATATTTGGATTCATGATTGAAGGATTGATTGAATCATGAAGAAAAATCAAGTTTGGATTGATTTGAGTTTGATTTGGCTAATTTCAAGAATTTGACTTGAAAAGGCTTAGGTTGGATTTTGGTTGAATTTGAGTTTGAGTTTTGTTTGAATTTGAATTTATAATTCATTTATATTATAAATGAGAATATAAATGGGTTATGAGAAAATATCTTGAATTTTAATTGATTTGGATTTGATTTGAGCTAAGTCCATAAGATAGAATCAAAGGGCTTAGGAAAGATTCTTGGAATTTGAATTTGAGTTTTGGTATTTGGAATTAATTTGAGTTTAGGGAAAATCAATTAGGTTGGAATTGATTGTTGATTTGGAGTTTGACTTGAAGGAAGTGAGGAATGTGGTTCAAGCTATAGGGTAGGCAAATTTTTAAGACCCCAGGCATGATCTATTCCTATGGCTAACTCTTCTAACTCTTACTGGGTTAAGTGTCCACTTAATCACTAGATGTGTCTTAAGACTAAATAATTCTTAAAGTATAAGAGAAGTCCTATGTCTAAGATGGGTTGAGAGCTCATTCCAAAAATGAGGTCAACAGAAGGTTTGGTGATTAAATAATAATTAAAAAGCCTAATTATATGTTTAATCCCATCATGCCACGGAGACATGCTTTTCCTGCGAAGGGATTGGGTCTTTAACTTATCACATCGTAGCACCACATCATGTACTACTCAGCTTTCCATCAATCAAGGATCGGGGCGAGATTAAAGCCACGGTTCTAAAGAGTGAAATATGGGATGCTACGTGTTTTAATCTCAGTCATCCATCCAAATTGCATGGATGGATGGACAGAGATTCAATCTTGTAATTTCATCCAGCAATGGAGAGACAGATGGATTGGGCTAAAATTTAGCTTCAATGGAGATCATATCCAACGGCTAGTTTATCATGCAATGAAAATTCCTTTCATAAAGCTCCATACTATGGCTAGATTAAGATTGGAAAAATGGTTTACCTTGCCATAGGTGATCACGTTGATTCCTTGGAGAAGCTTAGTGGATTAAGCTTTTGTTGATAGTTTAGGTCTTGAGTTGGGTGGTTGCTTCTAGAGGCCAACTCCACCTTGAACTCCTTGTGTGGCTTTGATCAACTAGCACCCCTTTTGCCTTTGGAGCTTGGGAAGAGCTTAGAAAGACAAGTTTGATTGGGGTCCCTAGAGCTTGCAAAGGAATTGGGCTAGTTTTAAGTGTGGAGTGAGATTGGATTTTGGTTTTCTTCCCTATTTTTAGCTTGAGTGAGAAATGGGAAGTTCAAACTCTCTCTAGGAAGCTTGAAGAGTAGTAGGGCTTGCTAGTTCCTTTGCTTCAATCAATTAGCAAGAGTGAAGGATTGGGGAGTATATCTCCCCAATCAGGACAAGCTGCAAACCTCCTTGCCATTTTGATCAATTGAGCTTATTCCATGGGTTTTGTTAGGATGTCTTTATTCAATTTTGGCCGGGAAGAAGTGGGTGAGGTGGCCATGTGCTTGAATTGAGTGGAAGGAGGATTCAATGTGCTCCATTTCAAGGCATGTGGTCGTTTGGCCATTGGGCTAGTTGGCTGACCCAAACCCATTGGGTGCACCACACTCTAGTGTTCACTTGATCCACTAAGAGGGTGCTAAGTGGTTATGGAGAGGATTTGACCAAATTCCAAGTGGATTTGGCCAAAATTTACCCTATGGCCTAGGGGTAAAATGGTCATTTGACCTTGATTTTAGTTTGGGCATATTTGGTATGATGAGAAAATAGGTTTGGCCAAGTTTCATTGAATTTGGAGTTGGTTTGATGTGATTTGGCTCATGTTGACCCATTTAGGTCAAAATGGGTCAACTTGGGTCAAGTTGACCAATTGGTCAAATTGGGTCAGGTTCATATGACCATTTAAAATGTTCTAGTGGCTTTGGTTTGATTCAATTTGGTTGAGGTTTGAATTTGGTTCAATTGAGTTCATTTAGGTCAAATGGGTCAAGTTGACTAATTTGACCCATTTGACCTATTTGGGTTAGGTCATGGGTTAGTGTAGGTTTAGTTGGTCACATGAAATGGATTGGTATCTTTGTTCCCAATAAATTTTGGTTAATTTGAATTTGGCTCAATATGATCCTTGGTTCAAGGTCAATTAGGCTAGTTAGGTCTAGTTGGCTAATTGAGGCTTTCAAGTTCAACAATCACTTTGGGATGAACTTGGCCCATTGGTTTCAATCAATTTGGCTCATATCAAGATTTGACATATTTTGACTTTTTAGGTCAATTTGGGTCAACTTGGGTCAAGTGGCCAATTGGGCTAGGTAGGCTCAAATGTTGACTTGGTCAGGTTCAAACATTGATCATGAATGAACTTAGATTATTGGTTTCAATCAATTTAGCCTATGGTGGATTTTAGTTATGTTGGGATTCATTTTGGCTAAGTGTTGACTTGGTCAACCCTTAGGTTTGACTTGGTTTGACCCAATTTGAGTGATTGATCATCTCATGATGATTGTTGATCATGAGAGGCTTAGGTAGGCTTAGTTCAATCCAATTTGGTTAGGATTAGAATTTGGCTCATAAGGGTATTTTAGGTCACTTTGGGTCAAGTGAGCAAAAGGTCAAATGGCTTGGTCAAAGCTTGATTTGAGTTTGGTTGAACTCACATATGGACTTATGATTGAAATATAAATCCATTTGCAAGTGGTTTGAAGTCAAATGGGTTTTGATTCATTTGAGAATTTCATGTTCAAAGGATGAACATGAGATGGATTTTAGCTTAATTTTGAATTGAGTTTTGCTTAAGTGTTTGAAGTTTGTATTTATATTTGGATTCATGATTGAAGGATTGATTGAATCATGAAGAAAATCAAGAGTTTGGCTTGATTTGAAATTGATTTGGCTAAGTTCTTGATTTTGACTTGAAAGGCTTAGGTTAGATTTTGAATGACTTTGAGTTTGATTTTTTGGAATTTGTTTTGGTTGTTTGAATTTATATTTCATTTATATATGTGAATATAAATGAGAATATAAATGGGTTATGAGATAATTTCAAGGATTTGAAGTGATTTGATCATGATTTAGGCTAAATCCTTAAGAGAGGATTAAAGGACTTAGAAAGATTTGGAATTTTGGATTTGAATTTTGGATTTAGTTTGATTGATTTGAATTTATATTTCATTTATATATGTGAATATAAATGAGAATATAAATGGGTTGTGAGAAAATTTTATGAATTTGAGATGGTTTGAACTTGATTTGGGCTAAGTTCTTAAGAGGAAATCAAAGAACTTAGAAATATTTCAAACTTGGAATTTCAATCATTGGTTTCAATCATGGGTTTCAATCATGGATTTCAATCATATAATTGATTTGAGTTTGGAGAAAATCAATTAGAATTGGATTTAAGTTTGATGTTGGATGATTTAGAGTTTGACTTGAAGGAAGGAAGTGAGGAATGTGGTTCAAGCCATGGGGTAGGAAATTTTCTTAACACCCCTAGGGCATGACCTATTCTTATGTCTAACTCTTCTAAGTCTCTAGGGCTATGTTAAGTGTCCACCTAATCACTAGATGTGTCTTAAGACTAAGGAACTCTTAGTGTCTAAGAGAAGTCTTATGTCTAAGAGGGAAGGGTTGAGAGCTCATTCTAAAAATGACGTCAACAGGTACTTATTTAATTAGAAAGAGACTAAAGTCCTAAACACACTCCCTAAGAGACTAGAGTATGAGTGGTATGAGCATATGACTTAATCTATAGATGCAAAATCATTTCAAATTTTATTTAAATTTAGACACATTATTTTGACAAAGGCTTTAGTATTTCTTATGCCTAAATGCATGATGAAATAGGTTATATGTCTAATCCACTAGAAGAAGGTGTTCTCCACCACAAGCGATGCCCTCACAGGCCAAGCATTCCTTTATCATGCAAGGATGGAGATATTTCATGTTCAAGAGAGAAAGAATATGCATGCATGATATGAAACATACAACCATACAACTAAGGGGTTGCTAAATCTTTTAATTATGTTATTTATGTCTTAGGCTATATGATGAGGTTATGAGTTGTTTAAAATTTAGTTATGAGTGATTAGTTGGGTAGAAAAGTTATTTTTATTCTAAGAGCCTAATTGTATCCAAGCCATACATTAAAGCATCAATCATTTAAGAAACTATGGGAAGCATGCCATCCTAATGCACAATGTAAACATAAATTCAAACAATTATATAAACTATCATAAAAGAAAAAAAAGGTCGGCACAGTCAGGTACTTTCGTACAACCCAAAGAGAAAAAAAGATGGGTAACCAAGTTCTACCCTTATACAACCTGGAATATGAAAGAATAATTATAATTGTATTAAATGCTATTGGGGTCTTCTTTCTTCATATCTCCATTTTTGATTTTGGTTCCTTCCTTGATTTGGATGGTGCTTGCTTCAAAGGCATCACAAGGAACCCCAGGATAAAGCCTTCTTACCATTGCTCATCCTAATCCCCCAAAGCACTAATCCTAATTCCTATTGTAAAATTTATACTTATGTGGGAAAAGTAAATCTAGCTACACCTACAAAATGGAGGTTAGCTAAATATACAAATAATCCCAAGTTGTTGTATTTATAATTTAGACTTAGCACCCTACACATGGGTAACTAAGCCCACCTATCCTAACTTGGATTATGCTTAAGGATTTAAGAAATCTGAAAAAAGATCATTCACCTTAATTTTTAATCATTCCTTAAGTATAATCACATGCAGAGAATATGATTAGGCTAATATTGGCCTATCATCTAGTCTACGAAGCATACACCCTAACATCTATTCTAAAATAATACATCATGAAAGAAAACATACATCACATCATACACCATCCTAACTTAGAGCTAGAAGTGTTGACTTAATTCCAATGTGTGTATTATGGCTTGTATGATAAGTCTTGTTAGGCATTAGTGTTGTATTTTCTATGTGTAGAAGGGTTCAATTTAACATGAAAGGTTGATTTCACTTAAAGTAATTTAATTGATTTGAACTTTTAATTTGTGTTTTCTTTTGTTTCATTTGATTACACTTAACAAATAAGTGGTATAAAGAGAGGAAAAGAGGATTGCCCTCTTTCATCCCTACTTTAACTCACTTTCTAAATTTAGGTTTATTAAATGATTTAATTATTCCTAAATTTAGGTTCACTTTAAATAATCCTAATCAAAATGAAAGCCATCTTAAAATTAATATAAATGAATTACTACCACATGACATATATTAAATAAATCCTTTCCATCACAAGTAACATGATTATGATTTAATCCTAAGTGTATTTATACATGCAACATATTTTAGCACACTTAAATGATGAATGTATGTGTATGTTTAAGATTTATATTTTGTTTGACTGAATTATTTAAACATATTAATTTAAGACTTTATCCTAATTCTTATACAAAAATGACATAATAATGAAATTAAATAGGCATGAGCCATTATTAAAATAGGGAAGTGAGGTAATCAAATGACTTCCTTGGAGTTAGCTAAACCCTCGTATTCTCGGGATGTCTAAACTATATACCCATTTGCATTCAAACATATGTAAATTAAAGCCATTTAGGGTTTATGGTTTAGTTGTTAGGGTTTAGGGATTAGGATTTAGGGTTTTATTGCTTAGTATTTAGGGTTTAGGGTTTTTAGGGTTTAGGGTTAGGGTTAAGGGTTAGGTTAGGGTTTAGGGTTTTTGGTTTTTGGTTTTTTTTAATAGAGAACAAATTCAGATTCAAAATTTCTTCATTTTAATTTTGTTAACCAAGTAACACACCAAGTTTTTGAAGTTACAAGCAATGACATAAATAAAAAATGGCATGCATAGAGAAAATTAAAAACCTTAGATAGCTAGAATCATCTCTACTCTAAAGACATTGTTCCATATGCAACAGATCAGATCAACCGTTCTTCAATTTTTCCAGTTCCCATCAGAACCACCCTGGCATCTCGAGTAGCAGGATCCATGATCATATCCCTGATCTCTCCCTCCACCACCACCATGGTTGTAACCTCCGTCGCTCATCCTGCCACCATAACCACCATTGCTCCGACCACCACCTCCATATCCACCAGCACCTCCAGATCACCCACCTCCACTGTAATAATTGTCACCTCCACCTTCGCCTCCACTGCTAGATCTAGACTGAGCATGGTTGACGGTGATGTTCCTTTCGTCAAGGTTCTGCCCATTCTTAGGGTTTAGGTTTATTATTTTTTATGGTTTAGGTTTATATTATTAATTTATTTAGTTACTTTAGGTTAGGGTTTGGGTTTTAGCAATAGGATTTATGGTTTAGAGTTAGAGCTTTAGGCTTTAGGGTTTTAGGTTTTAGGGTGGGGTGGTTAGGGTTAGGGTTTTTTTGGGGTAAGGTTTAGGGTTTAGGTTTATGGTATGGTTAGGGTTTAGGTGGGTTAGGGTTTAGGGTTTTAGGTTTAGGGTTTATGATTAGTTTAGGGTTTAAGGTCAGGGTTTAGGGTTTAGGTTTATGGTTTTATTTAAAAGATTTAGTAACCCATGCTTACGTTCATTTAGTTTATTTAGTTTATTTTTTATTTATTTTAGTTTATATTATTTTTTATTTTTATTTAAGTTTATTTTTTATTTTTATTTAGTTTAGTTTATTTACTTTAGGTTTATTTATTTTATATTAGGTTTTGTTTTGTTTTTTTAGGTTTAGGTTTATGTTTATTTTTTAGTTTAGATTTATTTTTATTTCATTTTATAGTTTTAGGTTTTTTTTAGGATTAGTTTTTAGGTTTTTATTTTAGGTTTATTTTTAGGTTTTATTTTTTAGTTTATGTTTAGGTTTATTTTTAGATTATTTTATTTTGTTTAGTTTAGGTTTAGGTTTTGGTTTAGGCCTAGGTTTCATTTATTTTAGTTTAGGTTTATGTTTATTTTATATTTATTTTAGGATTAGGTTTTATTTTTCATTTATTTTAAGGTTTTATTTTTAGATTTAGAGTTCTAGGGTTTAAGGTTTATGGTTTAATGTTTAGCATTCAGGGTTTAAGGTTTATAGTTTTTATGGTTTACGATTTTGAGTTTTGGTTTTAGGTTTATGGTTGAGGTTTTAGTTTAGGGTTTAGGGTTTTTGGTTATTTTTTTAATAGAGAATAAATTTAGATTATATATTTCTTTTTTTTTTTAATTTCATCAACCAAGTAACACAAAAAGTTTCCTAAGACACAAGAGATGACATAGATCAATAATGAGCATGCATAGAGCAAACCAAAAACCCTAGATAACTAGAACCTTCTCTATTATAAAGACATAGTTCCATAAGCAGCAGATTGGATTGGTCATTCTTCAATTTTTTTAGTTCCCAAAAGAACCTCCCCAGCCTCTCGAGTAGTGGGATCCACCATCATATCCCCGATCTCTCCGTACGCCACCCCCACGGCCGTAACCTTTGTCACAGTTCTATAGGTTTTTTTAATTTATTTTATTTTTATGTTTTATTTAATTTAGGTTTTGGTTTTTAGGTTTTTAGGGTTTAGGGTTTAGGTTTAGATTAGGGTTTGGGAGGGGTTATGGTTTAGGTTTAGGGTTTGGATTTAGGGTTCAGGGTTTAGGATTTAGGGTTTAGGGTTAGCTTTGGGTTTAGGTTTTTTCTTTAAAAAGGAAAATTAAGTAAACTTGTAGGTTTATTTAGTTCATTTAGTTTATTTTTTATTTATTTTAGTTTATTTTATTTTTACTTTTTATTTATGTTTACTTTTTATTTTTATTTAGTTTAGTTTGTTTATTTTAGGTTTATTTATTTTTGTTTAGGTTTTTTATTTTAGTTTATTTTTTAGGTTTAGGTTTAGGTTTATTTTTTAGTTGAGTTTTATTTTTATTTTATTTTGCAGGTTTAGGTTTATTTTTTATTTTTTAGGTTAAGGTTTTGTTTTTATTTTATTTTTTTAGGTTTAGGTTTTAGGTTTTTATTTTAGGGTCTATTTTTTAGTATAGGTTAAAGTTTTTTTAGTTTATTTAATTTTATTTAGTTTATTTTTAGGTTTAGGTTTAGTTTATTTTAGGTCCAGCCTTATGTTTTATTTATTTTAGTTTAGATTTATGTTTATTTTATTTTGTTTATTTTAGTTTTATTTTAGGTTTAGGTTTTTTTGTTTGCTTATGGTTTAGGTTTTATTTTGTATTCACTTTTAGGTTTATTTTTTTAAGTTTAGGTTTTTATTTAGTTTTTATTTTATTTTTTTTGTTTATTTTATTTTTATTTCAGATTTAGTTTTTATTTTATTTAGGCTTTTTATTCTTAGGTTTATTTTATTTTAAAGTTTTGTTTATGTTATTAATTATTTATTTTAGTTTCTTTTATTTTATTTTTAGGTTTAGGTTTGGGTTTTAGTTTAGTTTTTTTTTAATTTTTAATTTTATTTAAGTTTAGGTTTTTTTATTTATTTTATTTTTAAGTTTTATTTAGTTTAGCTTTAGCGTTTAGGTTATTTTTTTTAAATTAAGTAAACCGGTAGGTTTACATTTATTTAGTTTATGTTTTATTTACTTTAGTTTTTTTATTTAGATTTATTTTTTATTTTTATTTAGTTTAGTTTATTTATTTTAAGTTTATTTATTTTAATTGAGGTTTTTTATTTTAGTTTATTTTCTAGGTTTAGGTTTAGGTTTAATTTTATTTTTTAGTTGAGTTTTATTTTTATTTTATTTTTTAGGTTTACATTTTATTTTTTTATTTTAGGTATAGGTATAGGTTTTTATTTTATTTTATTTTATTTATGTTTTAGGTTTTTTTAAGTTTATTTTATTAAGTGTTGGTGTAAGTTTAGGTTTAGTTTTTTTTAGGTTTAGGTTTAGGATTTATTTATTTTAGTTTAGTTTATTTTATTTTAGGTTTAGGTTTATTTTATTATGTTTATTTTTTTGTAGGTTTATGATTTTTTTTAGTTTAGGGTTCATGTCTTATGTTTTATTTTTCTTTAGGTTTTATTTTAAGATTTATTTTTTTGGTTTAGGTTTTTGTTTTATTTTGATTTAATTTTATTTTATGTTTAGTTTTAATTTTATTTCGGTTTTTAATCTTAGGTTTATTTTATTTTTTAGTTTATTTAGGTTTTTATTTTTTTATTTATTTATTTTATTTTATTTTTATGTTTAGCTTTAGCTTTAGGTTTTAGTTTTGATTTTTATTTTAGTCTACTATGTTATTATTTTATTTTATTTAGGTCTAGATTTTATTTATTTATTTTATTTTTAGGTTTTATTTAGTTTAGGTTTAAGTTTTTAGGTCTTCATGGTTTAGGATTTTGGGTTTTAATATTTATGGTTTTTGGGTTTAGGGTTTAGGGTTTAGGGTTAGGATTTAGGGTTCATGGGTTTAAGGTTTAGTGTTTAGGCTTTATGGTATTTAAGGTTTAGGGTTAAGCGGGGTGGTGGTTAAGGGTTATTATTTGCTTTAGGGTTAAGGGTTTTTAGGGTTTAGGGATTAGGGTTTAGGGTTAGTTTAGGATTTATGATTTTGCATTTTAGGGTTTTGGGTTCAGAATTTAGGTTTTATGGTTTATGGTTAGGGTTAGGGTTCATGGTTTAGGTTTAAGGTTTAGGATTTTTTAGGGTTTAGGGTTTAGTTAGTTATAGATCAGGAGTGGTTAAGTTTAAGGCTTTAGGGTTTAGTGTTTAGTGTTTAGTGTTTTTTTAAAAACAAATTAAGTAAACTAGTAGGTTTAAGTTTATTTAGTTTATTTCTTATTTATATTATTTTAATTTATTTTTAATTTTTATTTAGATTTTTTATTTAATTTAGTTTAATTATTTTAGGTTTCTTTATTTTAGTTTAGGTATTTTATTTGTTAATTTTTTAGGTTTAGGTTAATTTTTTAGTTGAGTTTTACTTTTATTTTATATTTTTAGTTTTAGGTTTTAGTTTTTTCTTTTTAGGTTTAGGTTTAGATTTTTATTTTATTTTTTAAGGTTTAGGTTTTAGGTTTATTTTTAGTTTTTATATTTTAGTTTAGGTTTAGGTTTATTTTTATTTTATTTTATTTTATTTAGTTTAGGTTTAGGTTTGGGTTTAGTTTATTTCAGTTTTAGTTTATTTTAGTTTAGGTTTAGATTTATTTTATTTTAGGTTTAGGTTTTTTTTAGTTTAGGGTTTAGGTTTTATTTTTTATTTACTTTGAGGTTTTTTTTTGGGTTTAGGTTTTTATTTAATTTTTATTTTATTTTATTTTAGGTTTATTTTATTTTTAGTTTTTATTTTATTTAGGTTTTTTATTTATTAGCTTAGTTTAGGGTTTTTTATTTAGTTTTTATTTTTAGTTTTTATTTTATTTAGGTTTTTTATTTTTATTCTTATTTAATTTAGTTTATTTATTTTAGGTTCATTTATTTTAGTTTATGTTTTCTATTTTAGTTTATTTTTTAGGTTTAGGTTTATTTTTTAGTTGACTTTTATTTTTATTTTATTTTTTAGGTTTAGGTTTTATTTTTAATTTTTAGGTTTAGGTTTAGGTTTTTATTTTATTTCTTTTCAGTTAAGTTTTAGGTTTTTATTTTAAGTTTATTTTTAGGCTTTATTTTTTAGTTGAGGTTTAGTTTTATTTTTAGTTTATTTTATTTTATTTATTTTAGGTTTAGGTTTTGGTTTATTTTTTTTAGGTTTAGGTTTAAGTTTTATTTATTTTAGTATAGTTTATTTTAGTTTAGGCTTAGTTTCATTTTATTTTGTTTATTTTATTTTTATTTTAGGTTTATGTTTTTTTTTAATTTAAGGTTTAGTTTTTATTTTATTTTTTACTTTCAGGTTTTATTTTTTGGTTAATTAGTTTAGATTTTTATTTATTTATTTTTAGCTTAGTTTTTAGTTTTAATTTTATTTTTTGTTTAGGTTTACATTTAGGTTTAAGTTCATGTTTAGGTTTTAGTTTATGTTTTTATTTTATTTGACTTTTTTATTTTATTTTGGTTTAGGTTTATTTATTTATTTTAGTTTTAGGATTTATTTAATTTAGGTTTAACTTTTTTGCTATTTTGGGTTAGTTTAGGATTTAGGGTTTAGGGTTTAGGGTGTAGGTTTTAGGTTTAGGGTTTAAGTTTTAGTTTAGGGTTTAGGGTTTAGGGTTTAAGGTTTTTTTTAATAGAGAATAAATTCAGATTCAACATTTCTTTTTTGCGATTTCATCAACCAAGTTGCACCCCAAGTTTTCTAAGACACAAACGATGATAGAGATAAAAAATGAGCACGCATAGAGCAATTCAAAAACCATAGATAAGTAGAAACGTCTCTACTATAAAGACACAATTCAATAAGCAGCAGATCAGATCGGTCGTTCTTCAATTTCTCAAGTTCCCATTAGAACCACCCTAGCCTCTCGAGTAGCGTGATCCACCATCATATCTCAGATCTCTCCCTCCGCCACCACTGTGGCTGTAACCTCCATCTCTCCTCTCGCTTCCATAACCACCACTACTCTGACCACCACCTCCATATCCACCAGCACCTATAGATCTCCCACCGCCACTCAGATAATTGCTGCCTCTGCCTTCGCCTCCACCGCCAAATCTAGACTGAGCTTGGTTGACGGTGATGTTCTTGACATCAAGGTCCTGCCCATTCTTAGGGTTTAGGTTTATTTGGTTTTACGGTTTAGTTTTATTTTTTAATTTAATTTGTTACTTTAGGTTTTAGAGTTAGGGTTTAGGGTTTAGAGTTATGATTCAGCTTATGCTTAGGTTTTAGGGTTTAGGGTTTAGTGTTTAGGGTTTAGGCCTAAGGGTTTAGGGTTAGTTTTGGGTTTAGGGTTTAACGTTTAGGGTTTTTTAGGGTTTAGGGTTGTAAGTTTAGGGTTAGTTTTAGGGTTTAGGGTTTTTCTTATTAAATAACCGATAGGTTTAGGTTTATTTAGTTTATTTTTTATATAATTTAGTTTATTTTATTATTTATTTTTATTTAGTTTAGTTTAGTTTATTTATTTTAGTTTAGGTTTTTCATTTAGTTTATTTTTTAGGTTTAGGTTTAGGTTTATGTTTATTTTTTAGTTTATTTTTATTTTAATTTTTTTAGGTTTATGTTTTATTTTTTATTTTTAGGTTTAGATTTAGGTCTTTATTTTGTTTTTTCAGGTTTAGGTATAGCTTTTTTTAGTTTATTTTATTTTATTTAGTTTAGGGTTTAGGCATAGTTTATTTTAGGTTTAGGTTTAGGTTTAATTTATTTTAGTTTAGTTTATTTTAATTTAGGTTTATTTAATTATATTTATTTTGGGTTTATGTTTTTTTAGTTTAGGTTTTAGGTTTTATTTTTAGATTTATTTTTTAGGTTTAGGTTTTTATTTAGTTATTATTATATTTTATTTTATTTTAGGTTTTTTTTATTTTACGTTTAGTTTTTATTTTATTTAGGTGTTTTTAGTCTTATTTTATTTTTTTTAGTTTAATTTAGTTTTTATTTATTTTATTTTAGTTTAGCTTTTATTTTTTTATTTTTTTTTTACATTTAGGTTTAGGTTTAGGTTTAGGTTTAGGTTTAGGTTTAGGTTTCAGTTTAGGTTTTATTTTAATTTTATTTTTATTTTATTTAGGCTTAGGTTTTTTATTTATTATATTTTTTTAGTTTTATTTAGTTTAGGTTTTGGTTTTTAGGCTTTTAGGGTTTATGATTTAGGGTTTAAGGTTAGGGTTTAGGGTTCAGAGTTGTCAGTTTTAGGGTTTAGAGTAAGTTTTAGGGTTTAGGGTTTAGGGTTTAGGGATGTAGGTTCAGAGTTTATGGTTTAGGGTTAGGGTTTAGGGTTTGGGTTTAGGGTTTAGAGTTTAAGGTATGGTGTTGATGTTTTAGTTAAGAATTTAGGGTTTTTGGTATTATTATTTTTAAACAAAGAACAAATTTAGATTCAACATTTTTTCATTTTGATTTCATCAACCAAGTAACAAACCAAGTTTTCTATGACACAAGTGATGACATAGATAAAAAATGAGCACACATAGAGAAAATTGAAAACCCTAGATAACTAGAACATCTCAACTGTAAAGACATGATTTCATAAGAAATAAATTGGATCGATCGTTCTTTAGTATCTCTAGTTCCCGTCAAAACCACCCTGGCCTCTTGAGTAGCATGATCCACCATCATATCCCCGATCTCTCCCTCCGCCATCACCTTGGTCATAACCTCCTTAGCTCTTCCTGCCTCCATAGCCACCACTGCGCCGACCACCACCTCCATATCCACCAGCACCACCATATCCTCCATCGCAACTATGATAACCGTCACCTCTGCCTTCGCCTCCACTGCCATGTCTAGACTGAGCCTAGTTGATGGCGATGTTCCTACCAACAAGATTCTGCCCATTCTTAGGGTTTAAGTTTATTAGGTTTTAGTGTTTAGAGTTTATTTTTAGAGTTTTAGGGTTTAGGGTTTTTAGGGTTTTGGATTTAGGGGTTTAGGGTTTAGGACATAAGGTTTAGGGTTTTAAGGTTTATACTTTTAAAGTTTAGGGTTTAGGGTTTTAGGGTTTAGGGTTTTAGAGTTTAGGGTTTAGGGTTTAGGGTTTAGGGTTTAGGGTTTAGGGATTAGGGTTAGTTTCATGTTTATGCTTTAGGCTTTAGGGTTTTTAGGGTTTAGGGTTTAGGATTTAAGGTTTAGGGTTTTAGAGTTCAGAATTTAGGGTTTATGGTTTAGGGTTTAGGGTTAGGTTTATGGTTTAGGGTTTAGGGTTTAAGGTTGTAGGTTTAAGGTCGTAAGTTTAGGGTTTAAGGTTTAAAATTTAAAGATTTTCTTAAAAAAAATTAAGTAAACTAGCAGGTGTAGGTTTATTTAGTTTATTTAGTTTATTTTTTATTTATTATAATTTATTTTATTTTTATTTAGGTTTACTTTTTATTTTGATTCAGTTTATTTTATTTATTTTCGTTTAGGTTTTTTATTTTAGTTTATTTTTTAGGTTTAGGTTTAATTTTTTATTTTTAGGTTTAGGTTTAGGTTTAGGTTTAGGTTTTTATTTTATTTTTTTTAGGTTTGGTGTTAGGTTTATTTTTTGGTTTTATTTTTTAGTTTAGGTTTAGGTTTATTTTCTATTTACTTAATTTTAATTAGGGTTTAGGTTTAGGTATAGGTTTAGTTTATTTTAGGTTTAGGTTTAGGTTTTATTTATTTTAGTTTAGTTTATTTTAGTTTAGGTTTAGGTTTAGGTTTATTTTATTTTAGGTTTATATTTTTAATTTTTAGTTTAGGGTTTACATTTATTTATTTATTTATTTATTTTAGGTTTTATTTAGTTGAGGTTTAGGTTTATAGCTTTTTAGGGTTTAGTGTTTAGGGATTCGGTTTAAGGTTAGTTGAGGTTTAGGGTTTAGGTTTTAGGTTTTGTTTTGGGTTTAGGTTTTAGGTTTTAGGGGTTTAGGGGTTTAGGATTTAGGATTTTTAGGATTTAGGGTTTAAGTTTTAGGTCTAGGGTTCAAGTTTTAGGGTTTAAGGATTTTGATTTTTTTTTTAACAAAGAACAAATTCATATTCAATATTTCTTCTTTTTGATTTCATCAATCAAGTAACACACCAAGTTTTCTAAGACATAAGCGATGATATAGATAAAAAACTGAGCACGCATAGAGCAAATCAAAAACCCTAGATAACTAGAATCATCTCTAGTGTAAGGATATAGTTCCATAAGTAGCTGATCGGATCAGACGTTCTTCAATTTCCCTAGTTCCCATCAGAACCACCCTGGCCTCTCGAGTAGTGCCATCCACCATCATATCCCCGACCTCTCCCTCCGCCACCACCATGATTATAACCTCCGGTGCTCTTCACTTCCATAACCATTGCCACCACCTCCATCCACCGGCACCTCCAGATCCCCCCATCCTTCGCCTCCTCCTTTGCCTCCCAGTTTAGGCCGAGCTGGTGTGGTGATGTTCTTGCTCTCAAGGTTCTGTCCATTCTTAGGGTTTAAGTTTATTAGGTTTTAAGGTTTCAGTTTCTTTTTTAAATTAATTTAGTTACTTTAGGTTTAGGTTTAGGGTTTCGGGTTTAGGGTTAGGGTTTAGGGTTTAGGGTTTAAGGTTTAGGGCTTAAAGCATTAGGTTTATGCCTTTAGGGTTTATGGTTTAGAGTTAGGGTTTTGGGTTTTGGGTTTTTTAGGGTTTAAGGTTTAGGGTTTAGGGTTTGGGGTTGTAGGTGTTGGGTTAGTTTTAGGGTTTAGGGTTTAAGGTTTAGGGTTTAGGGTTTAGGGTTTATGATTTAGGGTTTATGGTTTTAAGTTTTTTTAAAAAAAATTAAGTAAACTGGCAGGTATAGGTTTAATTAGTTTAATTTTTATTTATTTTATTTTATTTTTTTATTTAGGTTTGTTAATTATTTTTATTTAGTTTGGCTTATTTATTTTCTGTTTATTTATTTTAGTTTGTGTTTTTTTTAGTTTATTTTTTAGGCTTAGGTTTAGGTTTATGTTTATTTTTTTAGTTTAGTTTTATTTTTATTTTAATTTTAGGTTTAGTTTTTATTTTTTATTTTTAGGTTTAGGTTAAGTTTTTATTTTATTATTTTAGGTTTGGGTTTTAGGTTTTTATTTTAGGTTTATTTTTAGATTTTATTTTTGTAGTTTAGGTTTAAGTTTATTTTTAGTTTATTTAATTTTATTTAGGGTTTAGGTTTAGATTTAGTTTTTTTAGGTTTAGGTTTAGGTTTAATTTATTTTAGTTTAATTTATTTTAGTTTAGGTTTATGTTTATTTAATTTTAATTTTAGGTTTTGGTATTTTTTTAGTTTAGTGTTTAGGTTTTATTTTTTATTTATTTATATGTTTTATTTATAGGTTTATTTTTGAGGTTTAGGTTTTTATTTAATTTTTAGTAAATTTTATTTTAGGCTTATTTTATTTTATTTAGGTTTTTTATTTTTATAATTTAGTTTAGGTTTTTATTTATTTTATTTTGGTTTAGTTTTTATTTTTTATTATTATTTTTTTTGTTTAGGTTTAGGTTTCAATTTTGGTTTTTATTTTATTTTAGTTTTTAATTTTATTTAGGTTTAGGTTTTTTATTTATCTTTTTTTAAGGTTTTATTTAGTTTAGGTTTAGGTTTTTAGGTTTTCAGGGTATAGGGTTCCAGGGTTTACGCTTTTAAGGTTAAGGGTTAGGGTTTAATGTTTTGGGTTTTAGGCTTAGTGTTTAGGCTTTAGGGTTTAGGGTTTTAGGGTTTAGGGTTTAGGGTTAGTTTAGGATTTAGGGTTTAGGATTTAGGCTTTAAGGTTTAGGGGTTTTTAGGGTTTAGGGTTAGTTGAGGGTTTAGGGTTTTAGGTTTTAGGGTTTATGGTGTAAGATTTAGGGTTAGGGTTTAGGGTTTAGGGTTTTTTAGGGATTAGGGATTAGGGTTTAGAGTTTACGATTTAGGGTTATAGGTTTAGGGTTCAGGGTTATGGTTAGTTTTAGGGTTTAGGGTTTAGGATTAAGGGTTTAGAGTTTAGGGTTTAATGTTTAGGTTTTTTTTATATTAAGTAAACTAGTAGGTTTAGGTATTCTTTTTAGTTTATTCAATTTATTTTTTATTTATTTTATCTTATTTTATTTTTTATTTTTATTTAGATTTATTTTATTTTATTTAGTTTATTTTAGTTTATTTATTTAGTGGAGTTTTATTTTAGTTTATTTTTAAGTTTATATTAGTTGTTTATTTTATTTATTTTTTAGGTTTATGTTTTAGGTTTTTAGGGTTTAGGGTTTAGGGTTTAGGGTTTTGGGTTTAAGAATTTAGGGTTTTGGGTTTTAGGGTTTAGGGTTTTAGGGGTTATGGTTTATCTTTAGGGTTTAGGGTTTAGGCTTTAGGGTTTAGGGTATTTAGGGTTTGGGGTTTAGGGTTTTGGGTTTAGGGTTTTAGTTTAGGGTTTTTGGGTTTAATGTTTAGGGTTTAGGGTTGTAGGTTTAGGGTTTAGGTTTAAGGTTAGTTTAGGAGTTTAGGTGTTGGTTGAGTTTTAAGGTTTAGTTTTAAGAGTTTAAGGTTTAAGAGTTTAAGTTTTAAGTTTTAGGTTGATTTAGTTTGAGTTTAGGTTCTAGGTCGTGTAGGTTTCAGTTTAGGTTTAGGGTTTAGGTTAGAGTTGGGGATTTTTTTATAGGTTTAATTTATTTTAGTGTAAAGTTTATTATTTATACTTTATATTTTATTTTATTTTTTTTTAGGTTTAGTTTAGGTTTAGGTTTATTTTTTAATTGAGTTTTAATTTTATTTTATTTTTTAGGTTTAGGTTTAATTTTTTTTACTTTTAGGTTTACATGTAGATTTTTATTTTATTTTTTTAGGTTTATTTTTTATTTTATTTTGGTTTTGGTTTTCTAATTTATTTTATTTTTTAGGTTTTATTTAGTTTAGGTTTATATTTTTAGGTTTTTAGGGTTTAGGGTTGAGGGTTTAGAGTTTAGGGTTTAGGATTTAGGGTTTAGGGTTTTAGGGTTTAGGGTTTTGGGTTTTGGGTTTTGGAGTTTAGCATTTAGGGTTTAGGGTTTTATTTTTTGTAATTTTTCTAAATTAAGTAAACTGATAGGTTTACATTTATTTAGTTTATTTATTTTATTTTTTATTTATTTTAGTTTATTTTAATTTTAATTTTTATTTAGGTTTATTTTATTTTTATTTAGTTTCTCTTATTTATTTAGGTTTATTTTTTATTTTTTTAGGTTTAGGTTTAGGTTTAGGTTTATTTTTTAGGTTAGTTTTATTATTATTTTTTTCTAAGTTTAGGTTTTATTTTCGATTTTTAGGTTTAGGTTTTTATTTTATCTTTTTATGTTTAGGTTTTAGGTTTTTTTAATTAGGTTTATTTTTTAGGTGTTATTTTTTAGTTTAGATAGGTTTATTTTTTAGTTTATTTTTCTTTATTTAGTTTAGGGTTTAGGTTTAGTTTATTTTAGGTGTAGGTTTAGGTTTTATTTATTTTAGCTTAGGTTTAGGATTATTTTATTTTGTTTATTTTAGGTTTATATTTTTTTTAGTTTTGGGTTTAGGTTTAATTTATTTTTAGGTTTATTTTATTTTATTTTAAGATTATTTTATTTTTATTTTTATTTTACATTTAGTTTTTATTTTATTTAGGTTTTTTTATTTTTTAGGTTTATTTTACTTTTTAGTTTAGTGTAAGTTTTTATTTATTTTATTTTAATTTAGTTTTATTTTTTAGGTTTAGGATTAAGTTTATGTTTTTATTTTATTTTATTTTTAAATTTTATTTAGGTTTAGGTTTATTTATTTATTTTTGTAAGTTTTATTTATCTTAGGTATAGGTTTTTAGGTTTTTAGGGTTTAGGGTTATGGTTTAGGGTTTAGTGTTTTTTTTTTTTTTTTGAGAAACCCCATATAGGGGGATTTTATTGCCACAAAAAGAGGGTTACAAGATCCTTAACTAGGGATTTATTTAATATTTATAATCAATGAGTAAATTATATCTTGGTTTAGGTTTAGTTTATTTTTTATTTCATATTTATTTTATTTTTTATATTTAGTTTAGTTTATTTTAGTTTACTTTATTTTAGTTTAGTTTAGTTTATTTTAGGTTTAGGTTTAGTTTTTTATTTTATTTTATTTTTATTTTTTTATTTATTTTAGTTTAGATCTTGGAATATAGGTATTCTTACAGGTAAATTAATGGAATTAATAGATATTATGGTTCATAGAAAGATAAATGTTTTATGTGTTCAAAAAACTAAATGGGTTGGTGAGAAGGCCAAGGAGATTGATAGTTTAGGTTTTAAACTTTCGTATTAAGGTAAAAATCGAACTAGAAATGGTGTAGGTGTGATTATAGATACTAAGATTAATAGATGTGGAGAAAGAATTATAGCTTTAAAGATTATTGTTGATACTAAGATTATCAATGTTATAAGTGTATATGCTCCTCAAGTAGGTTTGGAGGTAAGCTCAAAAGAAAAATTTTGGAATGAATTAGAGGGATTAATACAAAAGATATCTTGAAGAGTATTTATTGGGGAGATTTAAATGGACATGTTGGTAGAGTGGTAGAAGATTTTAAGTATTCATGGTGGTTATGGATTTGGGTGACTAATGAAAAAGGTAGGACTATATTAGATTTTAGCTTATGATTTTGTAGTTTAATACTTTATTTAAGAAAAGAGATGAACATATTATTACTTATAAAATGGATCTAGTAAAACACTGATTATTTATTTTTTGATAAGAAAAATAGATTAGATTTAGATTGTAAGGTCATTAGTGAAATTTTATGTACCCAACATCGACTATTAGTTTTAGATTTTAAGATGAAAGGTTATAAGAGAAAAATAAACTTAATTATTATCCTAATTAGATGGGGACACTTAAGAACACAAATAAAATATTTTTTAGAGCAAGCTACAAGAAATTAAAGTTTGGGATGTTCATAAGGTTTATGTGAAAAAATATCAAGTATTAAACAAGTTGCTAAAGATGTGCTTGGCGAATCAAAAGGAAAAGCTTCTTAAGAATAGTTGGTGGTGGAGTCAGTGTGCAAGAAAAGATAAGAAATAAGAAGCATTGTTATAAAACTTGGTTTAGATGTAAAACTCAGAATTGGGAAAGATATAAAATGGCTGTAGATTCTAAGAAAGCAATATATGCAAAAATTTAGCTTTTAGTGATTTATACAATAGATTAGATACCAAAGAAAGTGAAAGATGTATGTAGTTAGACAACCAAAGAGATAGGAGAAAAGGCATAGTTCAAGTGAGGTATTAAGGATGAAAATAATAAAGTGCTTTTCTTAGAAAAGATATTGAAAATAGGTGGATGAGGTATTTTTATAAACTTTTGAAGGATCTGAAAGTATTGATTTTAACTTAATACCTAAACAAAATGGAGAATTTCATTTTATCATCGTTTAGTAAATCAAGATAGTGAAGCTTTAAAGAAAATGAAATGTGGAAAAGTAGTAGGACGGATAATATTCCAATAGAAGTGTGAAAATGTTTAGGAGATCAAGGAATTTCTTGGTATAAATCTTTTTAATGTTATTTTAAAGACTAGATGGGATGAGTGGAGAAAGAGTTTGTTGGTTTATATTTAAGAATAAAGGTGTGCAAGAGTGTGCAAATTATAGAGGAATTAAGTTAATGTGTCATACATTAAAATTATGGGAGAAATTGAGCATAGGTTACGATGTGATAAGTTTTCACAATCGTTTGGTTTCATGCGTAGATCTACTATGGATGCTATACATTTGTTAAGAGGTTTGATGGAGAAGCATAGAAAATAAGAAGGATCTACATATGATATTTATTGATTTAGAGAAAGCTTATGATAAAGTCTCAAGAGATGTTCTTTGGAGAGTTCTAGACGAGAGTTAATATTGGTTATATTCAAGTCATTAAGGATATGTATACTTTTTATTGTATCCAAACACAAGGAGGATTGACAAAATATTTTCTATTTTATTACATCAAGGATCAACATTAAGCCCTTATCTTTTTTACTTTAGTTATGGATGTTCTTAGGCATTTACAAGAAGATGTACCTTTATGCTTTTGATGACATTCTTCTTGTTGATAAGACTTAGAGAGTCCAGACTTGAATTATGGAGGTCAACTTTAGAGTAGGTTTTCATTTATCTCAAACTGAATATAGGTGTAATTTTAGTTGTAGAAGTTTTAGTGGTAGTGTTGTGACTTTAGGTGATCAAGTCATTAATAAGAGTATTTTTAGGCTCTATTGTTCAAAATGATGGTGAAATAGATGGAGATATTATTAGTAGAATTCAAGTTGGATGGTTGAAGTGGAGGAATGATTTTAGATAGAAAAGTTCCACTTAAACTTAAGGAAAATTTTATAAGATGGTGGTAAGACCAGATGACTTATGGTGCAGTGTTAGCCAATAAAGAGAAACATAAGACTAAGTTAAGTGTTAGATGAGGATGCTCGGGTGGATGAGTGGTAGAGATAGAATACAAAATGAGTATGTTAGGAAAAGTTGGGTAGCTCTGGTAGATAAGATTAGGGAGAGTTTAGATGGTTTACATAAAGCGTTTAGATGATTAGGAGAGTAGATGCATTAGATTTTTATGTTAAGAAAGGTAGAGGTAGACCTAAAAGACTTGGTTAAGATGTATAAAAAATGATCTTAGTATACTTGAATTAAATAATTTATTTTATAATAGGACACAATGGAGACAAATGATTCATGTAGTACCTAGTGGGATTCTTATTTTGTTGTTATTTATTTGTATTTAGTTTAGTTTAGTTTTTATTTTTTTTTTATTTTTTATTTTATTTTAGTTTAGTTTATTTATTTATTATTTTTAGTTTATTTTATTTTAGGTTTAGGTTTAGGTTAGGTTTATTTTTTATTTTATTTTATTTTATTTTTTTAGTTTAGTTTAGTTTATTTTATTTTTATTTTATTTTATTTATTTTTTTAGGTTTAGGTTTAGGGTTTAGTGTTTAGGGTTGAGGGCTTGGGGTTTAGGGTTTAGGGTTTAGGGTTATAGATTTTAAGGTTTAAGGTTTAGGGTTTAGGGTTTAGGGTTTTAGGGTTTAGTGTTTTAGGTTTAGGGTTTAGGATTTTAGGGTTTAGGGTTTTAAGTTTAAGATTTAGTGTTTTTTTTATAGGGAATTTAGGAAAATTTTATTCCCACAAAGAAAAGGTACAAAGTCCTTAGAGTGGGCAAATCTCTAAGCTAATGCTCAAAGAGCTACAAAACGTCCTAAAGAGATAAGCCCCATAACTACTAGAACAGTTAATGAAAGCAAGCAAAGGAAACTAGAAATAGTAATCCACAAAAGAAAGTCCATTTAAGCAGCAACAAACTTCCTCGGCTCCTTTTGAAACCAGCATGATCCACCATCAATAGTCTCCCAACCTGTAAAAGAGATCTGCAACATCCTTTTAATGGGATGAGTACAAATAATCAAATAATTAATCAAGCATAAAGACTAAGAGCAATAAAAGGAATAAGATAAAGAAAAGGCTCAGGCTCAGTTACAATCATCTCAAGGAGCAACACTATATGAAAGCATCCAGACTTCAGGTGAAGGGTTACAATTACATATAGTGCTACCAACCAAAAGATGAAAGAGTGGGAAACATCAAGACCATCGCTGTACCTCTTGTAGCATCTTATCTAAGGGGCGATCATCATACGAACCTACATAAAACTTCAAACAGCAAATATAACCTCCAAACACCCAGCACTTAGAGATATTAAGTTCAATATAATGGATAAGGAGGTAAACCATCAAGATAACACCAAACCAGAGGGAGCACCACCAAAGCCACCACCAAGAATGTATAACAAAATCACTGGGAACAAACATCAGAATATGAGAAAAAGCACTAAACAGAGACAAGACAAAGGAAAAATGAAACACATAGGTGGTAGGATCCTCCATTAAAAGGACATGCAAAGAGCCCAAAGCAATAATAGCCAATCTAATAGTAAGAATAATAGCAAGAGGGTTAGGCAGCAAGGAAACCATCCAAACAGGAAAGGGGAAAGGTTTAGCCATAGCCCAGAATGGAAAATCCTAGTAGGAAGAAACCAAAAGAAAAGAATGATAGAAAGATAAGCAGCGAGTTCCTAGCATAGTCTCCAAAGGAGCAGGAAAATTAAACCAAAATAAATACTCTGTTAACCAACCCAGCCATCCAGAACAAGCAATCCAAGCAACCAGCAAGGAAGGCCACCCCGCAAGCCACCATAATAGCCAAGGATACAAGTCATGATACCCATAACCATCAATAAAAAAGCCAACAATAGTCATCCAGTCACAAACATAGAAAATTTCCCTGGGGATAGAAACAGTCAACAGCCACTAATCCTAATCTAAGGAAAGTAGAATCCAATTCAGAAAGATAGAGACAACAACCAATTATAGAAAAAAAAATGCCCATTAGGACCAAATACCATCCAACAAATAGAAACAACAGCAAAACAAAACCCACATCACCAACACCAAGGAAAAAAATAGCCACCGGTAGTCTTCACGTTTAGAACAAAACCAAAACCAAAACCTTAATAAGGGGAGGACAAACCCATATTAAGATATAATGATCCAATTATGTCCATCCTCAAACTCATCCAATAAAAAAAAGTAAGGGTAAATAAGAAAATAGTTCTCCAAGCTAAAACAAAGCAAAAACCCCAGCACCCAATCCCTCTTAGTAGTGGGGCAATAACCACATAAACACGGTTAAAAGCCACAATCGATTATCAAACCCCAACCAAAACCCACACACCTAAATAGCACTCCAAAACCCAAAGGACAGAGTAGGTGAGAAGGGTGAACTCATGAGAGAATGGACAACCAAAAGCACCATGAATAACCACCCTAATTAGCAAATAACTAAAAGTCATCCACCAACCATTCTAGAAAAACTTAAAATGACCAAAAAAGAGAGAGAACCAAAGGGTTAACAAATCTAGGAGCAACACCCAGGAAGGAAAAACCCACATCCGGACAACACACCGACCAAAAGTCCAAGACAAACAAACTAGGTTGCAGAGTGATCTAACCAATAAAGAGAGCCACACAAATCAGAAGATAAGCAAAAGCCACTGTACAAACACATCCAAGTGTGGGAGTGAAAATAAACCGAAACCAAAAACTATAGAAAGCCAAAAAAGAAAAATAACTAACCAATCAAAGATAGGAAGAACTCAAGGGAGAATAAAAATATATTTAAGTGAGAGAAAACTCAGACCTAGAAGAGGAAAAACCAGTTCTAAGAAAACACCACCATAGAAAGCCAAAGCCCAAAGGAGAAAGGAAAACTAAAATCCTCTAAGGTAAGGCAATCCGGTTTATCTAGATTCACAAGACCCTTAAAGGAAAGGTATTCATCATTAGAAAACATTTGCAAACAAGAAGACTTGGCCAAAAAATCAACAAGCCTTCCTATAAATATAAGATATTTGAAAATCTAGGTTTGCAAGAAGACTCCTAGTATGATTAAGAAAATAGAACACATCATCATTAACATGTGAATTAGATTTATGTAAATCTAAAAGAAGGAGAGCATCAACTTCAAACCAAATCATATGAAAACCTTATTGTAAAAAAATGGAAATTCCATGATGAATGCCTTTAAGTTCAGCAAATAAAATAGAAAAAGGCTCTAAAGGGGTAGCAAAAGTAGAAATAACCTGAGCCATCGGTGTTAACTTTAATGTAATGATAATTAGGTTTAATCCAATATATAATTTTTTAGGTAGGAGAGACATTACAAGGAGGAAGGTTAATCCCAAATTTCAAGGCCACTGACTTGTACCCATTAAAATTGGAGTGAGTAAGAAGATTAGCTTTGAAAGAGACAAAATTTTATATTTTATCAATGATATGATTATAATTCATAGGAATATTACGTTTTTTTATTTCTATCCATCAAAATATACCAAAGAATAGTAATAGCTAATGCAATTTTAACATGACCCTTAGAACTATGAGAGAATCATGCTTCAAGGAGTTGCATAATAGAAAATGAACCACTAAATTGGAAGTCTTAAAAATATTATCATACCAGTTCCACATTCTAGCAGCAATAGGGCCATTCACAGAAACATGATCCACACTTTCAATGTGATAGCAACAGTGACATTTAGAGGGGAGTTGGGAACCTTTTTTTAAAAGAGAAGCATCCACAGGGATATAATGCTTAAGAACACATCCTTAAAAACTAAGGACTCTTGATATTTAAATCTGATAAAATGCTACACATTCTTAAAAACAAAATCTCCAGAATAAGAAAATTTGAAAAGAATTTTGTCGAGTTCATTAGGGTGAGGGAAAATTTTAAGGATTTTATTGATGATCACATTTGGGACAAGGTTATTCAATTGAGGCACATCCCAATTATTATTGATAATTAATTGATGAACCTTAAGCACCACAGTGGAATGTGTATTGAGAAGGGAATCAATAGAGTTGAGCCAATTATCTTGCCAAAAAATGAGGAACTAGATACCCAAGAAATTAAATTCTTAACACTCCATTTGATACTACAAAGTCTTCTCCAAATAGGAGAATCCCTAGATTTGAAAGCACTAATGAGGGGGTGTTTGCTCTGACAATATTTAGCATTCATAAATTTCGACAAGTAACTATCTTTATTTCTAAAGTTCCACCTTATTTTGTAGGAAAAATAATTAATAGAATCCTCTAAGGATTTGCAACCCAAGCCACCTTCATTATTAGTATCACAATAGTTATGCCAACTAAACCCAATGTAATCTTTTGGTAGATGTATTAGATCCCCAAAAGAATTTATTAAATGCCTATTAATCCTTTTAATAATAGAATGGGTATGGACAATAGAAGACAAGAGATACATTGGCAGAGAGCAAAGGGTACTTTTGATCAGGATAAGTCTAGCACCAAAGGGGCTAAATGAATCCCAAGAGGAGGTTTTCCTATTTACTTTCTAAATAACTTAATCAAATAAAGAAGACCTTTTAGTGCCTCTATATAAAAGAGTCTCTAGATACTTGATAGAGATTTTCATAAAAGAAACTAGTAATATTTCTGATAACATTGATCTTAGATAAGGAGATAGAAGAGCTAGTAATAAAAAAAACTTTTATTAGGATTAATATTCAAGCCACTCTCCCAACAAAAATGAATTAAGAACTTACATAATTTTTTAATGTAATGAGTGGTGGCACTGCAAAATATAATGAAATCAATAGCAAAGCTAAGGTGAAAAATGGGAAACCCACTAATGGTTCTATAGAACATGTTAGGCATTAAACTAAACATATGCTCAAGACATCTAGAAAGATATTCCACTGCAATAAAGAAAAGAGCAGGAGAAAGAGGGTCACCTTGCCTTAGCCCATGATTAGAGGAGAAAAACCATGCACTCACCATTAAGAAGCATAGAAAACCAAGAATTCTCAATCCCATTCTTAATTAAAGCAATAAATTGATTAGAGAACCCAAATAAAGCCAAATTTTTATATAGGAAAACCCAACCAATATTATTGTAAGCTTTGGAAATGTGAAGCCTAAAAAGTAGGTTTCCACCGTGAACTTTGGCATTCAAATCATGGATCATCTCTTGAGCTAAAAGTACATTATTAGAAATGGATCTACCTTTAAAAAATCAGTTTGATTGGGAGAAATAATTTTAAGGAGCAAGATACTCATTCTTTTAGCCAAAATCTTAGAGATAAGTTTTTTTTAAAAGAAATAACAAAGGTTAATCGGACTAAAATCACTCCAAACTTTAGGATTGTCTTTTTTAATAATTAAAATAATAGAGGTGCTAGCAAAATATTTGGGAAGAATACGACCCTTAAAATACCAGGAACTACTTTAATTAGGTCCTCTTTAGTGACAATCCAACATTTTTGGAAAAAAAAAAGGTAGTATAACCATTAGGCCTAGCCAAAGAGTCTTTATTTATATTCTGCAAAATATCAAAAATTTCAATCTTAGAAGGTAAGGAAGAAAGCATATTGTTATCCTCATCAAATAAAATTTAAAATAACTTGGCCAAGAAATATCATAAGCAACATTTTTTATTAAGCTCTTTATAAAAAAGGACAACAAACTCAATAAGCTCCTTTTTATCCATACACCAAACTCCATCATTAATTTTAATTTTATGAATATGGTTTATAGCTTTTTTCTTTTTAACCATGACATGGAAATATTTGGTATTGAAATCTCCATCAGATATCCATTTCATAGAAGTTTTTTGCCGCCAATAAGTCTCCTCCATATCTTGAAAACTTGTCAACCTATCTTTAGCTTGAGCTAACATCTAAATTTTAGAAGGATCATTAACAACATCTTCCAAAATGATCACCTTTTTCTCCATTTTATTAGTATCAACAAAAAGATTCTTAAAATAATGTTTATTCCACCAAGAAGGGCATTGTTTAATTCCTTTTAATTTGAACCACAATCTCTTCATCCCAAAAATAGAGTCATCAAGATGTAGAGGTTCTTCCCAGTTACTAGCAACAACATTGAAAAATCTATCATCCATAAGCCACATATTTTGGAAATGAAAAGGGATAGGGGAGAAGGATTTGGTAGCATGAAAATTAACATTAATAAGCAAGGGAGATTTGAGATGGGTTCTCCTTAAGTGCTCCATAAGTAATATGGAAAATATTAATCCATGGATGATTAAAAGAACCCTATCAAGCCTTTGCCCCATTATAATTATTCCATGTAAAGTGAGACCCTAAAGCCATGTGAGTAAGATGACATTTAAGGATCATGTTATTAAAATCTTCCATAGAAAATAAGTTAGGAGCATTTCCACAGCGTTAGGAGGAATTAGAGATGTACTAAAATCTCTACCACAAACCAAGGAGCATCAGAAGAAGAAAAGACTAATAAGTTTCTCCCAAAGAATGCATCTACCATTTCTATTACAAGAAGCATAAATAAAGGAACCAAAACAACTAAAATTATTATAAGTAGTCTTAACATTCACAACTTGGGATAAATCATCCAAAATCTACATAACATAGGGACTATTCCAAAAATCCAAATTTTATTGCTAGAGTTAGCAAAAAAATTACTAAAGCCAATCATTCTAGCAACATAATAAATGTTAGAAAAAAATAATAAATGGTTCCAAGATAGCCAAGAAGGAAATGTTATGAGTACAAACTAAGTTTCTAATTCTATTTCTAATAGAGAGGGTATCAATCCCTCTCACATTCCAAATTAAGAAAGAAACCATTTATTTTTGGGTAGAAAAATAAGATCTAGTAAATCTGGCAAATTAGGAAGTTTGGTTTAGGAGTTTTATTTTTCTTTCTAAAAATAGTTTGGAATTTATTATTCATATCCACTACATCACCATCTGAGAGAGATTGTTTAGGGTTGTTTTTGGAGAAAATTTTAAAGCATTTCACTTCACCCTCCTCTTAAATTTATGTCAATAAATAACATTAGAAAATGATTAGAGCCATTTAAAGCACAAGTGCCAAAAGCCAGTCACATTTCTCACTCCCAATTATTCATCAAATATGGTATTGAATCATTTGAGAAATCATCATCCATAGGCATATTATATCATTAAAATAGTTCTAGAAATGACCTCAAAATTGTCCACCAATTTTAGATTTCCCAGTTAAATTTCAAAATTTTGATCCAAATTTATTAACCAATTTTGGTTTCTTAAAGTGAGGTGAACCACAAAAATGAAAACCCATGACCATGAATTTTACAATGGGAACAAAAAATGAAAATTCTCAAATTCCACTTTGTAAATATCCATATTTCTCTAATCTAGCCAAATTTCCTTAGGAAATTTTTAGTTATCAACTCAACTAAAATAGAAGGGAGCCAAGTATTAGAAGCGATCACACAACTTGAGGATGAGAACATCACACGAAAAAGAAATTCATGGTTAATGAAATGGACACAGATTAGGAATAGAGATCCAAATCGGAATAATAGGAGATTCCTCTTAAATATTAAAAAGAGACATCCATTTGAACAATCTTATCTGACAATTGAAAAAAAATACAAACGATGAGAAAAAACATGAGAGTAATCCAAATTGTTGGAAAGCTGGATCAATACATGACAGGAATCAATCAATCCAATAGAAAAAATTCTAGAGAGTTTCAAGCTATGGAAGAAAGATCGAATATTCTA
The DNA here is from genome assembly GCA_021442155.1 of Cymbidium sinense. NCBI lineage: Eukaryota > Viridiplantae > Streptophyta > Magnoliopsida > Asparagales > Orchidaceae > Cymbidium > Cymbidium sinense. The sequence goes on along the minus strand of JAKCPB010000193.1, from coordinate 186,519 downwards.
CAAAGTAGGATGATGCAAAGAGAATTTACCCATCAACATAAATTCAAAAGGTCTCGCAAGCCTTTCCACAACTGAATCTGAACACATTATCGTAGGTACACCCTAAAAGGAATTCAAAATAAGCTTGAGAGACTCACAAGTGCAATTAGCCTTACTAGCAAGAACATCATTGAACTACTTCGAAGCCAGTGATGGATTTAAGCTAGAAACCCCCAAAGTGCTAGAGATAATAGTGGGAGCAGTTGGATTATCGGAATTTCCCCACAGGGAAGCAGAATTTACAACCATGATCAACAATGGCTCATGACGGGATAAGCTGAATGCCGATAAAACTTGCCAAAATGGAAGCAACAGCCAAAATTGCCACAGAAAAAGCCAGGGAGCACCTCCATAGAAATGAAATTTCTAGGACAAAAGAATGGAGGAAGAAGATGCTTGAATGGGTTCATTTTATTTAGGGTTTATGGTTTAGGATTTAGGGTTTAGGGTAGTAGGTTTAGGGTTTAGGGTTAGCTTAGGGTTTCAGGTTAGTTTAAGGTTTAGGGTTTTTAGGGTTTAGGGTTTACGGTTTAGGGTAAGGGTTAGAGTTAAGGGTTTAGGGTTAGTTTAGGGTTTAGGGTTTAAGGTTTTTTAGTGTTTAGTGTTTAGGATTTTCTAGGGTTTAGGGTTAGTTTTATGATTTAGGGTTACATTTTATAGTTTAAGATTTAGGGTTTCAAGTTTAGGGTTTAGGTTATTTTATAAATTAAATAAAATAGTAGGTTTAGGTTTATTTAGTTTATTTTTGATTTAATTTAGTTTATTTTATCTTTTATTTTTATTTAGGTTTATTTTTTATTTTTATTTTATTTAGTTTATTTATTTTAGTTTAGGTTTTTTATTTTAGTTTTTTTATTATTTAGGTTTAGGTTTATGTTTATTTTTTGTTTAGTTTTATTTTTATTTTATTTTTTAGGTTTAGGTTTTATTTTTTATTTTTAGTTTTAGGTTTAGGTTTTTATTTTTATTTTTTAGGTTTTTATTTTTGGTTTATTTTTAGGTTAGGTTTAGGTTTATTTTTAGTTTATTTTATTTTATTTAGGTTAGGGTTTAGGTTTAGTTTATTTTAGGTTTAGGTTTAGGTTTTATTTATTTTAGTTTAAGTTTATGTTTATTTTATTTTGTTTATTTTAGGTTTAGTTTTTCTTTTTAGTTTAGGGTTTTGGTTTTATTTTTTATTTATTTTTAGGTTTATTTTTTAGGTTTATTTTTTAGGTTTAGGTTTTTTTATTTATTTTATATTTTAGGGTTTTATGCCACCATCCTTCAAGATCTTTGATGGTAGTGGGAACCAACGATAACATTGCACACTTTAGAGTCATTTATTTACCATTGGTATGCACTCCTCTTCCTCCTTTTCATTAGCAGTATGTCAGGTGTTTCATTTGATTGGTAAGCCAAACTGCCCAACAATTTGGTGAAGACTTTTGTTGAGTTTGAGCACCTCTTCATGAAGAGGTTTCTGACGAGAGGGTGGTACATGGTGACCTCATTAAAGAGAAACAGAAACTCAACGAGTCCCTTGTTGATTACATTCTCAGGTGGCACAACCTGAGCATGAAATGTGAACCATAGTTGTCCGAACATCATGCCATTGAGATTCTTCTCAAAAATAGCCATGGCTCAATTTCCTTCATGCTTAAGGGCTTTACGATCAAAACATTCAAGAAATTAATCAATAAGGCCTTGCTACAAGAGCCAATAGTTGCCCTTTCGACAAATCATCTAGGCCCAAGTGTTAAGAAGCGGGGGTTGTGTTAGTGGACAGAGGGATGATGCTAGCTAGAGTTCAATATGAGAGACTACGAGCTTAGCAGCCTCCTTTGCCACCTCCTCTTCCACCACCTCGACCATCATACCAGTAGCCACCAATGACCATTTCCACCACCTCAATACCTCGGCGTGATATTCATAGCATGCTACTTTCCACCTCTCTTGCAAATAGATTGAATAAGCCATATTCATTCAAGAGGGAGATAGTTAGAAAATCTTTAAGAATCTCTTAAAGAAACTTGACTTTAGTTAAAGCCTAGAGGCGGAGGAAGTGGGCAGAGTAATGATCTTAACTATTGTCCCTACCACGCATGTTAAGCCATGTCTTAGAGATTTCACTTTTAAGGACTAGCTTGAAAGCTACAAGTTGGGAGCCATAGTTATCCCTAAAGAATACTTATTAGGACAACCATCCAGTTCTGTTAGAGTAATCCTTGGGGATACTTGTGATACTCTTAAGACTGAAGAAAGTTAGGATATCTCCCTATACCAAACCTCTAAGAAGATCATTTTTAAGATCAAGAAGCTTTCCTTACAGGTGCCCAAAATAGCTCAAACCTCTAACACCAAGGAAGGTTTGCTAGTTGCAAAGGATAACTCGAGGAGGGTGAGCTGAGTAGCGTGACTCACCATACTTTCGGGATAGTCTAGTAGCGCATCCAGCAGTCGTACTCCCTCCACCTGTGCTACCACCTCTTCTACTAGCTCTCTTGTCTAGAGCATTGTATCTGAGATAAGGGGCACTAAATTCCTTACTCCACTTTCTTTAGGTAATTTCTATTATGTACCTCCACAAGAAATTAATGAAAGAAGGGATTCTATTTATATATTGTACTGATGCTCTTGATTTTATTCCTATTGAAAGCTCTCTTGGTCTAAATAAAAAATAATTTAGTAGTTCTGATTCTTTCCTTTTTGATTTAGAGTTAGACTATCCTTCTTTGAATCAATTAAGTTCACCTCTTGAGATTGACTTGGAGTCAACTGACTCTAAAGATCCCATTGGAGAAGTTGTAGGTATGCCCGATGAGAATGTATAACTTTCCACAAGCTTATCATTCCAAGAAGTCACTGAAGTCAATCTACACAGTGGTAAAGTCCTACCTCCTAGGGTAGCACCTTAGGATAAGTGTAAGCAAGTCTTTGGTTCTAGTGAGAAGATAGCCCCTCCATAGGATACTCCACCCATGGGTATGCGTATGGAGGACCAAGCCAGATTTGATTACAATGTCCTAACTCACCTTAGAAAGTTTCCAGCAAAGTTAAGCATATACGACACCCTTATCTTATCCAAAGAGATGAGGGAATCTCTAATCAAGGCCTTGATCTAGAGATATGCCTAACAGGTGACTACTTAAGAGGCTTGCCACTTGAAGGACATCTTAGTTACATTTGATGATGACTTACTCTAGGGATGACGGGCATAATTTCTCTTTACATTATAATGGATGTTGGATAGATCTGATATCGGGTTAACAGTGTATGGAGTCAACATTATGAGTCTAGATCCTTTTACTTGAGGATCAACATCTCCAAACTCCAAAAGAAAGAATGATGTTAAAAGGATTCAATGAATGAGAGGACCTTGTGGTGTTTATTTTTGGATGTATGCTAGGGGGGCACCATAGATTAGGGGGTACTTTTGAGGTGATCAATACAACATTGAGGTATGATGTGCAATCTTAAAGATAGAGGCATCACCTACAATGGACTAATCACATAATAAGGACTCCAAGGCATGATGGGTCTTGAATGTACGAGATTTTTCCCCCCTTTACATGAATGAATAAAATAGTGTTTATATTAAACTTGGTTCTTAAGTTCCTATGGAGGCAAGCATAGTTAATTACTTCTAGAAAAATGAACTTAAGATTATTCTTGATTAAAGTAGACAATATCATGTCCAAAGATTTCAAGGTTAGACTATCAAAGGATTGGTTGTATTTGGAAAATTAACTAGGAAAGTTCAAGGAGAAGACTTATTTTTGGAATCTAAATGAAATAACTAAGAAATGCTCATGATACTAGGAAGCCTAGTGTGCATTCTAATCTATCTTATGGTTGGGATTTATAATTGTGAAGTTGAGAAGATTTATATGTTTTGAGTTGAAATTTAATTAGATTACTAGGGCTTATAATCCACCAACACAAGGTTGTGGGAATGCCAGAGGTGAGGATTTATGCTCATAGCCTAAAAATAGCTATCTGATCTTAAATCTAGGGAGCTTTAGTACTAGTTAAAGCACAACCTAAATCTAAGCGATAAGTGGACATAAGGGTTTACCTCCATAAGAGTGAATAAATTGTTCAACGTCTGGACTTATAACCACCTAGAGTAACTGCCAGTTAACTTCTCCTATGATTTTAAAACCATGTAGCTCAGCCTTATGAATTGCAAGATAGCTAGGGTAGTTATTTAATTAGAAAGAGACTAAAGTCCTAAACACACTCCCTAAGAGACTAGACCATGTGTGGTATGAGCATATGACTTAATCTATAGATGCAAAATCTTTTCAAATTTTATTTCATTTTAGACACATCATTTTGATAGAGGATTTAGGATTTCTTATGCCTAAATGCATGATTAAATAGGTTATGGGTCAAATCAGCTAGAAGAAGTTATTCTCCACCACAAGGGATTCCCTCATCAGTCAAGCATTCCTTTATCATGCAAGGATGGAGATCCTTCATGTTCAAGGGAGAAATAATATGCATGCATGATGTGAAACATACAACCATACAACTAAGGGATTTCTTAATCTTTTAATTATTTTATTTATGTCTTAGGCTTTATGATGAGGTTATGAGTTATTTAAAATTTAGCTATGAGTGATTAGTTGGGTAGAAAATTTATTTTTATCCTAAGAGCCTAATCGTATCCAAGCACACATTAAAGCCTTAATCATTTAAAAACTATGAAAAGCATGCCATCCTAATGCACAATGTAAACATAACATCAAACAATTATATAAACTATCATAAAAGAATAAAATACTAGTGTGGTGGTCAGATGAAGAGAGAAAAGATGGGTAGCCAGCTACTTATACAACCTGGAAAATTAAAGAATAATTATAATTGTATTCAATTCTATTGGGGTCATCTTTCTTCATATCTCCAATTCTTGATTTGGTTCCTTCTTTGATTTGGATGGTGCTTCAAAGGCATCCGGCACCCAAAGCCTTCTAGCCACTTTACTCATCTAATCTCCCATAGCACTAATCCTAATTCACATTGAAAATTACATTTATGTGGAAAAGTAAAACTAACACACCAAAATAGAGGTTAGCTAAATATACATATAATCCCAAGTAGTTGTATTTATAATTTGGACTTAGCACTCTACACATGGGTAACACTGTCCACTTTGATTATGATTAAGGATTTAAGCAACCTACAAAAAAAGCATTCACATTTATTTTAAAGCATCCCTTTAGCATAATCCCCGATAAAAAACATGATTAGGCTAATATTGGCCTATCATCCAGTCTTCGCAGCATACACCCTTACATCTAATCTAGAATAATACATCATAAAACAAAACATACATCATATCATACACCATCCTATGTTAGAGCTAAAAGTGGTGACTTAATTCTAATGTATGTATTAAGGCTTGTGGGTAAGTCTTGTTAGGTATTAGTGTTGTATTTTTTAAGATAGAAGGATTCAATTTAACATGAAAGGTTGATTTCACTTGAAGTAGTTTAATTGATTTGAGAATTTAAATTTGTGTTTTCTTTTTATTTCATTTGATTACACTTAGCAACTAAGTGTTATAAAGAGGAAAAAAAGGATTTTCCAGTTTCATCCCTTCTTAAGTCACTTTCTAAAGTATATTAATTTGATTTAGTTCTCTTTAGCGAATGGCTTATTAAATAATTTAATTAATCCTAAGTTTAGGTTCACTTTAGATAATCGTATTCAAGATAAGAGTCATCTTAAGATTAATTTAATTGAATTACTATCACATGACATATATTAAATCATTCTTTTCCATCACATGTAACATGCATATGATTTAATTCTAAGTGTATCTATACATGTAACATATTTTAGCACACTTAAATGATGAATGTATGTGTATATTTAGAATTTATATTTTATTTGATTGAATTATTTAACCATTTTAATTTAAAACTTTATCCAAATTATTATACAAAAGGACATAAGAATGAAATTAAATAGACAGTGCCATTGTTAAACCAATGAAGCGAGGTAGTCAAAATGACCTCCTTAGCTAGCTAAAACCTCATTATTCGGATGTCTAGACTATATACCCATTTGCATTCAAACATATGCAAATTTGTATACAAGAATATAGGAAGTAAGCTCCAAATCATTTGGATAATTAATTCAACCACTTAGTTAATTATGAATGCATGCAATTTTAATGTAAAATGGGATTTTCATTAACTAATCACATATACATATACATGTACAAAAATATAAGCAAGTATGTGTCATTGTTAAACTTGGGAAGTGAGGTAATAAAATGACCTCGTTAGGGCTAACTAAAGCCTCATATTCCTGGGATGTCGAGACTATATACTTGCTTTTCTTTGACACATATGGATGTATACATAAATGAGGGAAAGAAAACCATGCAAAGACTGTATATATTTTTCTGATTGAATCATTTATATATATAAATTAAAGTTCTATCCAAATTCTAATGTTGAAATACATAATAATGAAATCAAATGGGTACATGCCATTGTTAAACTAGAGAAAGTGAGGTATTCAAATGACCTCGTTAAGGCTAGCTAAAGCCCATGTTCCCGGATGTCCTATATACCCATTACCATTCTATATAAATCAACACATGAATAGAGGAAAGAGAACTCAACATTCATACACTTAAGCTATAAGCACATGCATTTCTTATGTATTTATAACTAGCATCATAACACATATTATTATTCATTTATAAGCTTTTGAAAAATACATTTGGATTTAATAGTGATAATAGCCATGCATATATTAAATTAAATCAACACATGCAAGCTTACATAAAGGAAATCTATTTATTTTTCTTGATTTTGAAAAGATGGATGCATGAATTCAAGAGACATACCAAATTTAACATGATTTGAAAGAGGATAATCAAATATAAGCATGTGATTCATTCAACCAAGCTAGTTCTTAAAGATAATCAAATCAAATAAGATTATTTAAAGCAAAGCAAAGCTTCTTTATTAATTAAGTTTTGGATTTGATTTGATTTAAAGAGGAGAGAAATCATCACTTGATGTTTTAAACCCATTCCACATTAGTGATTTGATTTAATTTAAGGAAATGTAATTAAGTTGATTTATGGGTTAATTGTTGAACCCTTAAATAGATGAATTAATTACCCTTACATGTCACTTTAAAGTAGTTAACTAAATAATTATGAGCCAACATGATATGCATTGAAAATAAACTTGGAATGATCTTAGGAAATAGAAGGGGCCTAATGCAATTTGCTCATGATTAATAGTTAACCAGATTAAGGGACTTAATTAATTACTCTTATGATTTTCCCACACATGTGGACTAACCATAATTTCATTAAACTCATTTAGGTTATTAAACACCTAAAGATCTACCCCATGATTTAATTAATTAAGGTCTGATGTGATTATGATTTCAATTTGATTAAGTGATTTAATTAAGTTAAATCTTAATTAATTTCATTTTAAAAGTGTGAAATGAACTTAGGGAAAGGGGTCTCACCCTATTCCTAGTTCACTTACTATTGAATAATGATTAATAAAATTAATTTAATTTATTACTATTCATTAGATTAATTAATCATTAATTAACTTAAAAGAGTAGTTAAGGTTTAATTAGTCAATTTTCCAATTAAGTGAGCAATAAATCTTAAGAAAATCATGGGAGTTAGAGGTCATCCCATTAAATTAACCAATAAAATTTGGGCTTAATTTAAGGAGTAATTGCTAATTAACTAATTAAACCTTAATTACTATTCAAAATTAGTTAAGATCATTTTTACTTAATTCACCTCTGAAATACCTTTAAAAAGAGTATTTACTTGCATTTTTTAATTCTTTATGATTTTTTATGATTTTTAGAAGTTTTAGGCATTAAAAATGATAATTAAGCCTAATTAAAGTTGAATCCTGTTGGCACCATGTGGCGTGCTTTCCATGTGGTACAGTGGGATTGGTTACTTAAAACTTATCGACTTACCTATTGGCGATGAATTTGCTTTCTTATCTTCATTGATCTATGATTGGATAGCTATGATTAATCCACAACTTAATAAGATTAAATCAGATAATCTACGGATCTCAACCATGGCTATTCATTGTTCATGCAAAATGATGGGCATGATCTAACATCACATGAGTGAGGGAGAATGGAGTTTCCTCTTGTTGCTCACTTTTTCCAAGCTCGAGCTGGATCAACTCAAAGGATCCCACACCTTCATGACATTGATCGAAGGGGATCCAGCAGTCAAGATTACACGAGATGCAAGTTTTCTTCAAAAAGCTCCAACCTATTTTTGCCTGAGGATAGGTTTTGGAAGAATACCTCATTAGAGCTCAAGAATAGTGACTCGAAGGATTGAGGAATCTTTATCTAGTGGAGATGAAGCCTATTGAGCAACAATTGGATCAATTCCTCGATATTCACTCAGAAGGCCATGAATCAATGATCTAGAGCTCAGCTTTGATCAAAGTCCCACCTCTAGTGCTCTAGAAGCTTGGGATATGATTCATTTTTTCTTGAAGAGGCCTAAGGAAGGTGCGTGTAAAGTTAATTTGAATTTGATGGAAAAATGAGGAAGTTATGTCAAAAATGGTAGTGTCCCATTTTGAGATGGACAGGAATGGCATTTTTCGATCGAGGAATGAGCTTGGGAGCTTAGGGAATGGCTCTAGTGGCTCATCTTGGGTAGCTAGGACTTTGAAGAATGATTTTTGTGTGTATTTGAGAGGAAATGAGGGGGGTGTATACCCCTTTCATCTTGATTGGATGATGGATTAGGTTTGGCTTCTAGTGGCCATCCGGCCATCTTCAGTAGTCATGGGTGGCGGGGAGGAGGTGAGTTGGCTCAGCTTGGTTGGTTGAAGGTTTGGACATGGCTGCCAAGGAGGAATTATGGGTGTCCTATGGGTTTCAAATGCTCCAATGGGGAGGGTGAGGTGATGTCACCTCCCATGGGTCATGGCCAACAACCCATTAGTTAGTTGCAATGTCCAGGTGCTGTGGACCATTGGGAGAGTGCCAAGTATCCAAGGAATGGAAATGACCACTTACATTATTGATTTATCTCATGTGATGCCCTTGATCGAAGGGTAGAATGATCATTTGGCATTGGATTTGATTTGGACATATTTGAAATGAGTCAAAAGTGGGTTAGCCCAAATTTCAAGTCAATTGGAGTCGATTTGTTTAGGTTTAGCTCAATTTGACTCATTTAGGTCAAATTAGGTTAGGTTGGGTCAAGTTGACCAATTGGTCAAATTGGGTCAAACCAAGGTTGGTCAAGTTCATATGATCATTTGGGATGTTTTGGTTCAATTGGTTTGGTTTAGTTTGGCTTAGATTTGATTTTGGCATTTGAATTCATTTGGGTCAAATGGTTAAGTTAACCAATTTGACCAAATTAGCCAAATTGGCTTGGTGATGGGTTGGGTTTAGTTGACCAATTGAAGATGATTGTAGGGTTTTGGTTTTTTAATTTGGTTTTAGTTTTGATTTAGTCCAACTTTAACCATTAGGTCAATTTGGGCTAAGTAGGTCAATTGGGTTCAATTGTGTTCAATCATGGCTTTGGTCAAGTTCAACAATCAATTTGGAATGAACTTGAGCCATTGGTTGTAATCAATTTGGTTTATATTTTGATTTGACCCAAATCTTTTAGGTTATTTGGGTCAATTGGGCAATTGGGGTTTGACTCAATTGAAGGTCAAGTCATATTCAAATATTGATTTTGATTTGGTATGAATCGCTGGTTTCATGGATTTGGCTTAGGTTGCAATTTGGCTAGTTTGGGTTTATATGGGTTAAGGGGTTGACTTGGTCAAATGTTCAAGTTGGCTTGGTTTGACCCAATTTATGATAATTTATCAACCTAGGGTGATCAATAATCATGATGGGAGGTTTTGATCGGCTTGGTTCAATCCAATTTGGGTAGGATTAGAACTTGGCTCAAATAGGTCAAATTGGCCACGTGGGTCAAGTGGACAATTGGGTTTAGTTGGCTTGATTTTGGGTTGAGTTTATATATGGATTTGGGATTGATATATAAATTCAATTATGCAATTAACTTGGGTTCAAATGGGTTTTGGTTCATTTGAACATTTCAAGTCAAAAGGGTTAAGTTGGTTTGACTTGGGTAGCTTTTGTTTGGCTTGATGATTGTAGATTTCATTTATATTTGTGAATATGATTTAAGGTATGATTGATTCATGAGAAAATCAATTGAATTTGGGTTTTGGAATGAAGGAATTTGGCTAAGTCCATGGAGTTGGGTCATGTGGCTTAGGTTTGGATTTTGATTTGGTTTGATTTAGTTTTGATGATTTAAATGTATATTTCATTTAAATTTGTGAATGATTGAAAATATGATTGATTTATAAGAAAATCAATTGAGTTTGACTTGATTTGGATTAAGATTTGGCTAAGTCCATGGGATAGGTCATATGGCTTAGGTAGGGTTTGATTTAATTTGATTTAGTTTTGATCATTTAAATGCAGATTTGATTTATATTTAGAAAGATGATTGAAGATATAAATTGATTATGAAAAAATCAAATGATTTCGGATTGATTTGGATTAAGATTTGGTTAAGTCCATGGGATATGTCATATGGCTTAGAAGGGTTCAAGTTTGGATTTGATCATGGGCTTCAATCATTTGGTTTTAAAATTTTGGTTTGGATTTGATTTGAATTTGATGTTTGAATTGAACTTGAGGTTTGGCTTGAGAAGGTGAACATGGATTGGATTTGGATTGTAGGGTAGGTTGATTATCTTAATCCCAAGGAATCATGGTTAACTCTTCTAAGTCTTTAGGCTTAGGTTAAGTGTTTACCTAATTGTTAGAAGTGTGTCTAGAAGACTCCTAAGTATAAGATGGGAAGATTGAATTTTCACTCTGAAAGTGAGGTCAACAGGCCTTAGGCTCCATAATGTTGCCCTTGGAGATAGATGATTGGAAGATCGAAGCCAAGTTTCACATTATAGACTTGGATACATCTTTCAACGCTTTGCTTGGGAGACCATCATACATGAGAACAACATAGTTCCATCCTCTCTACATGTATGAAGTTCATGAGGTGGGATCCTCTCTTGTGTCAAAGGAGATCTAAAGCCATTTACGTTCATGAGGTCGCATATATGAGGATGTGGCTTACTACCTCCCTCAAAATCAACAAGTCTATTCTCAAACTTGGCCAAAGTTTAAAAATAAAAGAAAAGAAAAAAATAAAGAAAGAAAAAAAAGAAAGAGAAAATGAAAAAAAATAAAAGGGAACAAAAATGGAGGAGGAGGAAGTAGATTCAACCCTTCTTTACTCCATTGAACATATGGGTAGGACAGACCTCCACTAGGTAGAGAGTCCAGGGTGGAAAACCTCCTTGTGGCACCCAATAGAAGATATGTTCTAGCTACTAGAGTACAGCTGCTATCCATATAGGCTTAGAATCTAGTTCATAAGATGAGCTTTATACCATTAGCATTCCAGCCAGCCCTTCTCAATAGTAAATTCCCTTGGAGCTGATACTTGAGCCAGATAGCGATGAAGACTGGGCTCCAAAGCAAAGCATAAGTGTATCTAAGTCTATATGTGAAATAGTTAGAAATCAGTTGGGAACCTTAGCTAACCCACTTTCCTCTCAAAACTGAGGTTTGGTAGTTAAGGAAGCCCCAAGTCATCCATAGGTGTGAAGACTCAGAGGTTCTTTTGCATCATCCTCAAGTCAAGAAGTTAATGTAGAACTTGAGAATGATTCATATAAAGATTTAATATATCATTTGATTTGATTGCTTGTCTTGTGTTCATTTAGCAAAGAAGGGTTAATCCCACATACTTGGTCAAAGCATAGGTCAGACTACTTCAAAAGAATATGGAAGAACAAATGCAAAGCTATCAATCAAGATCAAACTAGGATTCTGTATAGAGGGTCCAGTTAATGATGGTGATTACTACTTAGTCATCACCAATCATTTAAAATTTGATATGTTCTTTTCAAATCATATTAACTTATATGAGGAGATGTTCTTAGAAATTTTAGATGATCCAGATGATTTTGAAGTCGAAGATGCACTGCTAGGGTTTGAAGAAGATATCAAGTTAACCATTGATGAGCTCTAGGAAATTAACTTAGGAACTAAAGAAGATCCACGCCCGACATACATCAGTTCTTTATTGAATGAAATTAAAACCAATGATTTAGTTAGGCTATTGATTAAGTTTAAGGACTACTTTGCATGGAGTTATGAAGAGGTGCCTAGATTTCCTCCTGACATAGCAATCCATAAATAGTAATAGAGCCTAGCTTTATCAAAAGCTCCTAGATATGCGATTAGACATAAAACAATAGTCATTTATGAAGTCAAGAAATTGATCGATGTTGGCTTCAAGAAAAAAATACCCTACAGTTAGCAACATTGTCCCGATTAAGAAAAGAATGGCCAAATTCACATATGGGTCAATTTTATAGATTTAAATAAGGGATGTTCAAAAGATGAATTTCCACTACCAATCTCAGAGATGATGGTGGACATTGCCTCATCTCATGCAGTCTTATCTTTTATGGATGGCTCATCTGGATATAACCAAATAACTATGGCCTTTAAAGATGAAAAAAAGACTACTTCAATCAAAATCTATTACTATAAGGTCATTCCTTTCAGCCTTAAAAATGCTAATGCTACGTACTATTAGGCTATGACTCAAATCTTCAATAAACTCATTCATCATCAAGTCGAGTGCTATGTCGATGATCTCATAATCAAAAGTAGAGAAAAAAAAGACCATCTCTTTGACTTGAGAGTTATTTTTGAATAGTTAAGGCAATTTAACCTCAAAATGAACCCCTGAAGCATGCATTCATAGTAGCTTTAAGGAAATTCTTTGGGTTTATTGTCCAACACTAGGGAATCAAAATCGATCTGGAGAAGATCAAGTCGATATTAGAAATTCCACACCCTAAAAGTTTAACTCAACTCAGATCATTCCAAGGGTAGTTGGTGTATCTAAGATGCTTTATATATCGGGAAGATGTCAGCTAATCTCAGCACTTGTCAAAAAGGATGCCAAATTTAAGTGGGATTGTAAGTGTGAATATGCCTTCAAAGATTTCAAGCATTATTTGATGATATCATCGATTTTAGCAGCCCCTATCCCTGGTAAGCTACTCATACTTTACACTATTGTGTTAGATGACTCCCATGGTACTTTGTTAGCTGATGAAGGGAAGGAAAATGCACTATACTTATCATCATCTAATCCCTATTAGGCTAATTATCCACCCATTGAGAAGCATTGCCTAGCTTTAATCTTTTCATCCCAAAAGCTATAGGACTACATGATTCCTCATAAGGTAAACTTAACCTCTAGGATCAATCCACTATAGTACCTCATGACACAGCTGACACTATCTAGATGCCTGGCATGATGGTCATTGATCCTCTCATAATTTGACATTACCTTCATACCCCTCTTTGCGATGAAAGGATAAGCACTAGCAGATTTTTTAGCGGATGACTCTCGCAGTGATGATCTCCGATGAACAAATCATGAACTTAGGGGATGCTAGCATTCACCATTGGGAGATGTACTGATGGTGCTTTCTCAAAGAGGAGAAGAACCATAATCTACTATTCTAAAAAAGGCAGGGGTAGGAATAGTTCTCTTAACTCTAGACTGTGATGTGATGAGATTCTCATACCATCTATCCAATCCTTGCACCAATAATGAAGTCATATGAGGCTCTGATTGCCAGTCTAGAATTAGCCATCACTCTAATCATCCAGAACATCAACATCTTTTGGGATTCTCAGCTAGTTATCAATCAAATAGCTGGGTCCTATAAAGTTATAAAGCCCAAGCTCCATCACTACCACAACTAAACCATAGAGTATTGTCCCAAATCCCAAAAGTTACCATTTATAAGATTCTTTGAGGAGAGAACATCATAGCATATTCTTTAGCCAAGCTTGTCAAGAAGTTGGCATGTCCGGAGGATGAGTCTATATTAACAAAGGTCCAAAATGGAGAAGTCTTATCCCTTATTTATATTGTACTCATCAAAAAGTACTATCTTGAAGAGGAGGTTTTCATTGCCAAGAAAGATGATGCATTATATTACCTAAATAAAGACAAACTACCTCATCAGAAGTCTCAATCCCATAAAATAAAGCAGAGAGCACTTTCTTATGATCTTTTGGATGGTGTCTTGTACCGATGGTCTTTTGATCATATGTGGTTACATTGTTTAGACAAGCATAAAGCCCGTAACATCATGACCAAAGTACACTCAGGATTATGTGGAGCTAACTAATCGGTCAAGATGAAAGCCAAGATCAGAGAAGGATACTACGCCATCGATGATCAAAGATTGCATGGATACGCTAGCATGCCACCAATGTCAAATACATGGTGTGGTCATACACCCAACATTCTACATCCTACATTGGCCTCTTTGACATTCGAGTGTTGGGGTATGACATAGTGGGTCTGATTGATCGTTCTTCTTCTAAGGGTCATCGATTCATCTTAGCTTCTACTTACTACTTTTCCAAATAGGCAAAGGTGATTCCGCTTAGAGAGGTCACAGCTCAACATGTGCTCTCAATTTTTAGGAACCTTATCGTATATAGGTTCAGAGTGCCTCGACAATTTATATCTAATAATGGCACTATTTTCAAGACCACCGAGATCAACAACTTTTCTCAAATACACAACATAGATTATAGATATTCTACCATCAAATACTCGAGGGAAAATGGATTAGCAGAAGCCTTCAACAAAACTCATCCAAATACTAAAGAAGACACTCGATAATAATAAGCGATAGTGGTGTGAGCAGTTAGTTGAAGCCTTGTGGGCCTACTGCACCACATATAGAACTCTAACTCAATCTACTCCTTTCTCCTTAGTGTATGGGTCCAAAGCCATTCTACCATTAGAAGTCCAACTCCCATCACTAAGGATAGTTATGGGTAGCAAGATCACAACAAAGAATGCAAGTTGGTTAGAAGAGCTCAAGGTTAGATGCTACCAAGATGAAACTTTGTTACAAAGCTAAAATGATTCAAGCTCACAATAAGTTGGTCCATCTTAGAGCTTTTCAAGTAGGAGAGCTTATTTTAGTTCTAAGGAGATGATTGTGCCCATGTAATATGGAGGCAAGTTTGAACCCACTTGGGAAGGCCCTTTTCATAGAGAATGCCTACCAAGGAGGATCTTATCAACTTATTATATCATAAGGAGAGCACCTTGCTTCCAATCAATAGGCTCTACTTAAATAAATAGTATAAATCATGTTTAAAAATAATTATCATTAATGAAAATTTCATTTTGCATTCAATCTCTTTCATGTTGAAAGTATTCTTGTTTGCAAATCTGCCATGATGTGTTTAGGGTAGGTGTAAGGAACCCGAGCAACATCCTATCCTTTATTGACACAACACAAACATAAACTACACACAAACATATAAAACAAACACATATCTTTTGTCTCGAACTACTCTGAGTTGACATAATGCCCCAACGACTCACTCAAGGCTACTAGTTGGGTTGATGTGCTACCCTGCTAGTGTGTCACCCCAGTGGTCTTCTTGCTTTGGAGGATGTAAGTCTACTACGCTTTCCTTCCTTACTTGGCCACTACACATCGATGAGTGCCTTGTTAGTTTGGTAGGCCTTACTACATGGCCAGTAAGCTACCTCATGTTGGCTTCATTTAAGAGGATGTGAGTCTACTATGCATTTTTCTTGGATTAGCCTTCGTGCACTGATTGGGTCGATTATATTTGAGGTTTAGGATAAGTCCCTAGCTCCTTCCTCGATTGCTTCAAGTCTAGTCCTTTTTCAGGGCTCCCATAGTAGTCACTCTAGGTCGAGATAGCATATATCCACCGATGACTATCGATGATGATTCGCTTATAAAGTTGTAAGCCTTCACACTTTCTTTCTAGATTGATCATTGGACATCGGGCACTTTAGGTTGGTTGGTTCTTACTATGATGGATACACACTAATGCTCATGGATAAACCTTAGGTTGGTTGGTTCTCACACCTTAGGATACACCACTCATGGTAGATGTAAGTCTGCTATGCTTTCTCCTTGATTTGGCCACTGTACAACTATAAGCTTTCTTTTCCAAGCCTCAAGATAATGCCCCTAGGAGGACACCCCTAGCTTTCTTTTCCACCTGCTCACTATGGGCACTATTTGGATCACATCTTTTGCAACCCCATTTAGACACTACTGTTACTATCAAATTGGATAGTTCCCTTCCCAGTAACCACCCTTGTGGTTGGAGAATCCATCATGGATGTCTGATTCTCCCTTGGTCTAGTAAATCGAGATAGGTCAAGGCGACATAGCCCCTTCTCGGTGTGGTCACCAACGGTCCATGCAAACATATAAACAAAATATATATTCACTTGTGGATTAGGAGGACACCCCAGCGGTACCTTTTCCCAAAGCATCTTATTTAGTGTCGCAAAACTCCCTATAGGAATTTCCTCACTACTCTTGAGTTGATATAAGTCCCTATAGCATTCACTTAGTAGTCTCTCCTAAGTTAGGTTTGATTTTTGTGCACCAACAGTCAATGTTCCTTACTTTAAAAGATGTAAGTTTGCTATGCCTTCTTCCTAACATAGCCATTGCACACTGAAAAGGAAACCCCTTAGGTTGGCTAGCTCTACCCCATGGCTAGTAGACTATCTCTTTGGATTTGTAAATCTGAGATAGGATAAGTCTGATATAGCCTCTTCTTAGTGGGTCCATCGTACACCGACATGATCCATAATTTAAATCTATCAAATTTGATTGAGCTCACATCCCCAGCAGATATGCCCTTTCAAAATCAAACTAAACCAAACAAACCATATCAAATCACATAAAATTAAGATAAAATTAATCCTGACTACTTTTGAATTGACATTTGTCCCCAACGACATTCACGTAGAAGTCGCCCTAGGTCGTTGATTTTATGCATCCAACAGTCACCCTGGTTGTTCCTTGCTTTGAAGATGTAAGTCTAAGCCTTCTTCAAGCATTTGTTGCACACGGCAACCCCTTAGGTTAGCTAGCTCTACCCCATAGCGGTAGACTATCCCCTTTGTAAACTGAGGTCAAGGTCGTGATATAGCCTTCTTAGTGGGTCCATTGCATTGCACACATGGTCCATACATTAACTCAAATTAAATTCAACCCAATCTAATTTTCCCCAATGGAGTTAAATCACACCCTTCTCCCCGGTGGAGCCCCAAATCATATATAAATAAGTCAAGCAAACAAATCAAATTCAAAACCAACTCCCTTTGTAGAGTTTAAATCAAAGAAATCCAACCAAACTCTTATTCTCAATGGATACATCCAAAACAAATATATGAAATCAAACTCAAATCCCAATCCCCCAAATGGAACACTTCCCTTGGAAGGTTCATATACCGATCCCAAACTCAAGCCCATATCTCTAGTAGATATGCCTCCACATCAATTAAATCAAAATAAATTAAAGTTGATTCAATTTTAATCCCCGACAAATTATAGATTCTTATCCCTTGTGGATCTTCTTTCCACAAGATAATCAAATCAAATTCAAACCTTATCCCCAACAGATTTTCTTCTTCTAATCCCTTGGCATAGACCCCTCCCATGTCATGTCCAATGCATGTGTGATCCCCTAACGGATCTCCCTCCATGTCCTTAACATGGAATTCTCATCAAATCTTATTTCTTCTTTATGCACCTTTAATACTTCAATCAAAAGCATAATAATGTATTCATTCAAATTACATCATCTTAACATTGTAATCAACATTTTATGATTTGTGATGGTGCAAGCTCAAACTAACTATACAATATCATGCTAAACATATTATAGTGTGAATTAACACACAAGATTATATTATAATATATGATGTTATATTATAATTTGCTATAATATAATAAATTGTCTGACATTACACTTCATTAGAATCCCTTAAAAATAACAAATAACAAAATTTTCTCAAAATATTAATAATGTTCATTTTGGATGTAAAATTGTTATTTTTCTATTATAAATGGTACAAAATAGCATAATTTTGGTGTTGCTTCTTGGTGTGTACCATTAATTTGGCCAAATTCTTCCATCTCAACCTTCAAATTAACATTTCTGTGAGTTTTGACCCAATGTATTATAATAAAAGTAAAACATACTAAAATGTACAATAACATTTAGTAGCACACCACCACATTCATATATATGTGATATATATATATATATATGTTATATTATATGTTTATATTTTAATTTGCTTTCATATAATATATTATCTTACATTACACCTTAAAATGAATAACTTTAAGCAAAAAAATTATAAAATTTGGTTGAAAATGAACATTTATTTTGCATGCAACTTTCCATTCTTTTGATTAAATGACACACCATAGCACACCCCAATGATGTTCTAAAGCTTACCTTAAATTTGGCCAAATATCATCTCAGCCTATAAATTATATTTTTTATGAATTATACCAGTACAACTCTACTACATCATACTATAACCAACTAATATATGCTAAAAAATAAGTATTAATGCACAATAGTATGCTATAATGCTTGATGCTACACTATGTTATGGCATCTTATATTATAATACACTATAACATATTATATTATATTTCATATCTCATCACAAGGGGTTGCTTAAGTTAAAATATTGTAAAATTAGTCAAAATAATAAAAAACTATATATTTTATTCATATCACTTACATATTTAATTTTCAATAATATATTTTGATGACATTCTCTACCTATTATGAATTTGACCAAATTCCACCATTTTAAAGTTTAAATCAACATTTTTATAAACAATGCTAGTGTAGGATTGACTGCATGATTGTAAAATACTAAAAGAATTTAAAATGCACAGAACAATATATTATGATATATGATGTTATACTATGCTACAACATATAATAATTATTTTGAACATAAAATCTTTTTTTTAGACTACAAGTGGTAGCACACCTTTGGTACTACAACCTAATTCCCACTTCAAATTTAACAATTTCATCATCCGATTTATTAAATCAATATTTTTATGATTTATATTAACATGTATAAGGGCACAATACCATAATATACTAAAATATTTTAGAACATCTTATAACATCTATAAACACATCACTACATGTTCAATTATATGTTGCTACATTATACTATAATATATGGTATTATAATAAGATTTAGGGTGTGGGTATTCAAATCTCCAATAGTCAAGGAAGTCTCTTGAAGACATTTTCTTTAGCTACCAACCAGCTAGACAGTAAATTGCTAATGGCATCTTTATTCTGGGTTAATTTTAGTTTAGTTAGGGTTTATGGTTTGGTGGTTTAGGGTGGTTAAGGTTTAGTTTGTGGGTTTATGGTAGTGGGTATGGTCTAGGGTGGGTGTGGTTATTTTATTTATTTTTATTTAGTTTAGGATTTAGAATTTTAGTGGTTTATGTAGGGTTTAGGGTTTAGATTTGTGTAGGGTTTAGGGTTTGGGGTTTAGGGTTTAGGGTTTAGGTGGGGTTTAGGGTTTAGGGTGTGGAGGGTAGGGTTAGTGGAAGGTTTAAGGTTTGTTTTTAATAAAGTATAAATTCAAATTCAACATATTTTCTTTTTGATTTTATCAAGTAAGCAGCACCCCAAGTTTAATAAGACACAACTGACGACATAAATAAAAATTGAGCACCCATAAAGGAAATAAAAAACCCTAGATAAGTAGAACCATCTCTACTAAAAAGACACAGTTCCATAAACAATAGATCAGATTGACCGTTCTTTAGTTTCCCAACTTCCCATGAGAACCACCCTCACCTCTCGAGTAGCTAGATTTGCCATCATATCCCCGATCTCTCCTTCCACCACCACCACGGCTGTAACCTTCATCGCTCCTCCCACCTCCATAACCTCCACTACTTTGACCACCACCTCTATATCCACCAGCACCTCCAGATCTGCCACCACAACTATAATAACCGTCTTCTCCTCCTTCGCCACCACTACTAGATCTAGACTGAGCCTAATTGACGATGATGTTCCTACTATCAAGGTTTTTTTCCATTATTAGGTTTTAGGGATAATTTAGGGTTGGGCTTGTGGTTTTGTGGTTTAGGGTTGGGGTTGTGGTGGAGGTTTAGTGTTATGGTTGTAGGTTTTAGGTTTAGTTTAGGTTTAGTTTAGTGTTTAGGGTTTAGGGTTTAGTTTTGTCAGAGGTGTAGGTTAGTTAGGGTTTAAAATTTATTTTTTATTTATTTTTAGGTTTAATTTTTAGGTTCAAATTTTTATTTAGTTTTTATTATATTTTATTTTAAATTTATTTTATTTTTATTTAGGTTTATTATTTATTTTATTTAGGTTTTTATTTTTAGTTTAATTTTGGTTTTTATTTATTTTATTTTTCTTTAGTTTTTATTTTTTTTTATTTTTGTTTTCTTTTAGGTTTAGGTATAGGTTTATGTTCAAATTTTAGTTTATATTTTTTATTTTATTTTGATTTTGGTTTTTTAATTATTTTATTTTTAGGTTTAGGTTTTTAGGTTTTTAGGGTTTAGGGTTTATTTATTTTGGGTTTGTTTATTTTTTGTTTAGTTTATTTAGAGTTTATTTTATTTTTTTAAGTTTTAGTATTTTTAGGTTTTTTATTTTATAACATTTATTCTTTTTTTATTTCATCGTATTAAGTTTTCTAGTCAGTAGATCTGAGCCATAGTTCCCATGATAAGTATCTTAGGTTTTTATTCCATGTATTTTAGATCAGTTTCTTAGTTTATTTGGGGTTATCCATAGGTTTTTTAGGTTTATGGTTTATCATTTTTAGTTTAGTTTTAAGTTTAGGGTTTTAGGTTTTGGGTTTAAGTTTTAGTCTTGGGTTTGGTTTTAAGGTTTTTTTTTTAAATAGAGAACAAATTCAGATTCAACATTTATTCTTTTTGATTTCATCAACCAAGTAGCACCCTAAGTTTTCTAAGACACAACCGATGGCATAGATCAAAAATGAGCAACCATAGAGCAAATAAAAAAAATCCCATGATAAGTAAAACCATCTCTACAGTAAAGACACAGTTCCATAAGTAGTAGTTCAGATCAATCGTTCTTCAGTTTCTCCAATTCCCATCAAAATCACCCCCACCTCTCGAGTAGCGGGATCGACCATCATATCCCTGATCTCACCCTCCTACCCCATGTAACCTCCATCTCTCCTGCATCATTTAGTTTAGTAAATTTTAGCTAGGGTTTAGGTTTGTTATTTTTGTGGGTTTAGGGTTTGGGTAGTTTTGTGGGTAAAGTAGGGTTTAGGTGAGTGGTTGTTTTAGTTGGTTTAGGGAGGGAGCATAGTTAGTAGATTTTAGTGAGTGGCCTAGGTCAGGTGTCATGTGTGGTTGGTTTAGTGGGGTAGTAGGTGAGTAGTGGTGGCTAGGTTAGAGTTTAGGGTGGTATGGTAGGGTTAGAGCTAGTGCTGTAGGCTTTAGAGTTTAGGATTTGATTTTGGTTTTTAAATTTAGAACCCAAGATTTAAGTTTATTTATTTTTTTATTTATAGTTTATTTATTTTTATTTATTTTTATTTATTTTAGTAGAGTTTTATTTTTTAGTTTATTTAGCTATTTTTTTTAGGTTTAGGTTTTATTTTTTATTTTTAGGTTTGGTTTAGTTTATTATTTTATTTTTCTAGGTTTAGATTTTTAGGATTTTATTTTAGGTTTATTTTTAGTTTTTATTTTTTAGTTTAAGTTTAGGATTATTTTTAGTTTATTTTATTTTATTTAGTTTAGGTTTATGTTTAAATTTATGTTTAGTTTATTTTAGGTTTAGGTTTAGTTTTATCTATTTTAGTTTAGTTTATTTCTTATGTTTTTGGTTTATTTTATTTTGTTTATTTTATTTTGATTTTGAGCTTAGGTTTTATTTTTTTATTTATTAGGTTTATTTATTTATTTTATTTAGTTTTATTTTAATTTATTTTTATTTATTTTTTATTTTTTGGTTTAGTTTTATTTTTTATTTAGGTTTTATTTTAGTTTTAGTTTAGGTTTTATTTATTTTATTTTAGTTTAGTTCTTTAATTATTTTTTTTCATTTTAGGTTATTTTTTATTTTATTATATTTTTTATATTATTTTGGTTTAGGTTTTTTATTTATTTTCCTTTTAGGTTTTATTTAGTTTAGGTTTAGGTTTTTAGCTTTTTAGGGTTTTGGGTTTAGGGTTTAAGGTTAGTTTAGGGTTTTGGGTTTAGGGTTTAAGGTTTAAAGTTTAGGCTTTAGGTTTGGGGTTTAAGTTTTAGTTTAGGGTTTATGGTTTAAATTTTTTTTAATAGAGAATAAATTCAAATTAAATATTTCTTCTCTTCGATTTGATCAACCAAGTAGCACCCCAAGTTTTCTAAGAAACAAGCGAAGATATAGATCAAAAATGAGCACCCATAGAAAAAATCAAAAACCCAAGATAAGTAGAACAGTCTCTACTATAAAGAAATAGTTCCATAAGCAGCATATTAGGTCGGCCATTCTTCAATTTCTCTAGTTCCCATCAAAACCACCCACACCTCTCGAGTAGTGGGATCCACTATCATATCCCTGATCTCTCCATCTGGCACCAACACAGCTATAACCTCCATTGCTCCTCCCTCCTCCAAAACCACCACTACTCTGACCACCACCTTCATATCCACCACACCTCCATATCCCCCACTACCACTGCGACAACCGCCTCTACCTTCACCTCCACTACTAGATCTAAACTGAGCTGAGTTGACGATGATGTTCCTACCATCAAGGTTTTATGTATTCTCAGGGTTTAGTGTTTAGGGTTAGTTTAGGGCTTAGGGTTTGTGGTTTGGGTAGGGGTTTTAGGTTGTGGTTTAGGGTTTTTTAGGTTTAGTTTAGGTTTAGTTTGTGGGTTTTAGGATTTGGGGTTTTTTTCATAGTTTAGGGTTTATAGTTTTAGGTTTTAGATTTTAGGTTTTAGGTTTGTGGTTTAGGGTTAATTTTGGGTTTGAGTTTAGTTTAGGGTTTAGGATTGGGTTTAGTTTTTTTTTTAAAATTAAGTAAACATAGGTTTAGTATAATTTATTTAGTTTATTTTATTTATTGAGTTTATTTTATTTTAATTTTATTTAGGTTTATTTTTTTTATTTTTTATTTTAGTTTATTTTATTTATTTTAGTTTATGTTTTTTATTTCTATTTTTTTTTAGTTTATTTTTTTTTGAGTTTTATTTTTTTATTTTTTTTTGAGTTTATTTATTATTAAGTTTTATTTTTTTATTTAGTTTATGTTTATGTTTTTTATTTTATTTTTAGGTTTAGGTTTTATGTTTTTATTTAATTTTATTTTTTGGTTTTATTTTTAAGTTTAGTTTATGTTTATTTATTTTTTAGTTTTATTTTATGTAGTTTTTATTTTTTTAGTTTAGGTTTTATTTATTTTTATTTATTTTATTTTATATTTTAGGTTTAGGTTTATTTTATTTTGTTTTATTTTATTTTCTTTATTTTATTTTAATTTAAGTTTTATTTTATTTATTTTTATGTTTTATTTTAGGTTTATTTTTTAGTTTATTTTATATTTTATTTTATATATTATTTCTTATTTAGGTTTATTCTTTATTTATTTTTAGTAGGTTTATTTATATTATTATTTGATAGTTTAGGTCTAGTATTTAGGTTTTAATTTTAACATTTTATAAGTTTAGGTTTATTTATTATCTATCAGTGAGTTAGGTCTTAGGTCAGGGCCTGTGGGCCTGGGGTCAGAGTTAGGCTCAGTTTTAGATCTGTGGTTGTGCCCAGGGGCCAGTAATGTGGGGTGGAGCCTGGGTTTTGCTCAGGCTAGGGCCTGTAGTTTAGGGGCTCAGTGGTGAGCAGGGCTCAGGGTTTAGAGCCAGGTCAGCCTGTAGCTCAGGCCGGCCTGGCTCAGTTTGTTTAAGATTGGCCTGGGATTTAAGGGTTTAGGGCTCAGTGGTTTAGAGTTTTAAAAAAAAAAATTAAGCAAACCCGGTAGGTTTAGCTCATTTAGTTTATTTATTTTGTTTATTTTAATTAATTTTTATTTAGTTTGTTTTTTATTTATTTTAGTTTAGTTTATTTAGTTTTAATTTAGTTTTTATTTATTAATTTAGTTTAGGTTTAGCTTATTTAGTTTAGTTTTATTTTATTTTATTTTAGGTCTTATTTAGGTAGTTTTAATTTTTTTAGTCAGGTTTTAGGTTTATTTTGTGGATTTTTTATTTTAGTTTAGGTTTAATTTTGATTTTTTTTAGTTTAAGTTTAGCTTATTTTTTATTAGCTAGTAGGGTGTATTTATTAAGTTTAGTTTATTTATTTTAAACATTATTTAGTTTGTTTTAGTTAGTTTTATGTTTTATTTTATTTATTTTAGGTTTTAATTTTATGTTTAGTTTTATTTATTATATTTATTTATTAGGTTTATTTTTAGATTTAATGTTTTTTTATTTTTATTTAGCTTTTTTAGGTTATGTTTTTTTTTTTAAGTTTAGTTTTTTGAGTTTAGTGTTTGGGTTTGGGGTTTAGGGTTTAGTGGTTTAGTTATAGGTTGGGTTTAGGGTTTAGGTTTAGGGTTTAGGGTTTAGGGTTTTAGGGTTTTGGGTTTGGGTTTAGGTTTTGTGGTTTAGGGTTTAGGTTTAGGTTTATTTTTAGTTTAGGGTTTTTAGTTTTTTTTTTTGCAAAGAAGAAATTTAGATTCAACATTTCTTCTTTTTGATTTCATCAACCAAGTAACACACAAAGATTTCTAAGACATAAGCAACAACATAGATAAAAAATGAGCAAACATAGAGCAAATCAAAAACCCTAGATAACTAGAATTGTCTATACTGTGAAGATAGTTCCATAAGCAATAGATTGAATCGGTCATTCTTCAGTTTATCTAGTTCTCATCATAAGCACCTTGGCCTCTTGAGTAGCGTAATCCACCATCATATCCGGATCTCTCCCACTGCCACCACCACGGCTGTAACCTTCATCTTTCCTTCGGCCTCCATAACCACCACTGCTCCTACCATCACCTCCATATCCACCAACACGTCCAAATCCCCCGTCATCACTACGATAACTGCCACCTTTACCTTTGCCTCCACCGCTAGATCTGGACTAAGCCTAGTTGACGGTGATGTTCTTGCCATCAAGGTTTTTCCCATTCTTAGGGTTTAAGTTTATTTTTTAATTTATTAAGTTACTTTTGGTTTAGGTTTAGTGAGGGTTTAAGTTTAGGGTTTAGGGTTTAGGGCTTTGGGATTAGGGTTTAGAGTTTAAGGTTTTAGGGTTTATATTTTTTTTTTTGGGAAACCCATATAGGGGAATTTTATTTTTACAAAAAGAGGGTTACAAGGTCTTTAAAGGGGATAAACTCCAGAACTACTACTCTAGGAGCTCCAATCAGCCTAGGGAGTAAATCACCTATCTAAGTACAGCCAAAAGCAGAAGAAAAAAATAAAGCAAGCAAAACATACAAATTGATTAACATAAAAAGCCAATGGAAGGTTATAATGCTCAGGATGTGAGAATGCATTACACTATGGAGCAAACCGCAAGAGGACAAGAGAGAAGCACCCGCAAAATTGTAGAAAGAAGTTAGAGCGCTTAAGGTAATAAACAAAATGATAACCCAAAAATAGCATAATCTGAAAATGATAGTAAAGAAGTGTGATAGAGAATGCTCTAGCTTAGTCACACCAAGTTGGGGCATATGCAAATATGAGCATCCAAACTTCAGCAAAAAGGGTCACATCACAAGAGCTACTACCAAACCAAAGGGGAGTGAAATCATCATAGCCATCATAGCCAACAAACCTGTATAGCAGCCATTTGAAGAAAATCTTTTGAGCCTTATTACATGCAAACATAAGAAAATCCATATACAGAGTAGAAGAAAAAGCGGCAAAGAGCAGAATGGATAAGAAGATCCCATGCAAAATATATGTCATCATATTAGGCCCCATGGCATGATAATCCCAACACAAATGAAAGAAAGCCATCATTTTCAAGTCAACCATATTTTTAACCGATCTAAGGGTTTAATGAGACCAAAGAAGAAGACCCACCATGGAAACAAAAAAAGGTCGCAAAGGTAAAACCAATAAAGGATCGATGTAGCTAAAACTAGGTAAATACAAAAGCATGGTATTAACTCCATCCCAAAAGTATATGACAATAATAAATATATAGTCTTGGTAAACAGCCCAGTAAACAACCCTGGGATATTTCCCAAAAAAGGAAATCCAATGAATGTAAGTAATGCAGATGTTAACAACCCACTTGTTGCAGAAGTTAGAAACCAGCAAGTGTAAAGGAAGACAGCATACCCCTAGTCCAAATTACCACAGGAATTGCAAAAGTCTATCAGAGAAGAGATGGGAATACAATAGTAGATTAGAAGAACAGTGGTCTCCCCACAAACAATTTCAATAAAAGATAATTAGAGATAACACGCATTGCTTAGCGGAAACTCAATAGTCCGGTTAGCACAATCATAGGTGGCCATAAGTCCATCCATTTAGAGTAAACAGTACATAAGTTAAAATCAAGTAAGAAAAAGCATAATCACAATGATCTGCATAATTCTAATAGAACCAAGAGGAATAAAATAGTAGCAGGAGAGATCAGCTGCAGCCTAGATGTTAATAGCAAAAATAATCAAAAAATCAAAAGGCAAAATAGCTAACAACCACAAAGACAACCTGCTGGACAAAGGACCCAAAAATCCAAAAGCCAATAGTGGAAACAAAAATACAATTAATACACCCACCATATAAAACTTCATTAAAATGCATAGATGTAAAGAAAAAACAAAATGGGTTCAGAAGATAATCAACAGAAAAATCCTTCCAGATAAAGATGATCTAGCGTAAACCCACATCCTTAGTAAAGGTAAAGCATAAGCATTAAGTAAGTCCAAACCTGCAATGAAATAATAAAATTGAACAAGAAATTACAGTTTCTCTCCTGGCAGGTTGGGTATATGAGGTTAGCCAAAATAATCAACAAAACAACTCCAAATGCACCCTGTTGAACATGATAAGCAACCTCAGTAGTAGCTTGCTGGACATAAGACTCAATGAACCAGATCAACCAACAACCAAGAAAGAAAATAATAGTAAAATGGCCTTAAAACCACCCATTCAAAATATACAATGCATAAGTTAATTCCCAGATAGATTGGCCAAGACTAGCTAAGCTAGGATGGAAAAAATAGCGATAGTGAAGTCGGCCAGATGTTAAGCGAATAAAATGAAAGGCAAGAAACAACCAACAACCACAAAGACAACATAAATATCCTTCCAGATAAGGATGATCAGGCTTGCAGCAAAGCCCACATCCTCAGTAAAGACAAAATGAAAAGCCAATAAGGAAGTCTAATCCTGCAATGAGATAAAAAAAAATAAGCAGGAAATTGCAGATTTTCTAGTGGCAGGATGGGTATATGAGGTTAGCCAAACCAAATAGCAAAAAAACTCCAAAAGCACCCTGCTGAACATGATGGGCAACCCCAATAGCAGCATGCTGAACATAAGATTCAATGATCCAAATCAGCCAATAACCAAGATAGAAAATAATAGCAAGTTGGCCATAAAACCACCCTTTCAAAATAGACAATGCATAAGATAAATCCTAGATAGATAAAGCAGTCCGGCCAAGAAGAACCAAGATAAAAATAGCGGTTAGAAAGACCACAAACATGTAAAGATCAACAAAAGCCCTATTACTAACAAAAAAATCAACAAAAAAGCAAAAGCCACCATAACAACCTCAATAGAGGCTACTGGGACAAAAGGCCCAAAATCCAATAAGTTAAAACATCAGCACAGATATTGCACCCTACATAAGATAAACCAGTAAATAGCAATGGTACAACATAGTTTATTAAGTGGTTTAAAGAAAAGTCATCTTTGAGATCCCTCAAGACACATAATATGAGGCAAGTATCCCACAAGGTTATTGGAATTCAAGAAATAATTCCAATTCTGCAGAGAAGAAGTTATAATAGCAAGGATATTGCAAGATCTCTCCTTATAGGTTGTGGAGGTAAGATTATGGAGCATAAGAGAGGTTTCAACCATAATAAGGGGAAGAATATTAGAGAAATTAGGGTAAGCCATAAAGTTATACAGAAGTATAGCAGTTAGACATTGAGACAAGGGTCCCAAAATATAATTCCAGAAAAAGGAAAGAAATCTATCCCCGTTATAAAAAAAATATAGTAGAAAATAGAGCATCAAGTAATACATCTCCCTCCAACAAATAAGAAACATCATACCAGTAATAGTAAGACCCCAAAGAAGGTTGGGATAATTAAACCAATAGCAAATGCCACATAGCTCAGCAAAGGACCAGCAAGGAGTAATATGATGATGAATCAACAAATTATAAAGGAACAATAACACATTAACAATAAAAGCAGCAGAAACAGTAAGCTTCCAATTAAAGTTATGGCAATTAGACCAACAGCACATGCCATAGAGATCAAAAAATAAGCAGCAAGGGATATCAGGATGATCCATCAGCAAATACCAAAGAAATAACATAAGTAGAAAGTGATCATGCAGTTAAATAGGTATTGAACCATGTCAATCCAATAGGTTAGATTAATTTCTGAGATATGGGAGCCCAGTATTGTCCAGATTAACCAAGCCACGCAAATGTTTAGGGAGTGTTAGTTGATCAAAAAAATTTATTCCATCAAATCTAGCACTTAGATTGTCTAGGTAATCAGCACATGCATTACCCTCATGCCATACATGAGTGATTTTAAAATCGAGTTGGGTAAGGAGAGCTTTGGTTTGCTTGAGAAGATAGTACAATTTTGTATGCCCATTTTGGTGGAAGTCAAAAGATCAATCAGCAGAAGGGCATCCACCACAATCCAAATATTGAGCCAACCTTTTTGAAGGCAAATCTCAAGAGCTTTTATACAGCGATGAGCTCGAAAGGGAACGAGCAAGAATTAAGGGGTAAGAAAGCACATAGGACTTTACCATTAAGGTTTGAAAATGCCAACCCTTTTGAGATAGAGCCATCAGTGTTAATTTTAATAGTATTAGCATGTGATTTTACCCAATAGATAATCTTGTCATCTTTACAGTGTGGTTGATCTGGCAAGTTAAAACCTAGTTTATTGGCCACAAATTTACAACCTTTGAATTGGTTGTAGTTAATGAGATTGGCATTGAACAAGTCATGAATTTTGTTGTTAATTCTAGCAATTATAATCATGTGGTTCATAGGGATCCCACGATATTTTGCATCATTTCAGTCCATCCATATGAACCAAATAAGAGTGATAGTAGTTATGACTTTAATGTCACCTTTAATAGCATTGTCAAAATAAACTTCAAGAAGCTGATATAAAGTTAAGGAGCCATTGTAAATGACAATGTTAAAGAGGTCATCATACCAAATCCAAAGTTTAGAAGCAATGGCTCCGTTAACTAAAACATGATTCACATTCTCAATGTGAAAGTAGCATTGGCATTTT
This sequence comes from Cymbidium sinense, assembly GCA_021442155.1. Lineage (NCBI taxonomy): Eukaryota > Viridiplantae > Streptophyta > Magnoliopsida > Asparagales > Orchidaceae > Cymbidium > Cymbidium sinense. The sequence goes on along the minus strand of JAKCPB010000193.1, from coordinate 156,984 downwards.
GAAGGTAATTGAAAACCTTTACCCCACAACAAAGAGTCAACGAGAATGAAGTTTTTCAAAATATGCCAAGTAAGAACAAATTAAGAAGTAGGGATAGTGTTATTCCAAAGTTTTAAAAATACATTGGAAAAATCATGAGCTTCTTTAATGTGAATCCAAACAATTTTAAACTTGAAATCACCATTATGTGAAAGCTTAAAAAGGATCTGATCTTGATTGCTATGAATGATAAGAATAGTAGTAAGCTTGTTTAAATGAAAGGAAGGAATATAATCAGTAAGCTTACTATTGTTCCATATTATTCACGAGAAAGAGTTCACTTTAATAGCGAAGTGGAGTGGGTAGAAAGTAAGTCATCAATGGACCCACCTCTGTAGTTATCTTGCCAAAAGAAAGAGCCGAGTTAATCCCCTAGGAAATTAATGATTCGACATCCCATTTGATGGAACAAAGTCTTTTCCAAACAGAGAGTCTCCGCTTTATAGGCAAATGAGAGGTGCTTACCACATATTTAGATGAAATTAGCCCAAAGACTATTGTTACTCCTAAAATTTCACCAAAGTATATAAGAAAAGGTAGTGATAGCTTCTTTGATTGGCTTACAACCAAGACCCCCTTTAGTTAGAGTGCCACAAGTTTTATACCAAGAGGTCCAGTGCATTCTTTTAGAGGAGTTAGAGCCCAGGAAAAATTTGTTGAGGCTCAATTACATTAATGATAGAATTGGTCAAATGGTTTGAATGAGGTATAAAGGCATGGAGTTAAGGGTGCTCTTAATCAAAGTGAGCCTACCACCGAAAGAGAGTAAATGAAATTCCCAAATAGAAATTTTATTAGAAATTTTTTGGATTAGCTCATCAAAAAGATGAGATATTTTCTAACCTTTAAAAAGTAGAGCACCAAGATAATTAATAAAAAGTTATTATTGTTGAAAATTAGTAATTCTCAAGATTTGATTGATCCTATTATTAGGGATTTCAGAGGAAGGAATGAAACAACATTTTCCTTCCTTTAGAAAGAGGCATTGTTAAAGATTATAAAGTCATCAGCAAAACTAAGATGAGAAATAGGAAGACTGCCTTGAGTTCTAAAAAACATGTTAGTATTTTTGTAGAAAAGATCATTCAGGCTCCTCAAAAGGTATTCAACAACAATAATAAAAAGAGAGGGTGAAAGGGGATCTCCTTATCTCAAGCCATGCATCGAAGTAAAGAAACCTAGGGACTCACCATTCATGATAACGGAGAACCAAACTTTGGCAATATAATTTTTGATGAGGCGGATGAAAATATTTGAAAACCTAAGAAAATGAAGAATTTGAAAGAGGAAATCCCAAGAGAGGTTGTCAAAAGCTTTAGAGATGTCTAGTTTGAAGAGGATGTTGCCACCTCTGGTAGGAATGTCAATGTCATGAATCAGCTCTTGGGCAAGATGTATGTTATCAGATATAGCTTTACCTTTAACAAAGCCAGTTTAGTTAGGGGAAATAATTTTAGGTAGTAGCAAACTAATCTTAGTAGCAATTAATTTAGCAATGAGTTTATGAAAGAAGGTACAAAGACTGATAGGTCTAAAATTGCCCCAAGAATCAGGATTATTAGTTTTGGGAATGAGAACAATGGAAGTGCTAGAAAAATATCTAGGTAAAGGGTTGCCATCAAAAAAATCAACAACAACATCAACAAGGCCAGACTTAATAATAGGCCAACAATACTGAAAGAAATGAGTCATGTAGCCATCAGGGCCAGCGACAGAATTAGTGTTCATGCTATTGAGAATACTACCAATCTCAACTTCCGTAGGACGTAATGTGAGCAAGTGGTTGTTATCATTAGTAACTGTCGAGGGGATCAGATGTGTGTTGGAGAGGGCTTCTAAGGAAGGATTGTTGTTTAATAAGTTTTTAAAGTGTTGGATGACAAAATCTTTAATTTCATTATTATCAATGATCCACCTACCGTTAACATTTTTGATTTTTTTAATAGAGTTTAAGGCTTTCCTTTTTTTGAAAAGAGCATGGAAATACCTTATATTTTTGTCACCATCAGTAATATGTTTACTAATGGTCTTTTGCCACCAATAAGTTTTCTCCATATTCTGATAATTAATCAAGTTATCTTTAGCTGTCTTCAAATCATCAAGCTTATTAGAGTCAGTTAACACAACATATTCAAGGGAGAAAACTAATTGTTCCATATTTTTTGGTAAAAGATTTTAAAATGATGCTTATTCCACCAATTTAGGTTTTGTTTAAGTCTTTTAAGCTTTAGCCAAAGTCGAATCATGCCTTTAAAGAATTGCGGATGAATAGGGCCATCCAATTAATGGAAACAACATTAATGAAATCACTATGTTGGATCCACATATTTTGGAATCTAAAAGTAGGGTGAGGATATTATCGAAGGAGTTTTGTAATTAAAAGGAGCATGGTCGACAAAGTTCTGCTCAATGATGTGAGGGGACATTGATTGATCCAAAGGGAATTAAAGAGGGTCCTATCATGCCGCTGCTAGAGTCTAGAGTTATGCAGAGTTTGCAAAACTAATATCATCGATTATAATCAAGAATCATATTAGAAAAGCCTTCCATGGATGTTAGGGAAGCAACCTCCCTTCTTTTGAGGAAGCAAGAATAGTGTTGAAGTCACCCCAACCAACCAGGTTTGTTGTTGAGGAGGTAAAGGTTCTTAAGTTATCCCAAAAGATGTTCCTACCAGCTCTATTACAAGATGCATAGATAAAGGAACCAAGAGCAAAAAATTCACCCAATGAGATTTGAACATTAACCAATTGTTGGAGATCATCAAAGATAGAGATGTTGATTAAATTATTCCAAAAGCACCAAATTTTACTAATATTATAAAAGAAATTTTGAAAGCCCAACGTTAACAAGGGTAATCTTAGAAGAGTGTATGAATGGTTCAATAACAACAAGTAAGGTTATGTTATGAGTATGACAAAGGCTTCGGTTTGAGAGAAATACACGAACATTCCAAATAAGAAAATTGATTATGATAAATTAGAAGGAAAGAAAAGGAAAAGAAAAATAAAAAAAAAAAAAAGGAGAAGAGAAAACATGAAACAATTATTTATGGGAAGTTAGAGAAGATCTAGTTATTCTAGTGGAGCTATTAGTGAACATTTTAACTTGAAAGAATTTTCTTTTAATAATAGTTTGAAAAGGTCTATCTATGTCCAAAGTATCTCCATCAGAAAGATAGTGGTTTGTGGTATTCAGAGTAGGACCAGTATCTATCAAAGCATTCCTAATGGTGATTTCCCCTTCTTGATTAAGGGTTGAGAAATTGGGTTAGCATGTATCACTGAAGGGTAATAGAAGGAGAGGTTGTGACACCATTAATACATTTCATGTTCATTTTGATTACTCTTGATTTTGGTCCGTCACCAAAGTATCAACATTTTTCAGAACAATTCCAGAATTAGTTTTGAGATTTTGATCCAACTTGAAATTTCCATTCAAATCACCATTAGGGTTCATAAGAATTAAGGTATTGTCTTGGGAGGCCAAATTATTACAATTAGAGGCAATGTTAAGTAAGTTATCATTAGCCTCCTCATAAACCTCATAAGCATTATTTATACCAAGCTCGATGGCTCCACAAATCTATAGATAATAAAAGAGTGGGGGTAGGAGGGTGAGTTCCATTTTGAGTGACTTTAGGCACATAAGCAAATTTATTAGTTTTTTCATTTGCTAGAGAGGGATTAGGATCCGACAATTTATTCTTTTTAAGATGAGGATGCAAAACAAAGCATTCAGAGTGATCATGACCATGGATCTTACAATGTGTGCAAAAAATAAGGAAATTTTCAAATTCCTCTTTTTGGTTATACCCAAATTTCTTAGAGCCGATCCAAACCTCTTTAGGATACTTTTTGGTAATATCAATCTCAACCAAAATATGAGCAACTGATGGTCGTGATCTTGCAGCAGTGGCCTGATTAATTTGAAGGGGCCGACCAAAGAGAGCCCCAACCGCAAAGAAAACTGGATGAGTAACGTAATGTATTCTCATGTTTGGAAAAGCTAGCCATAAAGGAACAATTAGGGATTCCTCTTTGACATCAAAAAGAGGAGACTATTTCAAAAGTCTCATTTGACAATTATACACAAAGTAGGAGCGACGAGAAAAAACTCTTGAGTAATCTAAGTCATTAGATAGCTAAATAAGGATATGCCTAGGAACAATCAATTCGATAGTGAAAATGCCAGAGAGCTTTAGGCTATGTAAAAATGATCTAATGTTCGCAAGAGTTAGCGATGTAAGGAAAATTTACCAACTATAAAGAATTCAAAAGGCTTCGCCAACTTTTCCACATCAAGATCCGAGCACATTACAACATACATTCCATGAAAAGATGTTTAGATCAAATTGACCGAAGCATTAGAGGAAGTTTTCTTACCAGATAATGCACCCTTGAAGGACTTAACAGAAGAGTAGCATGGTGGATCCATAATAAATGAATCCCTGCAAGTTCAGAGCTTTTGAAAGCGGCACTCGCCATTGAAAGAGCAAGGAACACTCACATTAGCGAATAAGACCAAAAAATCAAGAAATTATGATCGAAGGATCAAACTGTAAAAAAAGAAAATGTAAGGGAACACTATTTTAGGGTTTATGCTTTTAGGGTTTAAGGTTTAGGGTTAGGGTTTAGGTTTAGGTTTAGGGTTTAGGTTTTAGTTTAGTGTTTAGGGTTAGGAGGGAGTGTTTTGGTTTAGGTTTAGTTTAGGGTTTTAGGATTTTTTAGGGTTTAGGTTATCTTTGGGGTTTAGGTTAGTTTAGATTTTAGGGTGTTATTCTTTAGGTTTAGTTTTAGGTTATATTTTAGGTTTAGGGTTTTTAGTTTAGTTTAGGGTTTGGGTTATTTAGATTTAGGGTTTAGTTTAGGGTTTTAGGTTAGTTTAGTTTAGGGTTTTTAGTTTAGGTTTGTTTTAGGTTTAGTTTAGGTTTTTTATTTATTTTTTTTTTTAATTTAATTATTTTTAGTTTAGTTATTTTGTGGGTTTTAGTTTAGTTAGTTTTAAGGTTTAGGTTTAAGGTTTAGGTTTAATGTTTGGGTTTAGCATTTAGGTTTATTTAGGATTTAGGATTTTAAATTAAGTAAAAGTGTTTAGTTTTAATTAGTTCATTTTTTATTTATTTTAGATATTATATATTTTTTGTTTTTATTTTGGATTAATTTTTTATTTTTATTTACTTTAGTTTATTTATTTTAGGTTTATTTATTTTAGTTTAGGTTTTATATTTTAGTTTAGGTTTTGGCTAAGGTTTCAGTTAATCTTTTTTTGTTAGTTTAGTTTTATTTTTATTTATTTTATTTTTAAGTTTTGTTTAGGTTTTAGGTTTTTATTTTAGGTTTATTTTTAGTTTATTTTATTTTATTTAGTTTAGGGTTTAGGTTTAGTTTATTTTAAGTTTAGGTTTAGGTTTTATTTATTTTAGTTTAGTTTAGTTTTAATTTATTTAGTTTATTCTAGGTTTAGGTTTTTTTAGTTTAGGGTTTAGGTTTTATTTTCTATTTTTTTATGTTTATTTTTCAGGTTTAGATTTCTATTTAGTTTTTATTTTATTTTATTTTATGTTTATTTTATTTTTATTTTATGTTTAGTGTTTATTTTATTTAGGTTTTATTTTTAGGTTTATTTTATTTTATTTAGGTTTAGTTTTTTTTTTAGTTTAATTTTTTATTTTATTTTATTTTATTTTAAGTTTAACTTTAGGTTTGAGTTTAGGTTTTATTTTAATTTTATTAGGTTTAGGTTTTTTTAGTTTTTTTTTATTTATTTTAGGTTTTAGGTTTTAGGGTTTAGGTTTAGGTTTGGGTTTTAGGGTTTAGGTGTGTTATTTAGGTTTAGGTTTGGGGTTTAGGGTTAAATTTAGGGTTTAGGGTTATAGGTTTTAGAGCTTGGTTTAGTATTTTAGTTTAGTTTAGTTTATGGTTTAGGTTTAGGTTTTAAGTTTAGGGTTTAGGGTTTTGATTTAGGTTTGTGTTTATTGTAGTTTTGGGTTTAGTTAGGTTTTTTTTTTTATTAGGAGGTTAGTTTTAGGGTTTATGATTAGTTTAGTTTAGGGTTTAAATTTATAAATTTTTTTTTTTAGGGTTTAGTGTTTAGGGTTTTCTAGGTTTAAGGTTTAGGGTTTAGGGTTTAGGATTTAGGGTTTAATGTTTTTTTTAAATTAAGTAAATATATAAGTTTTGGAATATTTAGTATATTTTGTTTTTTTTTGTTTACTTTATTTTTTATTTTTCTTTAAGTTTATTTTGTTTAATTTAGGTTTAAAAATAAAGGGTTTGGGGGTTTTTTAGGGTTTAGGTTTTAGGGTTTATGGTTTAGGGTTGTATTTTTAGGGTTGTAGCTTTAAAGTTTAGGATTTAAGGGTTTTAAAATTAGATAGTTTATTTATTTATTTATTTTATTTTATATTTAGTTTCATTTACTTTATTTTCTATTTTTATTTAGGTTTATTTTTTATTTATTTTAATTTATTTATTTTTGGTTTATTTATTTTTGTTTAGGTTTTTTATTTTAGTTTATTTTTTAGGCTTAGGCTTTGGTTTAGGTCTACTTTTTTGTTTTGGGTTTAGGTTTTATTTTTTATTTATTTTTATGTTTATTTTTTAAGTTTAAGTTTTTATTTTATTTTATTTTATGTTTACTTTATTTTTATTTTATTTTATGTTTACTTTATTTTTATTTTATATTTATTTTTTATTTTATTTATTTTATTTATTTTTAGGTTTATTTTACTTTATAGTTTAGTTTAGATTTTTATTTATTTTATTTTAGTTCAGTTTTTATTTGTTATTTTATTTTATTTTTAGGTTTAGCCTTAGGTTTAGGCTTAGGTTTTAGTTTTGGTTTTAGTTTTGGTTTTCATTTTTTTTATTTTTTTAATTTAAGTTTAGGTTTATTTATTTATTTTAGTTTTAGGTATTATTTAGTTTAGGTTTAGGCTTTTAGGTTTTCAGGGTTTAAGGTTTAGGGTTTAGGGTTATAAGTTTTAGGGCTTAGGGTTTAGGGTTTAAGGTTTCTGGTTTAGGGTTTAGAGTTATCGAGTTTAGGGTTTAGCATTTAGTGTTTAGGGTTTAGGGTTTAGGGTTTAGGGTCAGGGTTTTTTATTTTTTTATTTTTTATTTCATATTTAGGTTTTAGGGTTTATGGCTAATTTTAGGGTTAATTTAGGGTTTAGAATTTAAGGTATAGGGTTTAGGCTTTTGGTTTTAAGGCTTGTAAGGTTTAATATTTAGGGTTTAGGGCTAGCTTAGAGTTTAGGGTTTAGAGTTTAGGTTTTTTTTTTAAAAAAAAATAAAGTAAACCGATTGGTTTAGGTTTATTTAGTTTATTTAGTTTATTTATTATTTATTTGAGTTTATTTTATTTTAGTATATTTTTTACTTTTATTTAGTTTAGTTTATTTATTTTAGTTTTATTTATTTTAATTTAGGTTTTTTATTTTAGTTTATTTTTTATGTTTAGGTTTATTTTGTAGTTGAGTTTCTTTTTAGGTTTATGTTTTATTTTTTATTTTTAGGTTTTTGGTTTATGTTTTTATATTATTTTTTTAGGTTCAGGTTTTAGGTTTTTATTTTATTTTTATTTTAGGTTTTATTTTTTAGCTTAGGTTTAGATTTTTTTAGTTTATTTTATTTTATTTAGTTTAGGTTTAGGTTTAGGTTTAGCTTATTTTAAGTTTAGGTTTAGGTTTTATTAATTTTTGATTAGTCTATTTTAGTTTAGGTTTAAGTTTATTTTATTTTGTTTATTTTTTTATTTTATGTTTAGGCTTTTTTAGTTTAGGTTCATTTTTTAGGTTTGGGTTTTTATTTAGTTTATATTTTATTATATTTTAAGTTTATATTACTTTTAATTTTAGTTTTATTTTATTTATGTTTTTATTCTTAGGTTTACTTTATTTTTAGTTAGTTTAAGTTTTTATTTATTTTATTTTAGTTTATTTTTACTATTTTATTTTATTTTATTTTTAGGTTTAGGTTTAAATTTTAGTTTAGATTTTTATTTTATTTTATTTCCTTATTTTATTTAGGTTTAGATTTTTTATTTATTTTATTTTTAGGTTTTATTTAGATTAGGTTTAGGTTCTTAGGTTTTTAGGGTTTAGGTTTAGGTTTAGGGTTTAGGGTTTAGGGTTTAGGGTTTAGGGTTTAGGTTTTATGGTTTAGAGTTAAGGGTTTAAGGCTTAGGGTTTTAGGGTTTCGGGTTTAGGGTTAGGGTTTAGGATTTAGGGTTTATAATTTTTTTAGCTTTAGTGTTTAGGTTTTAGGTTTAGGTTTATGGTTTAGGGTTAGCTTTGGGTTTACGTTAGTTTAGTTTAGGGTTTAGGTTTAGGGTTTCTTTAGGTTTAGGGTTTTGTTTTTTAGTGTTTAGGGTTAGTTTAGGTTTAGGTTTAGTTTTAGTGTAGGGTTTAGTGTTTAGGGTGATTGGTTTAGGTTTAGGTTTAGGGTTTTAGTTTAGGTTAGTTTTAGTTTAGGGTTTATGTTTAGGTTTAGGGTTTTTTTTGGTTTTTTGGGTTTGGGTTTGGGTTTTTTAATTAATTAAATAAGTAGGTTTCGGTTTATTTAGTTTATTTTATTTATTTTAGTTCATTTTATTTTTTTATTTTATTTAGGTTTATATTTAATTTTTATTTAATTTATTTTATTTATTTAAGGTTTTTTATTTTAGTATAGTTTTTTTTAATTTGATTTAATTTTTATTTTATTTTTAGGTTTAGGTTTTATTTTTTATTATTAGGTATAGGTTTTTATTTTCGTTTTTTAGGTTTAGGTTTTAGTTTATCATTTTAGGTTCATTTTTAGGTTTTATTTTTTAGTTTAGGTATAGGTATATTTTTAGTTTATTTTATTTTATTTCATTTTTGTTTTATATTTAGTTTATTTTAGGTTTAGGTTTAGGTTTTATTTATTTTAGTTTAGTTTATTTTAGTTTAGGTTTTGGTTTATTTTATTTTGTTCATTTTAGGTTTAGGTTTTTTTTAGTTTAGGATTTGGGTTTTATTTTTTATTTATTTTGACATTTATTTTTTAGGTTTAAGTTTTTATTTTATTTTATTTTAGGTTTATTTTATTTTTATTTTTTGTTTAATTTTAATTTTATGTATGTTTTTTATTTTTTGGTTTATTATATTGTTTAGTTTAGTTTAAGTTTTTATTTATTTTATTTGAGTTTAGTTTTTATTATTTATTTTAATTTATTTTTAGGTTTAGGTTTAGGTTTAGGTTTTAGTTTAGGTTTTTATTTTATTTTATTTTATTTTATTTATGTTTAGGTTTTTAGTTTATTTTATTTTTTAGGTTTTATTTAGTTTAGGTTTTAGGTATTCAAGTTTTTAGTGTTTAGGGTTTACAATTTAAGGTTTAGGGTTTAGGGTTTAGGGTTTAGGGTTTAGGGTTAGCTTAGGATTTATCATTAGTTTAGGGTGTAGGGTTTAAGGATTAAGCTTTAGGCTTTAGGTTTTAGGATTTGTAGGGTTTAGGATTTAGGGCAATTTTGGGGTTTAAGCTTTAGGGTTTTAGGCTTTAAGGTTTAGGGTTTTTCTTTTAAATTAAGTAAACCGGTAGGCTTAGTCTAGGTAGTTGGCAGCCAACGTAAAACTTGTCGAAATAATCATGACATGAATCCTTTAAATCATTGTGTTAATGCTAGGGCGTGGAAGCGGCTCTTTGTATGGCTTGAATATTATGAAAAATGTAAGAACCCTGCATCGATGTGCGGTGTTAAATAAAGGGTTCCCACATTATGGGATCACGAGCAAAGTTAGTCCATGATACGAGAATTAGGTTAGGATCTTGGAATATAGGTAATCTTACAGGTAAATTAATAGAATTAATAGATATTATGGTTCATAGAAAGATAAATATTTTATGCGTTCAAGAAACTAAATGGGTTGGGGAGAAGGCTAAGGAGATTGCTAATTTAGGTTTTAAACTTTGGTATTTAGGTAAAAGTCAAACTAGAATTGGTGTAGGTGTGATTATAGATAAAAGTTTGAAGGATAATATTATAAATATTAATAGATGTGGAGATAGATTATAGCTCTAAAGATTATTGTTAATACTAAGATTATCAATGTTATAAGTGTCTATACTCCTCAAGTAGGTTTAAAGGTAAGCACAAAAGAAAATTTTTGGAATGAATTAGAAGGATTAATGCAAAAGATACCTCTTGAAGAAAAAGTATTTATTGGAGGAGATTTAAATGGACATGTTGGTAGAGTGGTAAAAGATTTTAAAAGTATTCATGGTGGTTATGGATTTGGAGTGACTAATGAAGAAGGTAGGACTATATTAGATTTTGCTTTAGCTTATGATTTTTTAGTTGCTAACACTTTATTTAAGAAAAGAGATTAACATATTATTACTTATAAAAATGGATCTAGTAAAACACAGATTGATTATTTTCTGATAAGAAAAATAGATTGTTTAGATTGTAATGATTGTAAGATGGGGACACTTAAAGAACACAAATAAAAATATTTTTATTAGCAAGCTACAAGATATTAGAATTTGGGATGTTCATGAGGAAGCTAACATTATGTGAGAAAAATAGGAAGTGAAATTAAGCAAGTTGTTAAAGATATGCTTGGAGAATCAAAAGTAAAAACTTCTTTTAATAAGAATAGTTGGTGGTGGAGTCAGAGTGTGCAAGAAAAGATAAATAAATAAGAAGTATTATTATAAAACTTCATTTAGATGTAAAAACTCAGAGAATTGGTAAAGATATAAAGTGGCCTGTAGAGATTCTAAGAAAGCAGTATATGATGCAAAAAATTTAGCTTTTAGTGATTTATACAATAGATTAAATACCAAAGAAGGTGAAAGATGTATGTATAAGTTAGCCAACCAAAGAGATAGGAGAAGTAAAGACATAGTTCAAGTGAGGTGTATTAAGGATGAAAATAATAAAATACTTTTTTAGAAAAGGATATTGAAAATAGGTGGATGAGGTATTTTGATAAACTTTTTCAATGAATGATCTGAAAGTATGATTGATTTTAGCAACCTTAATACCTAAACAAAATAGAGAATTTCATTTTTTATCGTCGTATTAGTAAATCTGAAGTTAGTGAAGCTTTAAAGAAAATGAAATGTGGAAAAGCGATGAGGATAATATTCCAATAGAAGTGTGGAAATGTTTAGGAGATCAAGGAATTTCTTGGCTTACAAATCTTTTTAATGTCATTTTAAAGACTAAAAAGATGTCAGATGAGTGGAGAAAGAGTTTGTTGGTTCCTATATTTAAGAATAAAGGTGATGCACAAGAGTGTGCAAATTATAGAGGAATTAAGTTAATGTACATTAAAATTATGGGAGAGTATTGAGCATAGGTTACGATGTGATACAAGTTTCTCACTGATCGGTTTGGTTTCAGGTAGATCTACTATGGATGCTATACATTTGTTAAGGGTTTGATGGAGAAGCATAGAAAGTAAGGAGGATCTACATATGATATTTATTGATTTAGAGAAAGCTTATGATAAAGTTTCAAGAGATGTTCTTTGGAGAGTTCTAGAATAGAAAGGTCATCAGACGATCGATGGTTAGGCCACATAGAGCATCGATCGTCTGATGACCTGATTAGGAGAGTAGATGCATTAGATTTGCCTTATGTTAAGAAAGGTAGAGGTAGACCTAAAAAGACTTGGTTAAGATATATAAAAAATGATCTTAGTATACTTGATTTAAATGAGAATTTGACACATAATAAGACACAATGGAGACAAAGGATTCATGTAGCCAACCCCAGCTAATGGGATTAAGGCTTGTTGTTGTTGTTGTTGTTGGTAGGCTTAGGTTTATTTAATTTATTTTTCATTTATTTTAATTTATTTTATTTCATTTTTTATTTAGATTAGTTTATTTAATTTAGGTTTATTTATTTTAATTAAACTTTTTTATTTTAGTTTAGTTTAGTTTTTTTTTAAGATTAGGTTTATGTTTATTTTCTTATTTTACTATTATTTTTGTTTTATTTTATAGGTTTAGGTTTAATTTTTATTTTTAGGTTTAGGCTTTTATTTTCTTTCTTTAGGTTTAGGTTTTAGGTTTCCATTTTAGGTTCATTTCCAGGATTTATTTTTTAGTTTAGGTAAAGGTTTATTTTTAATTTATTTTATTTTATTTAGTTTAGGGTTTATGTTTAGTTTATTTTAGGTTTAGGTTTAGGTTTTATTTATTTTAATTTAGGTTTATTTAATTTTATTTATTTTTGATTTAGGTTTTTTTTAATTTCAGGGTTTAGTTTTTGTTTAATATTTATTTTTAGGTTTAATTTTTTAGGTTAAGGTAGTTATTTTATTTTTATTTTATTTTATTTTAGGTTTATTTTATTTTTTATTTTATGTTTAGTGATTATTTTATTTAGGTTTTTTTTTTTAGGGTTATTTTATTTTTTAGTTTAATTTAGGTTTATGTTTACTTTATTTGAGTTTAGTTTTTATTTTTTATTTTATTTTATTTTTAGGTTTAGGTTTAGGTTTTAGTTTAGGTTTTTATTTTATTTAAGTTTAGGTTTTTATTCTTTTATTTTTAGGTTTTATTTAGTTTATTTTAGGTGGGATTAGGGTTTATGGTTTAAGGTTTAAGATTTTATGGTTTAGAGTTTGGAGTTTAGGGTTTAGGTTATGATTTATTTAGGTTTGGGGTTTAGTTTAGGTTGGTAGGGTTGGTAGTAGTTTCTGTGGATTTAGTTTGGATTTAGGGCCAGGTCACTGAGGAGATTAGGTCAGAGTTGGGTTTTGGTAAAGTGTGGATTTAGGTTGGTCAGTTTAGTGGTTTAGAGTGGGTGTTTTAGTGTGGTAGAGTGAAAAAGTTTTAGAGTTAGGGTTTAAGATTAGGGTGGATTTAGGGAGGTTAAGAGTGGTAATTAATCAGGGTTTTAGTGTCAGGATCTGGAGTTTTAGGAAGTGGTATGGTGGGGTTTTAGGGTTTGGAGGTTTAGGATTTTAGGGTTAGGGCTTAGCATTTTGGGTTTTTAAATTTAGAAAAGGTTTAGTTTATTTAATTTATTTTATTTTATTTATGTTTATTTTTCTTTAGTTCATTTTATTTTAGTTTAGCTTTTTTATTCTAGTTTATTTTAGGTTTAGGTTTTTATTTATGTTTATTTTTTAGTTTAGTGTCATTTTTATTTTATTTTTATGTTTAGGTTTAGGTTTAGATTTTTTTTAGGTTTAGGTTTTAGGTTTTTATTTTAGGTTTATTTTTAGGTTTTATTTTTTAGTTTAGGTTTACGTTTATTTTTAGTTTATATTATTTTATTTGGTTTAGGGTTTAGCTTTAGTTTATTTTAGGTTTAGGTTTAGGTTTTATTTATTTTAGTTTTGTTTATTTTATTTTACATTTAGGTTTATATTATTTTATTTATTTTAAGTTTAGGTTTTTCTTAGTTTCGGGTTTAGGTTTTATTTCTTATTTATTTTTTGGTTTTTTAGGTTTATTTTTTAGGTTTAGGTTTCTAGTTAGTTTTTATTTTATTTTATATTAGGTTTATCTTATTTTTATTATACATTTAGGTTTTATTTTATATAGGTTTTTTATTTGTAGGTTCATTTTATTTTATTTAGTTTAGTTTAGGTTTTTATTTATTTTATTTTAGTTTAATTTTTGTTTTTTATTTTATTTTATTTTTAGGTTTAGGTTTAGGTTTAGGTTATAGTTTTGATTTTTGTTTTATTTATTTTAATTAGGTTTAGGTTTTGTTATTTATTTTATTTTTAGGATTTATTTAGTTTAGGTTTAGGTTTTTAGGTTTTAGGGTTTAGGGTTTAGGGTTTAGGGTTTAGGGTTGTTGGTTTTAGGGTTTAGGGTTAATTTTAGGGTTTAGTGTTAGGGTTTATTCATTTAATTTTTTAAATTACGTAAACTTATAGGTTTAGGTTTATTTATTTTATTTTTTATTTATTTTAGTTTATTTTATTTTTTCTTTTTATTTAGGTTTACTTTTTTATTTAGTATTCTTTATTTATTTTAAGTTTATTTCTTTTAGTTTAGGTTTTTTATTTTAGTTTATTTTTTAGGGTTAAGTTTAGCTTTTGGTTTATTTTTAAGTTTAGTTTTATTTTTTATTTTATTTTTTAGGTTTAGGTTTTGTTTTTTATTTTTAAGTTTAAGTTTAGCTTTTTATTTTATTTTCTTATGTTTAAGTTTTAGGTTTATTTTTAGTTTTATTTTTTAGTTTAAGTTTAGGTTTACTTTTATTTTATTTTATTTTATTTAGTTTTGGTTTAGGTTTAGGTTTACTTTATTTTAGGTTTAGGTTTAGGTTTTATTTATTTTAATTTAGGTTTAGGTTTATTTTATTTTTATTTTAGGTTTAGGCTTTCTTTTTTACAATTTCGCTATTAGGCCATTTTTTTATATATTTTTTTAGGTTTATTTTTTTGCTTTAGGTTTTTATTTAGATTTTATTTTATTTTATTTTAGGTTTAGTTTAATTTTATTTTAGGTTTAGTTTTTATTTTATTTTGTCTTTTTATTTTTTTAGTTTAGTTTAGGTTTTCATTTATTTTATTTTAATTTAGTTTTTATTTTTTACTTTATTTTTATTTTAGGTTGAGGTTTAGGTTTTTTTAAATTTTTTATTTTTAGGTTTTATTTATTTTAGGTTTAGGCTATTAGCTTTTAAGGGTTTAGGGTTTAGGGTTAGTTTAGGGTTTAAGGCTTTATTTTGGGTTTAAGATTTATGGTTTTGGATTTAAGGTTTAGGGTTTAGGGTTTTAGGGTTAAGCTTTTAGTTTAGGGTTTAGGGTATTTTTTTAACAAAGAATAAATTCAGATTCAATATTTCTTCTTTTGATTTCATCTACAAAGTAGCACACCAAGTTTTCTAAGAAATAAGCGACGACATAGATAAAAAATGAGCACACATAGAGGAAATCAAAAATCCTAGATAACTAGAACCATCTCTACTATAAAGACACAGTTCTATAAGTAGCAGATCGGATCAGCCATTCTTTAGTTTGTATAGTTCACTTCAGAGCCTCCTCGACCTCTCGAGTAGCGGGATCCACCATCATATCCCACATCTCTCCCTCCGCCACCACCACGGCCATAACATCCATCGCTCCTCTTGCCTCCATAACCACCACTACTCTGACCACCACCTCCATATCCATTAGCACCTCTATATCCTCCCCACCACTATGATAACCGTCACCGCCATCTTCGTCTCCACTATTAGATATAGAATGAGCCTCGTTGACGATGATGTTCCTGTCATCAAGGTTCTGTCCAATCTTAGTTTATGTCTAGGTTTAGGTTTATTAGGTTTAAGGGTTTGGGTTTATTTTTTAATTTATTTAGTTACTTTAAGTTTAGGTTTAGGGTTTAGGATTAGGGTTCAGGGTTTTAGGTTTTTTAGGGTTTATGATTTAGGGTTTAGGGTTTAGGGTTTAGGGTTTAGGGTTTAGGGTTTAGTGATTATGGTTTAGGGTTTAGGGTTTAGGGTTTAAGATTTAGTGTTTCTAGTTTTTTTTTTAAAAAATCAAATTAAGCAAACCGATAGGTTTAGGTTTATTTAGTTTATTGTTTATTTATTTTAGTTGATTTTATTTTTTATTTTTATTTAGTTTAGTTTATTTATTTTAAATTTATTTAGTTTATTTTTTAGGTTCAGGTTTATTTTATAGTTGGGGTTTTGTTTTTATTTTATTTTTTAAGTTTAATTTTTATTTTTTTTATTTTTAGGTTTAGATTTAGGTTTTTATTTTATTTTCTTAGGTTTAGGTTTTTATTTTAGGTTTCTTTTTAAGTTTTATTTTATAATTTAGGTTTAGGTTTATTTTTAGTTTATTTTTAGTTTATTTTATTATATGTAGTTTAGGTCTCGGTTTAGGTTTAGGTTTAGGTTTTATATATTTAGTTTAGGCTTAGGTTTATTTTATTTTATTTATTTTTTCATTTTAGGTTTAGGTTTTTTTATAATTTAAACTTTAGGATTTATTTTTTATTTAGTTTTAGGTTTTTTTAGGTTTAAGTTTTTATTTAGCTTTATTTTATTTTATTTTATGTTTATTTTATTTTTATTTTACATTTAGTTTTTATTTTATTTAGGTTTTTATTCTTAGGTTTATTTAATTTTTTTAGTTTAGTTTAGGTTTTTATTAATTTTATTTTAGTTTATTTTATTTTAGTTTCAAGTTTAGGTTTAAGTTTTAGTTTAGGCTTTTAATTTATTTATTTTATTCAGGCTTAAGTTTTTTTTATATATTTTATTTTTAGGTTTTATTTGTTTAGGTTTAGGTTTTTAGGTTTTAGGGTTTAGTGTTTAGGGTTTAGGGTTTAGGGTTTATCGTTTAGGGTTTAGTGTTTAGGCTTTACGGTTTAGGGTTTCTAGGATTTGTTTAGGGTTTAGGGTTATTTTAAAAAAAATTAAGTAATCTGGTAGGTTTAGGTTTATACAATTTATTTAGTTTATTTTTTATTTATTTTAGTTTATTTTACTTTATATTTTTATTTATTTTTATTTTTTATATTTTATTTTTATTTAGTTTAGTTTATTTGTTATAGGTTTATTTATTTTAGTTTAGGTTTTAAATTTTAGTTTATTTTTTAGATTTATGTTCATTTTTTAGTTATGTTTTATTTTTATTTTATTTTTTAGGATTAGTTTTTATTTTTTATTTTTTGGTTTAGGTTTAGATTTTTATTTTATTTTTTTAGGTTTAGGTTTTAGGTTTTTATTTTTGGTTTTTTTTAGGTTTATTTTTAGGTTTTACATTTTACTTGAGGTTTAAGTTTATTTTTAGTTTATCTTATTTTATTTAGCTCTTTTACTCTTAGGTTTATTTTATTTTTTTAGTTTCTGTAGGTTTTTGTTTATTTTAATTTAGTTTTTTTTATTTTTTTACTTTCTTTTCTAGGTTTAGGTTCAGGTTTTAGTTTTAGTTTTTATTTTTTTATTTTTTTATTTTATTTAGGTTTAAGTTTTTTTATTTATTTTACTTTTAGGTTTTATTTATTTTAGGTTTAAGTTTTTAAGTTTTTAGGGTTTAAGGTTTAGGGTTTAAGTTTTTGGGTTTAGGATTTAGGGTTTAGAGCTCAGGGTTTTAGGGTTTAGGGTTTAGGGTTAGGGTTTAAGGTTTAGTGTTTAGGCTTCTGGGTTTAGGGTTTTTAGGGTTTAGGGTTTCTTTTCTATTAGCGTTATTTAATTTTTATTTTAATTTAGCTTTATTTTATTTAACATTTAGGTTTTATTTTATTTAGGTATTTTATTTTTAGGTTTATTTTATTTTTTTTAATTTAGTTTAAATTTTTAATTATTTTATTTTAGTTTAGTTTTTTACTTTTAATTTGATTCTATTTTAGGTTTAGGTTTAGGTTTTAGTTTAAGTTTTTATTTTATTTTATTTATTTTATTTAGGTTTAGGTTTTTTTATTTATTTTATTTTCAGGTTTTATTTAGTTTAGGTTTAGGTTTTTAGGTATTTAGGGTTTAATGTTTAGGGTTTAGGGTTGTAGGTTTTAGGGTTTAGGGTATAGGATTTAAAGTTTAGGGTTTATGGTTTTACGGTTTAGGGTTTAGGGTTTAGGGTTTAGGGTTTAGGGTTTAAGGTTTAGAGTGTTACGGTTTAGGGTTTAGAGTTTTAGGGTTTAATGTTTGGGATTTAGGGTTGTAGGTTTAGGGTTTAGGGTTTAGGGTTAGGGTTTTATTTATTTATTTAATTTAATTTATTTTTTCTTTTTTTAAATTAAGTAAACTAGTAAGTTTAGGTTTATTTAGTTTATTTTTATTTGTTTTGTTTATTTATTTATTTAAGTTTATTTTTATTTTTATTTAGTTTAGTTTATTTATTTTAGGTTTATTTATTATAGTTTACATTTTTATTTTAGTTTATTTTTTAGGTTTAGGTTTTGGTTTAGGTTAATTTTTTAGTTTAGTTTTATTTTTATTTTATTTTTTAGGTTTAAGTTTTACTTTTTTTTATGTTTCGGTTTATGTTTTTATTTAAGTTTTTTAGATTTAGGTTTTAGGTTTTTATTTTAGGTTTATTTTTAGTTTTTACTTTTTAGTTTAGGTTTATGTTTATTTTTAGTTTGTTTTATTTTATTTAATTTAGGTTTAGGTCTAGGATTAGTTTAATTTACGTTTAGGTTTAGGTTTTATTTATTTTAGTTTAGTTTATTTTAGTTTAGGTTTATGTTTATTTTATTTTTATTTTAGGTTTAGGTTTTTTTTTAGTTTAGGGTTTAGGTTTTATTTATTATTTATTTTTATGATTTATTTTTTGGTTTATTTTTTAGGTTAAGGTTTTAATTTAGTTATAATTTTAATTTTTTTTAGATTTATTTTATTATTATTTAGGTTTTTGTCTTTTAGTTTAGTTTAGGTTTTTATTTATTTAATTTAATTTAATTTTGTTTTCTTTTTAAGTCTAGGCTTATGTTTAGGTTTTAGTTTATGTTTTCATTTTTTTTTTCAATTTTTGTATTTATTTTTTTTAGGTTTTATTTAGTATAGGTTTAGATTTTTAGCTTTTAGGGTTTAGGGTTTAGGTTTTGGGGTTTGGGGTTCAGGATTTATGATTTAGGATTTAGGTTTTAGAGTTTAGGGTTTAGGGTTTAGGTTTAGTGTTTAGGTTTTAGGTTTAGGGTTCAAGTTTTAGTTTATGATTTAGTGTTTTTGGTATTTTCTTAAGAGAGAAAATATTCAGATTCAACATTTCTTCTGTTCAATTTCATTAAGCAAATAACACACCAAGTTTTCTAAGAGACAACCGATGTAGATAAAAAATGAGCATGCATAGAGAAATAACTATCTCTACTATAAAGACACAGTTCCATATGCAGCAGATCGGATTGACCACTCTTCAATTTCTCCAGTTCCCATTAGAACCACCCCGGCCTCTTGAGTAGCGGGACCCACCATCATATCCTCGATCTTTCCCTCCGCCACCACCATGGTTGTAACCTCCATCGCTCTTTCTGACTCCATGATCATGCATAGAGCAATAACACACCAAGTTTTCTAAGACACAAGCAACGAGGTAGATAAAAAATGAGCACCCATAGAGCAAATTAAAAACCCTACATAAGTAGAACCATGTCTACTATAAAGACACAATTCTATAAGTAGTAGAACGGAGTGGTCTTCAATTTCTCCAGTTCCCATCAGAACCACTCCCGCCTCTCGAGTAGCGAAATCCTCCATCATATCTGTGATCTCTCCCTCCACCACAACCATGATTAGAACCTCCGTCACTCCTCCCACCATCATAACCACCACTGCTTTGACCACAACCTACATATCCACCAGTACCTCCAGATCCCCCACCACCACTGTGATAACCACCACCTCAATCTTCTCCTCCACCGTTAGAACTAGATTGAGCCTAGTTGATGATGATGTTCCTGCTGTTACGGTTCTTCCCATTCTTAGGGTTTAGGGTTTACGGTTAGTCTAGGGTTTAGGGTTTAGCATTAGTTAAGAGTTTAGGGTTTGGGATTTAGGATTTATGATTGCAGGATTTAGGGTTTAGGGTTTACAGTTTAGGGTTTAGGCTTTAGGGTTTTAAGGGTTAGGGTTTAAGGTTTAGGGTTAAGGATTTAGGGTTTAGGGTTTAGGGTTTAGGGTTTAGCTTTTAGAGTTTAGTGTTTTAGGGTTTAGGGTTTATTGTTTAGGGTTTAAGGGTTTTTGTTTTTCTAAAATAAATAAATCGATAGGTTTAAGTTTATTTACTTTTTTTAGATTATTTTTTATTTATTTGAGTTTATTTTATATTTTACATTTAGGTTTATTTTTATTTATATTTAATTTAGTTTATTTTTTTAGGTTTATTTATTTCAGTTTAGGTTTTTTATTTTAGTTTATTTTTTAGGCTTAGGTTTAGTTTTTAGATGAGTTTTATTTTTATTTTATTTTTTAGGCTTAGGTTTTATTTTTTATTTTTAGGTTTAGGTTTTAGGTTTTTATTTTTAGGTTTATGTTTTAGGTTTTTCTTCTAGGTTTCTTTTAGGTTTTAGTTTTTAGTTTAGGTTTAGCTTTATTTTTAATTTAATTTATTTTATTTAGTAAGGTTTAGGTTTAGACTTAGGTTTTATTTATTTTAGTTTAGTTTAGGTTTATGTATATTTTATTTTTAATTTTAGGATTAGGTTTTTCTTTTAAGTTTAGGATATATGTTTTATTTTTATTTATTTCTAGGTTTGATTTTTTGTTTTTTTAAGGTTTAGGTTTTTATTTAGTTTTTATTTTATTTTATTTTAGGTTTATTTTATTTTTAGTTTTTATTTTTAGTTTTATTTTATTTTATTTTTAGGTTTAGGTTTAGGTTTTAATTTAGGATTTAATTTTATTTTTAATTTTATTTAGTTATAAATTTTTTATTTATCTTTTTCTAGGTTTTATTTAGTTTAGGTTTAGGTTTATATGTTATTACGATTAAGGGTTAGGGTTTAGGATTTAGGCTTAAGGGTTTTATGTTTTTAGTGTTTAGTGTTTACGGTTTAGGATTTAGGGTTAATTTAAGGTTTAGGGTATAGGGTTTTAAGATTTAGGATTTAGAGTTAGGGTTAGGGTTTAGGTTTTAGGCTTTTGGGTTTAGGGGTTAGGCTTTAGGTTTTAGGCTTTAGGGTTAGTTTAGGATTTAGGGTTTAAGGTTTTTTAGGATTTAGGGTCTAGGGTTTAGTTTTTAGGGTTTAGAGTTTATGTTTTTTTTTAAACAGAGAGCAAATTTAGATTAAATATTTCTTCTTTTTAATTTCATCAACCAAGTAGCACCTCAAGTTTTCTAAGACACAAGCAACAAGGTAGATAAAAAAAGAGCACCCATAGAGCAAATTAAAAACCCTACATAAGTAGAACCATCTCTACTATAAAGACACAATTCCATAAGCAATAGAATAGAGTGGTTGTTCTTCAGTTTCTCCAATTCCCTTCAGAACCACTCTCACCTCTCGAGTAGCGGAATCCTCCATCATATTCACGATCTCTCCCTCTGCCACAACCATGACTGGAACCTACATCGCTCCTCCCACCTCCATAACCACCACTACTCCGACCACCACCTCCATATCCACCAGTACCTCCAGATCCCCCACCACCACTGTGATAACCACCACCTCCGCCTTCTCCTCCACCACGAGAACTAGATTGAGCCTAGTTGATGGTGATGATGTTCAAGGTTCTTCCCATTCTTAGGTTTTAGGGTTTTAGGGTTTAGGGATAAGGCTTGGGTTTAGTATTTAGAGTTTTGGGTTTGGGGTTTTAGGATTTATTGGGTTTTAGGGTTTATTTAGGGTTTAGCTTTATGCTTGGGGTTTTAGGTTTAGGGTTTTAGGGTTTAAGGTTGGGTTTTAGGGTTTAGGGTTTAGGGTTTAGGGTTTTAGAGTTTAGTGTTTTAGGGTTTAGTGTTTATGGTTTAGGGTTTAGGGGTTTTTATTTTTCTAAATTAAATAAACTGGTAGGTTTAGTTTATTTACTTTTTTAGATTATTTTTTATTTATTTGAGTTTATTTTATATTTTTTATTTAGGTTTATTTTTATTTTTATTTAATTTAGTTTATTTATTTTAGGTTTATTTATTTTAGTTTAGGCTTTTTATTTAGTTTATTTTTTAGGCTTAGGTTTAGTTATTCGATGAGTTTTATTTTTATTTTATTTTTAAGGCTTAGGTTTTATTTTTTAGGTTTTTACTTTTAAGTTTAGGTTATAGGTTTTTTTTAGGTTTATTTTTAGGTTTTACTTTTTAGTTTAGGTTTAGGTTTATTTTTAATTTATTTTATTTTATTTAGTAAGGTTTAGGTTTAGATTTAGGTTTTTTTTATTTTAGTTTAGTTTAGGATTAGGTATATTTTATTTTGTTTATTTTATTTTTAATTTTAGGTTTAGTTTTTTCTTTTTAGTTTAGGATCTAAGTTTTTTTTTATTTATTTTTAGGTTTAATTTTTTGTTTTTTTTAAGTTTTAGGTTTTTATTTAGTTTTTACTTTATTTTATTGTAGGTTTATTTTATTTTTAGTTTTTATTTTTAGTTTTTATTTTATTTTTAGGTTTAAGTTTAGGATTTTATTTTATTTTATTTTTAATTTTATTTAGTTATATGTTTTTTTATTTATCTTTCTAGGTTTTATTTAGTTTAGGTTTAGGTTTATATGTTTTTATGGTTTTGGGTTAGTTTAGGGTTTAGGATATAGGCTTATGGGTTTAGGGTTTTTAGTGTTTAGTGTTTACAGTTTAGGATTTAGGGTAAATTTAAGGTTTAAGGAATAGGGTTTTAAGGTTTAGGGTTTAGGGTTAGGGTTTAGGTTTTAGGCTTTAGGATTTTGGGGTTAGGGTTTAGCTTTAGCTTTAGTTTAGTAGGGTTTAAGGTTTTTTAGGGTTTAGGGTATAGCATTGAGTGTTTAGGGTTTAGGGTTTAGGGTTGTAGGTTTAGCGTTTAGGGTTTAGGGTTAGTTTTAGGGTTTAGGATTTTTTTAAAAAAAATTAAGTAAACTGGTAGGTTTAGGTTTAGGTTTATTTAGTTTATTTAATTTATTTTTTATTTATTTTAGTTTATTTTATTTTACTTTTATTTAGGTTTATTTTTATGTTTAGGTTTATCTTTATGTTTATTTTTTGTTATATTTTATTTTTATTTTATTTTTTAGGTTTAGGTTTTATTTTTTAGTTTTTAGGTTTAGGTTTTGGTTTTTATATTATTTTTTTAGGTTTATATTTTAGGTTTTTATTTTAGGTTTATTTTTAGGTCTTATTTTTTAGTTTAGGTTTAGGTTTAATTTTAGTTTATTTTATTTTATTTAGTTTAGGGTTTAGGTTTAGTTTAATTTAGGTTTAGGTTTAGGTTTTATCTATTTTAGTTTAGTTTATTTTTGTTTATGTTTAGGTTTATTTTCTTTTGTTTATTTTAGGTTTAGGTTTTTTTTAAGTTTAGAGTTTAGGTTTTATATTTTATTTATTTTTAGGTTTTATTTTTAGGTTTAAGTTTTTATTTAGTTTTTATTTTAGGTTTATTTTTTTTATTTTACATTTAGTTTTTATTTTATTTAGTTTTTTTATTTTTAGGTTTATTTTATTTTTTAGTTCAGTTTAGGTATTTATTTAATTTATGTTAGTTTAATTTTTATTTTTTTATTTTATTTTATTTTTACATTTAGGTTTAGGTTTATGTTAAGGTTTAGGTTTAGGTTTTAGTTTCAGTTTTTATTTTATTTTATTTTATTTAGGTTTAGGTTTTTTTCATTATTTTATTTTATTTATTTAGTTTAAGTTTAGATTTTTAGGTTTTTAGGGTTTAGGGTTTAGGGTTTATGGTTATAGGTTTTATGGTTTAGGGTTTAGGGTTTTAGTGTTTATTGCTTAGGGTTTAGGGTTTAGGGTTTTATGGTTTAGGGTTACGGTTACTGTTGTAGGTTTAGGGTTATAGTTTTTTTTAACTTTTTTATTATTTTTAAAATTAAGTAAACTAGCAGGTTTTGGTTTATTTATTTTAGTTTTATTTATTTTTTATTTTTATTTAGGTTTATTTTTATTTTTATTTTTATTTAGTTTAGTTTATTTGTGAATTGTAATTTTAGTTGTGGAAGTATAGTGGTGATGTTGTGACATTTGGTGAACAAGTCATTAAAAAGAATGACCGATTGAGATATTTAGGCTCTATTGTTCAAAATGATGGTGAAATATATGGAGATGTTATTAATAGAATTCAAGTTGGATGGTTGAAGTGGAGGAATGCGTCTGGCCTGTTGTGTGATAGAAAAGTATCGCTTAAACTTAAGGGAATATTTTATAAGACGGTGGTAAGACCTGCAATTGTTTATGGTGCAAAATGTTGGCCAATAAAAGAGAAGCATGAGACTAAGTTAAGTGTTTTTGAGATGAGGATGCTCAGGTGGATGACTGGCTTTACTCTTAGAGATAAAATGCAAAATGTGTATGTTCGAAGAAAGTTGGAGTAGCTCAAGTGGTAGATAAAATTAGTTTAGGTTTCATTTATTTTAGGTTTAGGTTTAAGTTTTATTTACTTTAGTTTAGTTTATTTTAGTTTATGTTTAGGTTTATTTTATTTTGTTTATTTTATTTTTAATTTAGGTTTAGTTTTTAGGTTTAGTTTAGCATTTGTATTTTATTTTTAATTTATTTTACATTTGATATTTAAGTTCAAGTTTTTATTTAGTTTTTATTTTATTTTATTTTAGGTTTATTTTATTTTTATTTTACATTTAATTTTTATTTTATTTATGATTTTTATTTTAGGTTTATTTTATTTTTTAGTTTAGTTTAGGTTTTTATTTATTTTATGTTAGTTTAGCTTTGATTTTTTTTTAGCTTTAGGATTAGGTTTAAGTTTTAGTTTAGGTTTTAGTTTTATTTTATTTTTCATTTTATTTAGGTTTAGGTTTATTTATTTATTTTATTTATAGGTTTTATTTAGTTCATATTTAGGTTTTATGTTTATATTGTTTAGGGTTTCAAGTTTAGGGTTTAGGGTTTAAGGTTGTAGATTTTAGTTTTAGGGTTTTGGGTTTTGGGTTTTGGGTTTAAGGTTTAAGGGTTTAGGGTTTAGGGTTTAGGTTTAGGGTTTTAGGGTTTAGGATTTAGGGTTTAGGGTTTACAATTTAGGGTTTCTTTTATTTATTTATTTTTAAATTAACTAAACATGTAGGTTTAGGATTATTTAGTATATTTAGTTTATTTTAAATTTATTTTAGTTCATTTTATTTTTTTTTTTTATGTAGGTTTATTTTTATTTTTATTTAGGTTAGTTTATTTATTTTAGTTTATTTTTTAGGTTTAGTTTTATTTTTTATTTTAGTTTTATTATTATTTTCTTTTTTAGGTTTAGATTTTATTTTTTTATTTTTAGGTTTAGGGTTTAGGGTTTAGGGTTGAGGGTTTAGGGTTTATGTTTTTAGGGTTTAGGCTTTTGGGTTAGGGTTTAGGGTTTTTTAGAGTTTAGGGTTTAAGGTTATAGATTTAGTGTTGTAGGTATTGGGTTTAGGGTTTACGGTTAGTTTTAGTGTTTAGCATTTAAAGTTTAGGATTTATTAATTAGAGTTTAGGGTTTATTTAAATTAAGTAAATCAGTAGGTTTAGGTTTATTTAGTTTAGTTAGTTTATCTATTATTTATTTTAGTTTATTTTATTTTATATTTTTATCTAGATTTATTTTGTAGTTTTATTTTGTTTAGTTTATTATTTTTAGTTTAGGTTTTTTATTTTACTTTTTTTATGTTTAGGTTTACATTTAGGTTTTTAGGGTTTAGGGATTAGGGTTTAGTGTTTGGGTTTTAGGGTTCAGTGTTTAAGGATGTTGGTTTTAGGGTTTAGAGTTTAGGGTTTAAGGTTTTAGGGATTAAGGTTTAGGATTTAGGGTTTAGGGTATAGGGTTAGTTTTAGGGTTTAGGGTTAGGGCTTTTTTATTTTAATATTTTTATTTTTTAGTTTCAAGGTTTAGGGTTCAAGTTTTAGTTTAGGGTTTAGGTTTTTTGGTTTTTTTTCACATAGAATAAATTTAGATTTAACATTTCTTCTTTTTTATTTCATCAAACAAGTAACACACTAAGCTTTCTTAGACACAAGCGATGACATAGATATAAAATGAGCATGCATAGCAAATCAAATGCTCTAGATAACTAGAATTGTTTCTACTGTAAAGACAGTTCCATAAGTAGTAGATCGGATCGATGTTCTTCAGTTTCTCCAGTTCCCATCAAAACCGGCCGGCCTCTTGAGTAGCAGGATCGACCATCATAGCCTCGATCTCTTACTCCACCACCACCACGGCTGTAACCTCCGTCGCTTCTCCTGCTCACATAACCACCATTGATCCGAGCACCACCTCCATATCCACCAGCACCTGCAAGTCACCCACCACCACTACAATAACCACCACCTCCGCCTTCGCCTCCACCGCTATATCTAGACTGAGCTTGGTTAACATTGACATTCCTGCCGTGAAGGTTCTTCCCATTCTTAGAGTTTAGGGTAGGTTTAGGTTTATTAGGTTTTAGGGTTTAGGTTAATTTTTTAATTTATTTAATTATTTTAAGTTTAGGTTTAGGATTTGAGGTTTAAGGTTTAGGGTTTAGGGTTTAGGGTTAGGGTTCACGATTTAAAGTTTATGATTTAGGGTTTAGGATTTAGGGTTTAGGATTTAGGGTTTAGGGTTAGGGTTTAGTGTTTAGGGTTTGTGGGTTTTTTATTGGGTTTATTGTTTGGTTTAGGGTTGTAGGTTTAATATTGTAGGTTTAGTGTTTAGGGTTTAGGGTTTAAGGTTTAGGGTTTAAGATTTAGGGTTTAGGGTTGTTTTAATTAAGTAAATTGTCAAGTTTAGGTTTATTTAGTTTACTTTATTTTACTTTATTTTTTATTTTTATTTAGGTTTTTATTTTATTTTTATTTAGTTTAGTTTATTTATTTTAGTTTGGGTTTTTTATTTTAGTTTATTTTTTAGGTTTATGTTTAGGTTTATGTTTATTTTTAAGTTTAGTTATATTTTTATTTTATTTTTTAGGTTTAGGTTTTATTTTTTATTTTTACATTTAGGTTTAGGTTTTTATTTTATTTTTTTTAGTTTAGGTTTTAGGTTTTTATTTTTGGTTTATTTTTAGGTTTTACTTTTTAATTGAGGTTTAGGTTTATTTTTAGTTTATTTTATTTTATTTAGTTTAAGTTTAGGTTTAGTTTTAGGTTTAATTTATTTTAGGTTTAGGTTTAGGTTTTATTTATTTTAGTTTATTTATTTTAGTGTAGGTTTAGGTTTATTTTATTTTTATTTTAAGTTTAGATTTTTTTTTTATTTTAGGGTTCAGGTTTTGGTTTAGAGTTTAAGGTTTTTGGTAGTTTTTTTAACAAAGAATAAATTTAGTTTCAACATTTCTTCTTTTCAATTTCATCAACTAAGTAATCCACCAAGTTTTCTAAGACACAAGTGATGACATAGATAAAAAATGTGCACATATAATGCAAAGTAAAAAACCTTAGATAACTAGAATCGTCCCTAATGTAAAGAAATAATTACATAAGCATCAAATTAGATCGATCATTCTTCAATTTCTCTAGTTTCCATCAGAACCACCCCGTCCTCTCGAGTAGTGAGATAGACCATCATATGCCCACTCTCTCCCTCCGCCTCCACCACTGTTCTAACCTCCATCACTCCTCCCGCCTACATAACCAGGATTGCTCTGACCACCACCTCCATATCCACTAGCACCTCGATCCCCACACCACTATGATCCCACGCCTCCCGCCTTGCCTCCACGATCTGATTGAGGGTGTGATGTTCCGTCATCAAGGTTCAGCCCATTCTTGGGGTTTAGTTTAGTTTAGGTTTATTTTATTTTATGGTTTAGGTTTATTTTTTAATTTATTTAGTTAGGTTTAGTTTGGGTTTAGGTTTAGGATTAGGGTTTAGGGTTTAGGGTTTAGGGAAGGGTTTAGGATTTAAGGTTTATGGTTTAGGGTTTAGGGTTTTACGATTTATGCTTTTAGGGTTTAGGGTTAAGGATTAGGGTTTAGGATTTTTTAGGGTTTAGGGTTTAGGGTGGTAGGTTTAGAGTTTAGGGTTTAGGGTTTAGGGCTTATTGTTTAGAATTTAGTGTTTAAGGGTTTTTTTAATTAAGTAAACCTGTAGGTTTAGGATTATTTAGTATATTTAGTTTATTTTTATTTAATTTAGTTTAATTCATTTTTTATTTTTATTTACATTTATTTTTTTATTTTTATTTAATTTAATTTATTTATTTTAAGTTTATTTATTTTAGTTTAGGTTTTATTTTAGTTTATTTTGGTTTAGGTTTAGGTTTAGGTTTATTTTTTTAGAGTTCTATTTTATTTATTTTTTTTAGGTTTAGGTTTTATTTTTTTTTATTTTTTAGTTTAGTTTTGGTTTATTTTTTATTTATTTTTGGTTTAATTTTTATTTTAGTGTTGGTTTATTTTAGACTATTTAATTTTACTTAGTTTTTTTATTTTATTTAGGTTTAGGGGTTTTATTTAATTTAGTTTAGTTTATTTTAGTTTAGGTTTAGGTTTATTTATTTTTTATTTTATTTTATTTTTATTTTAGGTTTAGTTTTTTTTAGTTTTATTTAGGTTTATTTTTTATTTTATTTTAGTTTTTTAGGTTTATTTTGGTTTAGGTTAATTTAGTTTTATATTATTTTTATTTTATTTTATATTTTTATTTTATTTAGGTTTAATTTATTTTAGTTTAGTTTAGGTTTTATTTATTTTATTTTAGTTATTTTATTTTATTATTTATTTGGTTTAGGTTTTGGTTTATTTATTTTATCTTTTATTTATATTTTATTTAGTTTAGGGTTTAGGTTTTTAGGCTGGGTAGTTTAGGTCAGGATTTGGAGGGTTTAGGGTAGGGATAAGCCAGGGCTAGAGTGGAGCACAGCATTGGCTTTGGGGTTAGAGAGAGGTTTTAGGTCAGGTTAGTGGGGTAGTAGGGTTTATTTTAGCAGTATTTTTTGTGGCTCAGGAACTGGTTAGAGAAGAGAGTGGGAGTTTAGGAGTTTAGGTTTAGAGTTTAGTTGGGGTCACATTTAGGTCTGCAGCAAGTGGTTTAAGGTTAGTTTTATGCTCTAAGGTTTAGTGTTTGGGTAGGATTTGTATTTATTGTTTAGTTTTTAAGGTTTAGGGTTTAGGTTTTTTAAATTAAGTAAACCAGTAAGTTAATGTTTATTTAGTTTATTTATTATTTATTTAGTTTTTTTATTTTGGTTTATTTTTAATTTTTATTTAGTTTAGTTTATCTATTTTAGGTTTATTTTCTTTTAGGTTTGAGTTTTTATTGTGGTTTATTTTTTAGGTTTAGGTTTAGGTTTATGTTTATTTTTAAGTTTAGTTTTATTATTATTTTATTTTTTAGGTTTAGGTTTTATTTTTTATTTTTGGGTTTAGGTTTAGATTTTTATTTAATTTTTTTAGGTTTAGGATTTCAGTTTTTATTTTAGGTTTATTTTTAAGTTTTATTTTTTAGTTTAGGTTTAGGTTTATTTTAAGTTTATTTTATTTTATTTAGTTTAGAGTTTAGGTTTAGTTTATTTTTGCTTTTGGTTTATGTTTAATTTATTTAGTTTAGTTTATTTTAGTTTAGGTCTAGGTTTATTTTATTTTGTTTATTTTAGGTTTATTTTTTTTTTTGTTTTTACATTTTTTTTTTTTTAATTTATTTTAGATTTATTTTTTTATGCTTATTTTTTAGGTTTAGGTTTTATTTTATCATTTTAGGTTTATTTTATTTTATTTATTTGGGTTTTATTTTATTTAGTTTTTATTTTTAGGTTTATTTTTTAGAGTTTTAATTAATTTTATTTTAGTTTAATTTTTATTTTTTATTATATTATAATTTTAAATTTAAGTTTTAGTTTAGGTTTTTATTTTATTTTATTTATTATTTTATTTAAGTTTAGGTTTTTTTTTTATTTTTTTGGGTTAGGGTTTAGGGTTTAGGGTTTGGGGTTTAGAGTTTGGGGTTTAGGGTTTTGTGGTTTTTTTAGGGTTTAGGGTCAGGGTTTAAGATTTAAGGTTTAGGGTTTAGGCTTTAGGGTAAGGTTTGGGCCTTAGGGTTTATAGTTAATTTATGGTTTAGGACTTAGGGTGTGGTTTTTATATTTTTTATACTTTTATTTTTAGGGTTTAGGGTTTAGGGTTTATGATTGATTTAGGGATTGAATCCAGGTTAGTTTAGGGTTAGGTTGGTTTAGGGTTTTAGGTTAATTTTGGGCTTTAGTTTAAGGCATAGTGTTGAGGATTTAGGGTTTAGTGGTTTTTTTTTTAATTTAAGTATACCGATAGGTTTAGGTTTAGGGTTTAGTAGTTTTAGCTTTTAAGTTTTAAGGTTAGGGTTTTTGTTTTGTTTATTTTTAATTTTTTTTATTTAGGATTGAGTGTTTAGGGTTGTAGGTTTAGGGTTTAGGGTTTAGGGTCTAGGGTTTATAGTTTAGGGTTTAGAATTTAGGGTTTTAGGTTTTTTTTAAAAAAATTAAGTTTATCGATATGTTAGGTTTATTTACTATATTTAGTTTTTTTTCTATTTATTTTAGTTTACTTTATTTTTAATTTTTATTTAGGTTTATTTTTTTAGTTTAGTTTATTTATTTTAGGTTTATTTAATTTAATTTAGATTTTATATTTTAGTTTATTTTTAAGGTTTATGTTTAAGTTTATTTTTTCGTTGAGTTTTATTTTTATTTTATTTTTTATTTTTAAGTTTTAGTTTTTATTTTATTTTTTTAGGTTTAGGTTATTGGGTTTTATTTTAGGTTTATTTTAGGTTTATTTTTTTTTTTGTTTAGGTTTAGGTTTATTTTAGTTTATTTTATTTTATTTAGTTTAGGTAGGTTTAGGTTTGTTTGATTTTAAGTTTAGGTTCTATTTATTTTAGTTTAGGTTTATTTTTATTTTATTTTAGGTTAAGGTTTTTTTTAGTTTAGGGTTTAGGTTTTATTTTTTATTTATTTTTAGGATTATTTTTTATGTTTAGGTTTTTATTTAGTTTTTATTTTACTTTATTTTAGGTTTTATTTATTTTTATTTTATGTTTAGTTTAAGGATGAGAGGTTTGATTTAATTTGTGACTCGCTATAGAGAAATTTGATTTGATTTATTGATTTATGATTTGGTGCTCCATGAGGGATGAAAAGTGAACTCTCCACTAGGGGAGCACGTTCAAGTCCTCCACTAAGGAAAAGAGGTTCTGAAATCTGTTGGGGGATTAGAATCTGGGATCCGCTAGAGATGAAAATGTGAACACTCCGCAAGGGGAGCAAGTTCAAACTGAATTGAATTGATTCCACTTGGGGAACCATAGAGATTTGCATATCACTGAGGAGAAGCGGGTTGATTTGATTGATTGATTATTTGATTATTTTGATTGTTTGACCGGATTTGTTTTGTTTGATTAGTTTTACTCTACTGACGGAGGAGGGTTGAATTTGTTTTAGATTTAAATTTTAAAATTTTTTATGGATTTTGAGATGGACCTCGGTATGATGGATCGTGAGTAGGCCATGTTTTTTAATCTAGCTCGATTTACCAATCCAAAGGGGTAATCTACCAACCAAATGGTAGGGCTATCCAACCAAAGGGTTCCCTTTTTGTGCGGTACTAGGAAGAAAGCGTATTAGGCTTACATCCTCCAAAGTAGGGATCAGTTGCTGGGGTTATCCATTGGCGAGGTAACAGATTCAACCCATGTTCAGGCTGACTATTGAGTGAATGTTGTTGGGGGACTTAAATTAGATCAAAGATAGACAAAGTTAATTTTATTTTAGGTGTTTTTGATGGATCCCATCGATTTGCGATGGACTGCACTGAGTAGGGGTCGTGTTGACCTTGGTCTACATTCAGATTTACCAATCCAAAAGAGTAGTCTACTAATCACATAGTAGGAATATCCAATAAAAGAGATTGCCATTCAGTTTGCAATGGTCAAGTTAAGAAGAAAGTACAGGGACTCACATCTTCCAAAATAAGAAATCGCTAGGGTGACTGGTTGGTTGTGCAACAAATCGAACATGACATAGGGCTGACTTTTGAGTGAATACCTTTGGGGGACTTAAATCAACTCAAAGATAGTCAAGATTAATTTCATTTTTTAATTATTTTTGATAGATCCCATCGATTTATGATGGACTGCATTGAGTAGGGGCCATGTTGGCCTTGGTCTAACTCAGATTTACCAATCCAAAGGGAGTAACTTCCCGACTGAGCGGAGAACTATCCAACCAAATGGGTGTCTTTTGGTTTACAATGGTTAATTCAGGGAAGAAAGCATGGGTACTCACATATTTTATGAATGAAAGACCACTAGGGCCACACATTAGTGAGGTAACATGTCAACCCAACCTAGGGTTGCCCATCAGTTTGTGATAATCATGCTAGAAAGAATGCATAGTAGACTTACATCTTCTAAAGTGGAATGACTATCGGGAAAACCTATTTGTGGAAAAATAGATTGAACCCGATCTAAGGGTGACTACAGAGAGAGTGCCAACCTGGGGACTTATCTCAATTCAAGCATAATCATGCAATTCCTATAGGGAGTTCTGCTGACACTAACCTAAAGATAAGATGCCTGCTTGGGAAAGGGGCCACTGGGGGCTTGAATTCCTAATCCACAAGCGAATAGATTTGTTTGTTTGTTTATTTATTTATTGTGGACCCTATTGGTTTGTGAGTGATCATTCTAAGAATGAGCTTATATCAGCCTAGACCTATCTCAAATTTACTAAACCAAGGGAGAATTTGCGCATCCACTGAACAAATTCTCCAACCATAGGGGTGGCTACTAGGAAAGGGGGATATTCCAATCTAAGAGTAACCAGGGTAGTGTTTAAATGGGGTCGCAAAGGATGTGATCCAAGTAGAGTGCCCATAGGAGAGAGGGGCCACTATGGGCTTGATCCAAAACCCTGAAGAAGATAATATATGTAGGTATTCGGTGGCCAACTCAAGGAGAAAGCATGAGGAATCACATCTGTCAAGAGTGGTGTATACACCGGGTGAGTTATCAGCATAGCGAACATCAACCAACCTAAGGTGCCAGTCGGTTTGTAATAATTAGCCTAGGAAGAAAGCATCGGGGACTCACATCCTCCTATAGCAAAACTGATTGTTGGGATAGTCTATCTTTGGCTCGATAGGTGCTATCCGACATAGGGCGACTATTGAGTGAATGACACTAAGGGACTTATATCAACTCAAGAGTAGTCAAGAGTAAAGGAGCCTCTAGGGGACTTATCCTAAACTTCAGATATACTCAACCTAGTTAGTGCATGATGGTTAATTCAAGAAGAAAGCATGAGGACTCACATCTTCTTAAACAAAATCAACATTAGATAGTTTATTAGCTGGGTAGTGAGGTCTACCAAACTAACAAGGTGCTCGTTGGTTTGCAATGGTCAAGTCAGGAAGAAAGCATGGGGACTCACATTCGTTGGACAAGTGACCACAAGGGTGACATATTAGCAAGGTAGCATGTTATCCCAACTTAGAGCAGCTAATGAGTGAGTGTCATAGAGGGCTACCTCCCACATCAAATTAGCCTGAGATAAAAGATATGTGTTTATGTTTGTATTAGAAGGAAAAGGATGCCTCTCAGGTTCTTTATACCTATCTTAAAAACACACTGGAGAATTGATGAAATGGTTCCATGAATGGTAGTTGTGATCCCACCAAGAAAGAATGTTCCTTGAGTTCTCTTACACCTAACTTAGTTGTGCTAGTCGAAATAAGATGCCTCTTGGGTTCTCTCACACCTATTCTAGTAGCATTGGGGAATTGTGTTTGATGGTGTTCGTGTTGTGAAAGAGGGATAGGATGTTGCTTGGGTTCTCTTACACCTATCCTAAATACATCATGACAAATTCACAAAATAAGCAAATAATGCTTCGAAAGAAGGAAAGATTTTGATGAATTGGAATGAAATTATTTTCTTTCGATGATAATTATTTTCAAACATATTTTTATGGGTAATATTTCTTCAAACAGAGCCCATTAATTTGAAGCATCGGGTGTTTCCCTTTACAATCAATAAGTTGATAAGATCATCCTTGGTAGGCCTTTTCTATGATAAAATGGCCTTCCCAAGTGGGTTCAAACTCGTCTCCCATCTTCCGAAGGGCAACAATTGGTCTCCCTAAAACTAGGACAAGCTCTCCTACTTGAAAAGCTCTAGGGCAGTCCAGCTTGTTGTGAGCTTGAATCATTTTGGATTTGTATAACTCGAGGTATGGCATGCCCGTAGGCGTCTCTCCTCCAAACCATCGAGCTCTTCTAACTGCAACTTTGCATTCTGCTCTGTAGTGATTTTGCTACCCATTGCTATCCTTAGTAACAGGAGTTAAACTTCTAATGGTAGAACTGCTTCGGACCCATACACTAAGGTGAACGGGGTAGATTGGTTTTGGTGTTCTGTATGTGGTGTAGTAGGCCCACAAGGCTTCAACCAATTACTCATGCCACTGTCACTTATTGTCGTCGAGTGTCATCTTTAGTATCTGGATGAAAGTTTTGTTGAATGCTTCTACTAGGACATTTTCCCTTGGATAGTAGATGGTGGAGTATCACCAAGCTATACCATATTTCCTAGCAATGATGTTAATCTTGGTGCTCTTGAAATCAGTACCATTATCAAATATAATTCGTTGAGGCACCCAAACCTATATATGATATGGTTCCTGAAAAACTTGCGCACATGCTGAACTGTGATGTCTCTGAGTGGGATTGCCTCCACCCAGTTGCAAAAGTAGTTAGTGGCAGCTAAGATGAATTGATGACCCTTAGAAGAAGGAGGATGGATCAGATACACTATGTCGGTACCCCAACACTCAAATGGCCATGAGGCCAATATAGGATGTAGAATGTTGGGTGGTTGATGTAAGACCACACTGTGTACCTGACATTGATGGTATCTTCTAGCCACATTCATGTAGTCTATAATCATCAAAGGCCAGTAGTATCCTAGACTCTTGATCTTTGCTTTAATCTTTGAAATGGATTGATGCCCTCTGCATAGACCCGAATTTACCTCGATCATGATTCTACAGGCTTCGTGTTTGTCTAAAGAATGTAACCACATTTGATTAAAAGACCATCAGTACATGGTGCCATCCACAAGAGCATAGGAGAGAGCTCTTTGCTTCATCTGATGGGCTTGTGATTTCTCTTGAGGTAGTTTATCAGTGTTCAAATAATCTTTGAACGGTTGCCTCTAATCAAGTTCCTCGTCTTTGTTGGCAATGGCAACCTCCCCTTCTAGAGAAAGTCTCTCGATGAGTTTAGCATTAATAAAGGATATGATTTATCTATTTTGGACCCTTATTGGAATGAACTCATCTTCCGGACATGCCAATTCCTTGGCAAGTTTGGCCAAAACATCTACTTTTATGTTCTCTCCTCGAAGGACCTTGTAGATGGTGACCTCAGAGATTTGGGACAACATCTTCATGATATACTCATGGTGATAACCAACTAAGAATTCTCATAGATATTGATGCTCTTGATGCACTATAATGGCTAACTCCAGACCTACAATCAAAGCCTCATACTTGGCTTCATTATTGGTGCAGGGATTAGAGAGATAGTATGAGAATCTCAGCACATCATCTTTTGGAGTTAAGAGAACTATTCCTACCCTTGTCTTTCCTGAAAGAGTAGATCATGGTTCTTCTCCTTTATGAAAAGAAGCCACACCATCAAAATACATCTCTCAATGATGATTGTCAATCTCACCTAAGTTCATGATTTATTCATTAGGGAGATCATCACTAAGCGAGGAATCAATAGGAAGTGGGTGTGCTACTAAGAAATCCTAGTGCTTGACCTTTCACCGCACAGAGGGGTACAAATGTAATATCAAACTGTGAGAGAATCATAGACTAGCATGCCAATTGTATGGATAACATCAGTTGTGTCATGAGATACTGTAGTGGATTGATTCTTGAAATCAAGTTCTCCTTATGAGAAAGCATATAGTGTCGTAGCTTTTGGGATGCAAAGAATAAAGCTAGGCAATATTTCTCAATAGGTGGGTAGTTCACTTCAGCAGGAATCAGACAATAACTGAGGTAGTAGAGAGCACTCTCCTTCATCGTTAGCTTGGACCAACAAAGACCCAAGGGAGTCATCCAATGCAATAGTGTAAATGATAAGTGGCCTGCCTAGGATAGGGGCTGCTAGAACATACAGCATCACTAAATACTGCTTGATATCTTCAAAGGCATGCTGACACTTATCATCCCACTTGAACTTGACATCTTTTTGACAAGTGTTAAAAATGGCTTGCATCTTCCCAATAGATTGGAGATAAAGCATCTTAGATACTCCAACCTCCCTTGGAAAGATCTGAGTTGAGTTAAACTTTTAGGTGGAGGCATTACTAAGATAGTTTTGAAGTTACTCCGAATGCCCACTTCAGGGGATTCATTTTGAAGTTATATTGTCTTGACTGTTTGAAAATTACTCTTAAGTCAAAGAGATGGTCTTCTTTTTCTTTGCTTTTGATTACTAGATCATCAATATAGCACTCAACTTGATGATGAATGAGTTCATTAAAGATCTGAGTCATGGCCCATTGGTATGTAGCACCAGCATTTTTAAGGCCGAAAGGCATGACCTTATAATAATATATTATGATCGGGGTTTGGAAAGCAGTGTTTATTTCATCCTCAGGGTCCATCTTAATTTAGTTGTAGCCAGATGACCCATCCATGAAATAAAATGCTACATGAGATGAGGCGATGTTCACCATTAATTCTGTATAGGAAGAGGAAACTCAACCTTAGGACATGCCTTATTTAAGTCCCTGAAATCGATGCATATGCAAATTTGGCTATTCTTTTTCTTAATTGGCACGATTAATCGCAAACTGTGAGGTATTTTTTATTCCTGGATGATACCAAAGATTAATCCTTTCTTTTTAAAATGACCTATTATTTGATTTCTAATCGCATGCGTCTAGGAGCTTGTTTGATAGGATTAGCGTTAGGGTTAATTGCTAGTTTATGGAATGCTACATCAGGAGAAATCTTGAAATCTCTTCATAACTCCATGCAAAGTAGTTCTTAAACTCAATCAATAGCTTAATTAAGTCATTGGATTCTTCTTCATTCAGCAACGAGCTTATGTATGTCGGGCATGAATTTTCTTCTATTCTAAGGTTGATTTCTTTGAGCTTATTAATTATTGAATGGATTTCCTCTTAAAATTTTGGTGGTACATCTTTGATTTGGAGATCATCTAGATCATATGAAGTTTCTAAACATACTTCCACATAATAGTTAGTGTGGTTGAGAAGAACCTATTAGATTCCAGATGATTGGTAACTATTTAGCAGTAATCATCATCATCGACTGGACACACTGTACCGAATCCTAGTCCTGTTCTTGATTGTGCATCCCGGCCTTTGTTGTTCCATAACTTCTCGAAGTACTCTAACTGTGCTTCGACCATGTATAAGGAATCAAACCTTTCTTTACTAGATTAAGAACACAAGGCGAGTACCAATCGAAAGGTAATTCTATTAAATTTTTATATGAATTATCCTCAAGTTCTACATCAACTTCTGACTTGAGGATAATGGTCCCAAAAGGAGTCACTTTGGCTTGACATCCATGGAAGACTGGGGGGCCTTCCTTAACTACTAAACCTTCAACTTTTTGAGAGGAAAGTGAGGCTAGAGCTAAGGTTCCTAACTGTTGCCTGATAGTTTCACATAAACTTGATTCAAATACATTCATGCTTTGCTTGGAGGCCTGGTCTTTGTCGTTGTCTGGCTCGAGTGTCACCTCCAATGAAACACAGTGAGAGGGGTTGGCTGGTATGATAATAACATTTTACTTACCCTCCTAGCTGGATTCCAAGTCTATGTGAATAGTAAGGATACTCCTATGAACTAGAACATAACCCCTGTCGGCTGGCTGCTAACTTGGGGGGTCTTCCACCTTTGGAATTGTCTTTATATCTACCTCTGGTTCTGCCTGGTGGAGGTTGAGTCATTCTACCCATATGTCTGTATGGTGGAATGAACTGTGGGTGGAATGTGATATGTGCCTCTACTTCATCCTTGATGTACTTTTCTCGTTCACTTGTATTTTCACTTTTTTTTTCTTTTTCTTTTTCTTTTTCTTTTGTATTTGAATATTGACCAAGTTCATGATAAAAGGTGTTTTGAGGAAGATAGTAGGTCAAATCCTCATATATCTCAACCTCTCTAATTGAAAATGACTTTTCATCTTCTTTGACATAGTATTCATTCTATCACTTCTGAACTTTGGTGCACTGATGAAAGGAGGATTGAATCATCTTGTTCTGGTGTATCCAAAGCCTATCGAGCAAAATAGTGAATGATGTATTCAAATCAATTATATAAAACTTGCTTCAGTCTTCCAGTCACCTATTTCCAAAGGTAACACTATGGAACCTAATGCCCTCTCGCCCTGTTCATTGAATTCTCTCAACAATATCCAATCTCCTTGGTGTGTAGAGATGTCAATCCTCAAGTAGGCAAGGGTCTTTAGACTCATAATGTTCACAGATGCACCTGGATCAACAAGCACCCTGGAAAGGCTAAACATGTCCATATCCACTATAATGTAGTGGGGACGGTTGTGCTCCATGTCCCCCAAAAGAAGATCTTCATCTGTGAATGTGACTCCTTGGGCTTCTCTTGAATAATGTGCCTCCTCTTCAATAGCAGTCAACTGAGCTAAGCATATCTCTGGATCAAGAATAGCCTTGATTAATGATTCCCTCATCTCTTTGGATAAGATAAGGGCATCATATATGCTTAACTTAGTTGGCAACTTTCTTAGGTGAGCGAGGACATTATAATCAACTCTGGGCAGATCCTCTACAAGCATATCCAAGGGTGGAGCATCCTGTGGAGGGGCTACTCAATCATTAGAACCAATGACTTATTTTCCCTTATCTTGAGGTGCTAAGGAGGTAGAATCTTGCTACTATGGAGGTTAAATTTTGTAATCTCTTGCAGCAGGTTAGTGGAAGATTTTACCTGCTCATCAGGCTCACCAATAGCTTCTCCTATAGGACCCTCAGAATCAGATGATTCCAAGTCTATCTAAAAAGGTGTACTCATAGTATTCAAAAAAAGAAAGTCCAACTCCGAATCAGAAAGAGGAAGATCAGAGTTATTATAATTATTATTTAGACTTAAAGATTTTTTTGTAAGAGTATATTTAGACAACCCATCAGGAATAACACACATGTAATTCAAACTAGCTTTATTCATAGATTTCTTAGATTTTGAAGGAGGTACATAGTAGAAATTGAGTAAAGTAAGTGGGGTAAGAGATTTTATGCCCTCATCCATCGATACAAGATGTATACTAGAAGAAGAGCTAGCTGAAATAGAAGTGCTAGCTGAAGTAGTAGCTGTAACGGTGGAATTGAGACTGGGCTCGGTCGATGGTTGCGCTACTTGGCTATCTTAGGCAAGTATAGGCTGCTGCTACTACTGAGCTCCTACCTTCCTGAAGTTGTCTTTGGCAACTTGCAAGCCTTCCTTTATGTTGGAGGTTCAAGCTACCTCAAGCACTTGCAAGGAAAGTTTCTTGATTTTTGAAACAATCTTTTTAGAGGTTTAGGATAAGGAGATATCCCAACCTTCTTTGGTTTTGAGAGGATCGTAGGTATCCCCAAGGACTACCCTAACAAAATTGGATGGTTATTCTACTAGATATTCTTTTGGGATAACTATGGCGCATGTCTTGTAGCTATTCTCAAGCCAGTCCTTGAATGTAAAATAATCTTCCAAAAGCATGAGATGGTAGGGGCAAAAATTAGGATCATTGCTCCTGCCCACTTTCTCTAGCTTCCTAGGCTTGGGTAGTTGAAAATTAGGTTTCTTTAAGAGATTCTTAAAGATTTTCTTGATTATCTACCTCTTAAATGAATAATGTTTATTCAGTTTATCTAAAAGAGTAGGTGGATGATAGCTACTTAGTAGCGGGTATGTGTATCGCTACTGTGAATATGGCTGAGGAGGAGGTAGTGAACGCCGGAGGCTGCTGTGGTAGCCGGTAGGATGGCCTAAGTGGTGGTAAAGGAGGTGAAAGTGATGACTGTTGGAGCATGAGGTCTCTCATGCTGATCTTTGGTCGCTTGCTTCCCCTTGTCCAACTCTGCTACTGCCCCTGGGTTCTACTCATAAGCTTTCAATAGCTTTGGCTTTGTTGACTGATCTTGAAAAGACAATTATTTTGCCTCTCCTTATAGACTAGCCATCTTATTGATTAGCTTCTCAAATATCTTGATGGTAAAACCTTTGAGCATGAAGGCGGCTAGGACATGAATATTCTTTAGCAGAATTTCAATAGCATGCTGTTCAAATAGCTTCAATTTGCATTTCAAACTCAAATTGTGCCATCTAAGAATATAATCAATGAGGGACTCACTGAGGTGTTGTTAAGCCACAACAAGTTCACATACAGTCACCCATTGTTAAGCTCCAGCAAGCCTCTTAATGAAGAGTTACTGAAACTCAACAAAAGTCTTCACTGAATTGTTGGAGAGTTCAACATACCAATCAAAGGCTATGCTTGCCAAATTAATGATGAAAAGATGGAATAGTAACTCATCGCTACCACCAGCTTTGCAACAGTTGGCCCTGAAGTGCGCTATGTGCTGCTGTGGGTTCCCATTTCCATCAAAGCTCTTGAAAGTAAGTTGCATAAAACCCTTAGGATATCTGGGTAGGGTCTACCCTTTGAAATAGAATTCCTCTGGGTAGGGTCTACCAGTTGGAATCGATGATCCTCTTCAGGCTTTTGCCAATGGTTCTCTCACTTGCTGCTCAACCATGAGTTTAATATCCTTTTCTTGTATGGAGGTACTGTCCACTACCTTCCTATATAAGCTAGTGCTGCCCTACTCTACTGGCGGTGAAGTCTTGGCTTGATCCACAACATGCAACAACTCAGGCTGACCGATCTCTGTAATAGTAGGATGCACTGTTGAGGCTTGGTTTTGAAGTGCCAAAATTATTGCTATCAAGTCTTCAAGCCTCTTTTCCATCCTATCAATTTATTCATCCTTCTATTTTAGTTGTTGAAGGAGGTGTTGGGTCGAGTAGGTTGTATCATCCTGCTCGGTTGCAAAACCTTCCAAACTCTGCTGATCCCAAAGAGGAAACCCCTAGCATCAACCATATATACTCCTGTTAAATCCTCCAACAGATCATCTTCATTATGATCAAAATTGACCTTCTTATTCTCTAGGTAGGACCAGTTGTATCCTTGAATTTCCATCTTTTCCATAAGATATTTTGCTATAATAGCATCTATAGGAGCGGTCCAACTACGTGGGCACAAATGTACATGACTGACTGGTGGTAGGATCATGCTCATGAACAAAATACATCTAACCCCCTCTGATGTTGGAGAGCTAACCCTGTGAGGGCTATTCTCACTATAAGAAATATGCTCATAGCAATCATCTATCATGGGAGGAGTGCTACTCTTGGGAGGATCTATCGCCATGGGGATAATAGTATTGTCTCCTTTACCCTCTGCTACTGCTATCCCCATGCCCTACTGTGGTGGTGGTGGTGATGGCACAACTACGATACTCTGTGGTCGCCACTCCCTCTTCACCACAACTGGAGAAAGAAGTTGAGCAGGAGAGCTCAGCCTCACCTCAGTCGGTGGTGTAGACAGAATAGGATCTCTTGGCGGTAGCTGGATCACCAGTGGGGCTCTCTTTTCCCTGGATGTAGCCTTCATAGCTTCTGCTAGAACTGTGGATGATGTGAGCTTGTACGAGAGATGGTGAGCTTGGAGTAGAGCAGTGTGGTTGAGACACCATTGACTCTTTCTATGTGAGAACTGCTCTCTTGTGGTAAGTAGTTCCAATCAATACAATGCTATCAATATGACTGGCACCAATCAAGAAAGTCCATGAGGGTAGAGGTAGCTAATTGTCTAGAGTACCTATGTCTCTCTCTACTGATGATATGTATAAATACGTGGGCTTCTCTAGCCCTCTTCTAATTGATGTGCTCACCAACACTGAGGGATGACTGACCGTAAGTCAAATTGGGCCTCGACTGATGCCCATAAGCCCCAATCTGAAGAACAACTAAGGCTAACATACGACCTTCTCCTATCTCTAGTAGGAGCCTCAAAGTGAACTGCAAGTTGAGGTGAAATTGAGATCCTCCTAATATCTTCTTCTCCATCAGATCCAGAGATGGGATGAAACTTGTTCTTTGTGATCAGAGGAGAGGCTATCCTGGGTAACTCCTCTACTGTAGACTAAGCAACTGCTTCTATCTCTTTGGCTATGCGCACATGATACCGCTTGATCTTGCAGCATCTATTGTGGTGCTGGGTCTTGCTGGGAGGAGCAATATAGGGAACTAGACCTTACCACCTAGGTATGGGAGA
The DNA here is from genome assembly GCA_021442155.1 of Cymbidium sinense. Lineage (NCBI taxonomy): Eukaryota > Viridiplantae > Streptophyta > Magnoliopsida > Asparagales > Orchidaceae > Cymbidium > Cymbidium sinense. The sequence continues at coordinate 115,085 of JAKCPB010000193.1, read as the reverse complement.
CAATCCCTAGAACCAGGGGAGCCTTCCCCTTAAAACAAGCCAACGAGTTGGTGCAAGTCCATACTAGGGTAGAAATGGAACCACTGAATGCACTGGCATTGAAACTGCAACTATTGTGAGAACTTCCATAGTCTTCCTCTTCAGTAAGGGAAACTTTAAATCTGACGACATCTCAACATAGATAACTGGCTTCTACCCAATCACCACACTCTTGCTGATGGTTGTGAGGGTGGTCCCCTCACAAGTGATCCTAGCTCCCTCAAAACCTTGACCAAAATGAATGAGGTGGGAAAAGTCAGTCTATGGGAGGCTAGCCCAATCCAAGGCCAAATCCATCCCAAAAGGAAAAGTAAACACATACTTCTGAGCTTTCATTAGAACTGAACTAAACTAAACTGAAAATTGACTGAAATTGAGTTGAAATTCTGCAATTTTGGGAAAATGAACTCAAATTATATTTCTACTTTAGAATTTGAATCCACACTCAACAATTTGATTATGTTAAGTGGGGCTCTTTAATTTAGGAGACATTTTTGAATTTAGAATTGGGGAAGTGATTTGTGAATTTAGAATCCATTTTCAACAAATTTGTGTATGTTGGAAATGGGTTCAAATATTTTGAAGAGATTGATGCTTCCATTGGTTCATATTTGATTTTGATTTTTGTGTTTGGGGACTCTTTATTTAACAAATTTGAGTATGTTAAAATAAAGGGTCAATTGATTTTATTTGGGATTTACTCATTTACCAAATTTGGGTATGCTAAATGAGTTCTTTGAAAACAAATATCTTCTTCTTTTGCTTGTTTGGTGAATCATGTATGAATTTGAAAATGGAACTTTTATTTAAAAAATTTGTGTATGCTAAATAAAGTCCAAATGTTTTCTTTTATTCTTATTGTTTGAAAGGAGGATCTTTACTTAGCAAATTTAGGTATGTTAAATGAAGAATCCAAATGTGTTTGATTTTTATTTTTGAAAGATGGACCTTTACTTAGCAAACTTGGGTATGCTAAATAAAAGATCCAAATGTGTTTTGATGTTTTGATTTTTGAAAAGAGGATCTTCACTTAGCAAATTTGGGTATGCTAAATGAACAATCCAAATGTGTTTTGATTTTTTATTTTGATTTTTTGAAAATGAGAACTTTACTTACCAAATTTGTGTATACTAAATGAAGTTCAAATCTATTTCTTTTTTGATGTTTCGATTTTTGAAAAGAGGGATATTTATTTAGCAAATTTGGGTATGCTAAATGAAGAATCTAGATGTGTTTTGATTTTTTTTTTTTTGATTTTTGAAAAGAGGATTATCACTTAGCAAATTTGGGTATGCTAAATAAAGAATCCAAATGTGTTTTATTTTTAAGATTCTTTTATTTTTATTTTTTGAAGAGGGGGATCATTACTTAGCATATTTGGGTATGCTAAATAAAGTCCAAATTTATTTTGAAAAATGAAACTCTCTTTTGACAAATTTGGGTATGTCAAATGGGAGTCAATTATGTTTTATTTTTCAAAGATGAAATTTTTTTTTGTGTATGATTATTGCTTTTTTTTTAAAGAAAGAAATTCTAACTTAACACATATGGGATGTGTTGAGTGGAATTTCAAATGGTGTAATTTTATTTGTAAATAAAGCCTCCATCCAACATATTGAATGGAGAGGCTTTTTTCAAATTTGTAATTTTTGAAATGAAAGAAATTCTAACTTCAACATATGTGAGATATGATGAAATGGAATTTCAATGTTATGATATGATTTTATTTGGAAATGAAATCTTCTTTCAATAAATTTGGGTATATTGAAAGAGAATTGTTCATTTTCAAATATGTGCTTTGAAAAGGTGATTTTTATTTTATTTTGTAAAGATGATTATTGGTTTTATTTTTGAAAAGATGATTGTTGATTTTGTTTTGGAAAAGATGGTTGTTGATTTTATTTTTGAAAAGATGATTGTTGATTTTGTTTTTTAAAAAGATGATTGTTGATTTTATTTTTGAAAAGATGATTGTTGATTTTTGATTTGAAATGAAGTCTGCATTCAATAAATTTAGGTATATTGAATGAAGGATGTTCATTTGTACTTTTTGAAAAGATGATTTTTGATTTTTTAAAATGATCCTACATTTAACAATAATGAAGATTGTTAGATGAGGTTGAAATATTTTAGTATGTGTATTTTGAAAAAGTACTTTTTGGAAATTATTATTTTTATAAAGGATTTATTTTTCTTTATTTTTTTTGGAGTGAACCTTTCCTTACCATAGAAATGATAAGGAGGAAGTCTTTAGTTATTTCTTTTTATTAAATTTTATTTTCACCTATTGGGGGAACCCAATAGGGGTTTCAAGACCTATATGGAGTGAGGTCCTAAAACCTAAAGGATGTTGGCTAACTTAGCTTAAGAATGAAATAAACTAAGTGCCAGTGGAAAAGAAGAATAGTCTTGGATTCATATGAAATACAAATCCACTATCGACACTTGGAGACAATGATCATTTACCAAATATGGGGAGAGGAACTATCTCCAGCGGAGTCACTAGAAAAATCTATGGTGAAATATTCTCATCTTCGTCTATCTTTTGAAAAAAATAAATAAAGACAAAAATACACACTTGGCGGACACCACATAGATCCATAGATATTCTCATTAGGATGATCGAACATTGAGGAATGATGTGCTATCTCGAGAGATAGAAATCACCATCCTGCAATGGACCTAATCACCTAATGAGGACTCCTACGAACTATGGGTCTTTGGATGTACCAGAGATTCTTCTCCTACTTTACATGAAAAAGTAAAGTAGAGTTTATTTTTTAAGCCGAGTTCATTAAGTTCCCTGTGAAGGAAAGCCCCCATAGTTAATTACATCTTAAGGAATGAGATTCCTTAAGAATAATCTCAATTAAGGTAAATGATCATTGTCTCCAAAGATTTTAAAGATAGGACTATCAACAAATTGGCTATTTTTATGAGATCAAGTAGGATTGTTCAAGAGGAGTGAGTTATTATCGAAGCTAAAGGAAGATAAGTAGGGGATGCTCTCGATGCTAGGAAACCTAGCGAGCATCCCAAACTATCCTATGGTTGGTCTTTATATTTTTAAAATTTGAGGGAAATTATGTGTTTGAGTTGAATTTTTATTGGAAATATAAGGCTTACAATTCCACAACACAAGATCGCAGAAATTCCTAAGAGGTAAGGATTTATGCTTGTACCCCTCAAAGGGAAACAACAATCTTGGACCCTAAATCTAGGGAGCTTTGGCAAGGGCCAAAGCACAACCTAAATCAAAGGAGAAAGTGGGCATATGGTTTTCCCCAACAAGAGAGGATAAACCACCTGGTTATTAGACTTACAACTACCTGGGGGTGGCCACCAACTAACTCCTCCTATGATTTTAAATATATGTAGGCAAGTCATATGCTTTTGCAAGATAGCTAGGCTGTTGTTTATTTAAAAAAAAATACTAAGTCCTCAAACATACTCTCTAAGAGACTAGATCATGTAAGGCATGATTAATGACTTAAATCTAATGCAATTTTTTGTTAAGTTTTATTTTTATTTTTGGACAATTTATTTTACACAAGCTATGGGATTCATATGCTTAATGCATTAGAAATTGGTTATGGGCCAAAATCAGTAAGAAGGAGGTGTGTTTCCACCATGGCTCTCAAAGTTAAAGCTATATTCTCTGGGAAAGATGGAAGTCCTCCATAAGCAAGAGTGAAGCAAGATGCTTTTTATGCATGATGTGAGATATACAACATCCAGCTAAGGGGTTGCTAAATCTTTTATCTTCATTTATAACCTAGGCTTTAGGTGAGGTTATGAGTTATTCATTTTTAATTTTTAGTTGATTAATTGGATAGAAAAGTTATTTTTCCCTAAGAGCCTAATCGCATCTAGGCCATTCATCAAAGCAAGAAAGAAACTAGGAAAAATATGTCATCTTAATACACAAGCTACACAAACATCAAACAATTTTATAAAGCTAGCACAAAAGAATATGAGGCCTTGTGGTTAATCCATCAAGAAACCTAAAAAAGAAATGGGTGTGGGACCCTTACACAACTCGATTACAAATGAATTAATTACAATTTAGAAAGAATTCATGTTATGGGGGTCTTCATTCTTCATTCCTTTTTTTCTTCTTTTCTTCATTTCTTTATTTCCTTCTTTCTTCATTTCTTTATTTCCTTCTTTCTTCTTTCTTTCTTTCCTTCTTTTGGTTTATTAAGATGTGGTTACTCCAAGGCTTTACATGGTGCATAAGACATAGTCTTATGACCAATGTTCATCCCAATTCCCCCATAACATTCATTACAAATCTTAATTGCAAAATTACATGAAAAAGGAAAAGTAAATCTAACTAAACCTATAAAATAGAGATTAGCTAAACATACAACACAATCCCAAGCATGTATATGAATAAATTGGACTTAGCACCCCACACATGGGTAACCAAGTTCACCTATTCTAATTTAGATTATGCTTAGGGGTATAAGCAATCTGCACAGCAAAAGTATTTTTATATTTCTTTATTACAATGTCCCTTAAGCACAATGCCATGCAGAAAATATTGATTAAACTAAGATCATCCTATCATCCAGTCTATGCACATACACCCTAACATCTAGACTAAAACATTACATCACAAAATAAAATCAGGCATCAAACCATGGATTGCCCTAACATAGAGCTAGAAATGGTGACTTAGCCTAATGTGTATGCCATTTAAGGCTTGTGTGACATGTCTTAGCTAGGCTTTAAGGTTAGAATTTTCTAAGTGTGAAGGATTCAACTTAGAGGGTGGTTTCATTTAAATGATTTTGTTGATTTAGTTGATTATATTTTATGATTTGATTTGAATGAACCTACACTTAATTATTAAGTTGTAAAGAGAGGAAAAGAGAAGAGAACTTCTCTTTCCTCCCTACCTTACGTAATTTCTAAGGTAAATTCATTAATGATTTTTCTTTAGTGAATATTTTTTTATGTTTTTTAATTAATCCTAAGTTTAGATTTGTTGTAAATAAACCAGTTCAATAAGAAAGGCATCTTAGAATTAATTAAAGTGAATTACTATCACAACACACAGCCATTTATTTCTTTCTAACATGTGTATCATGCATATGAATAATCTTAAGCATATCTATACATGCAAATGCAAACCTTAGCAAACTTTGATGAAGAATGCAAAGAAATATTGTTTAAGAAAAATTTGCATATTTCATGATGCACGATTTTGTTAAGTAGAAAAGAGAGGGGTCCTTTTATCCATTAATCAAATGCACATTTACATGTATGAAAGACATAAGTGAGTATGGTACCATTGTTTTCAACACTAAAGGTATAAGGTACAAGACCTTCTTAGGGCTTCTTAAAGCCTCGCAACCCCAGGATGTCCAGACTAATATACCACTTTTTTAAATGCATGTACATGTGCAAAAACAAAATAAATGGATGAAGAATCATGCAAAAGGTTTATGTTTGTTTGTTTGATTTTGGTTATTTAATTTACATGTGCAATGTGAAGATCCTTCTTAAGCCATAACATAGAATTCTATAAGAATGGATTTAAGCAAGTGTTATGTTCTTTTCAAATGAACTATACACTTTGCAAATCCTATACAAACCTATGTTAAGAAAAGAGAAGAAAATCACATAACACATTTTATGCTACAATCACATGCAAGCTTATAAGTATTTATAAGTAGCATACCTTCATTTTTAATCTTAGATTCATAAGTTTTAAAAATAATTTTTGATTTAATAGTGATAATAGCCACTCATATTCTTACTTTAGCCAAAACATGCAATTTGACATAAAGGAAACATTTCATTTATTTTGATTTTTCAAAATATATGAGTGCATGATTTCATATGGCATACAACATTTTAGCATGTTTGGAAAGAAATAAAGTGATGTAAGCATGTAACTTCATTCACCCTAATTAATTTCTAAAGACAATCTTATGAAATTAAATCATTTAAAGTGAATCAACATTTCAGAAAGAAATTTTTTATTTTTGTTTTGAATTTGATTTAGGAAATGTGAAAAGCATTTTTTGGTTCTAACCCATTTTCCCCATGTGTGAAAATATTACCATTAAAAAATCAATCATAGCCTCAATCAAATCATTTTTAATGATAAATCAACATTTTTGAAAACATTGAGTAGTGAAACCCTCCGGACTAGCAATAGAATCTATGTTCATGCTATTCAGAACTTTGAAATTTTCATCTTCATTAGGTACAATGGTAAGCAAATCATTATCATCTGTAGTAATAAAAGAAGGAATCAAGTATGATTGAGAAATAGCTTCATAAGAGCAATTCTTATTAAGCATATTTCTAAAGTAATTAATAATTGATTCCTTAATATCATTATTCTCCATAATCCAATCTTCATTGTCATTTTTAAGTTTTTTTAATATTATTTGAAGCTCTCTTTTTATTAACCAAAGCATGGAAATACATAGTATTCCTGTCACCATCCGTAATATGTTTACTTATATCTTTTTGGCATTAATAAGACTCTTCCATATTTTGGAAGTTAATAAGTTTATCTTTCGCCTCAATCAAGTCTGTAATCTTAGAAGGATCAAACATAACAGAGACTTCAAGATCACAAACTAATTTTTCCATATCTTTAATATTAGAAAAAATGTTTTAAATTAATGTCTGTTTCTCCAGCCCAAATTTTGTTTAAGTCTTTTAAGTTTAAACCAAAGTCTACTCATCCCCATAATCAAATTATCAAGATGTAAAGGAGATTTCCAATTATTAGCCACAACATTAAAAAAATCATTATGCTGAATCCACATGTTTTGAAATCTAAAAGGAGAGGGTTTTCTTAGCCTATTTGAATTATCTATAATAGAAACCAAAAGAGGGGCATGATCTAACAAGGTTCTGCTTAAATGGTCAACAGATGTAATAGGCCATTGAGTAATCCAATGAGTATTAAAAAGAATATGATCCAACTTTTTCCAAAGTATAGAGTTTTACCCAAATATAATTAGAGCCCTTAAAGCCAATATCAATCAAATTACAATCAAGGATCATATTGGAGAAATCTTCCATGGAATGAAAATTAGGAGAGCAACCACCACTTCATTCAAAAGAGAATAAAATGGTGTTGAAATCACCACCAACAAACCAAGGTTTGTTGACAGAGGTAGAAAAATTCCTTAAATTATCCCAAAGAAGATTTCTACTAGATCTATAATAAGATGCATATACTAAAGAGCCCAAAACCCAATATTCACCATAAGATATTTGAGCATTGACAACTTGATGAAAGTCATCAAGAATAGAGACCTCAATGAAATTATTCCAAAAAACACCAAATCTTATTACTAACATTAGAGAAAAATTTATTGAAAACCATCTTTGTAGCAACATGGTTAATTTTATTAGCATGAATAAGAGGCTCCAAAACTATAAGAAGAGAAATATTATGAATGTGACAAAGATTTCTAATATGATTACAAATAGAGATGGCACTGATCCCTCTAACATTCTGAACAATAAAATTAAACATAAGGTAAATAAAAAAGGGGGGTTAAGAAAAGGTTAATTAAGAGAGGAGTGAAGGCTGCAATAGATCTAGTATTTTTGGAAAATTTACGAGGGAAATTTTTAACATTTTTTTTCTTTTTAACATGATAAGTTTGGAAGCCATTTTCTTTTCCCAGAGAGTCGTCATCTTAGTAAGATTTAGTAACATTGGTCATAGATTTAGGAGAAATCTTTAAGTGTTTGGAGGGGAGTTCACCTTTTTATAAATCCATATTTAGTTGGAAAGTAGGATTAACATGAATATCAAGATTAAAAATGAGAGATGGTAACAATTTAGAACCATTTAAAGCACAAGTAGTAAAATCCAGATCAAAAATGTTTTCAACATGCTTGACATCATTTAAATTCTCATTAAAAGCTTTATTTTCATCGATCAAAGCTAGTATAGATGCATGAATAGAATTATAGGAAATAGAATCGTCTTCTAATAGCTGAGAGAATTTATTATTCTCTGCATTAGAAATTTTCAAATTTAAAGAAGGAATAAGAGGCAAATCATCCTTCCCATTTTGATTATTGGCAGAATCCCTACAAACATTAGAAGCCAAAACATGTTCAACAAGATTAACCCCGATATCCAACGAATCAACCTCTATAGCAACCTTCATAAAATTCTTAGGATCCGAGGCCAATTTTTGAACATAAGTAGGAATCATATTATGGGTAGAGACAACATTTTTTTAGGTGGAATTCATTATTTAGGTTTGGGTTTTATTTATTTTAGCTTAGGTTTAGGTTTATTTAGTTTTATTTAGTTTTATTTTTATTTTAGGTTTAGTTTTTATTTCTAGTTTAGGATTTGGGTTTTATTTTTTATTTATTTTCAGGTTTTATTTTTTGATTAATTATTTAGGTTTAGGTTTTTATTTAATTTTTATTTAATTTATTTTAGGTTTATTTTATGTTTAGTTTTTATTTTATTTAGTTTTTTTATTCTTAGGTTTATTGTATTTTTTTTAGTTTAGTTTAGGTTTTTATTTATTTTATTTTAGTTTATTTTTATTTTTTTGTGTTAAGGGTGAGGTTTAGGTTTTAGTTTAGGCGTTTATTTTATTTTATTTTATTTATTTTTTTTAGGATTAGGTTTATTTATTTATTTTACTTTTAAGTTTTATTTACTTTGAGTTTAGATTTTTAGGTTTTTAGGTTTTTAGGGTTTAAGATTTAGGGTATAGGGTTTAAGGTTTAGGGTTTTTTATTTTAAAATTTTGGTAAATGGGTAAGTTTAGGTTTTTTTAGTTTTTTTAGTTTAGTTTTTATTTATTTTAGTTTATTTTATTTTTTATTTAGGTTTATTATTTTTATTTAGTTTAAGTTTAGGGTTCAGGGTTTAGGCTTAGTTTTAGGGAATTTGGTTTATGGTTTAAGGTATAGGATTTATGGTTTATGGTTTAGGATTTATTTTTTAAAAGAAATTAGGTAAACAAGTAAGTTTGGTTTTTTTTAATTTATTTAGTTTAATTTTTATTTATTTTTTTTACATTTTCTTATTTTAACTTTATTTTATTTTCATTTAGTTTATTTATTTTAGTTTAGGTTTTTTATTTTAGTTTATTTTTTAGGTTTATTTTTATTTTTTAGTTTAGTTTTATTTTTATTTTATTTTTTAGGCTTAGGTTTTAATTTTTATTTTTTGGTTTAGGTTTAGGTTATTACTTTATATTTTTAGGTTTAGGTTTTATGTTTTAAATTTAGGTTTATTTTTAGGTTTTATTTTTTAGTTTAGGTTTAGGTTTATTTTTAGTTTATTTTATTTTATTTAGTTTAAGGCTTAGGTTAGTATATTTTAGGTTTTATTTATTTAAGTTTATTTATTTTAGTTTAGGTTTAGGTTTATTTATTTTAGGTTTATGCTTTTTTTAGTCTAGTTTTATTTTATTTATTTTAGGTTTATATTTTAAGTTTTGTTTTTTTTTTTTTTGGTTTAGCTTTTATTTTATTTAGGTTTATTTTATTTTTTTTAATTTAGTTTAGGTTTTTATTTATTTTATTTTATTTTTATTTTTATTTTCTTTTATTTATATGTTTAGGTTTAGGTTTAGGTTTAGGTTTTAGTTTAGGTTTTTATTTTTTTATTTTATTTAGGTTTAGGTTTATTTATTTATTTTAGTTTTAGGTTTTATTTAGTTTAGGTTCAGATTTTTAGGTTTTAGGATTTAGGGTTTAGGGTTTAAGGTTTGGGGTTTAGGGTTTTAGGGTTTTGGGTTTTGGGTTAGTTTTAGGGTTTTGGGTTTAGGGTTAGGGTTTTTTTTAATTTTTTTAAATTTTTAGGGTTTAGGCTAAAGAGTTTATGGTTTAAGATTTAGGGTTTAGGTTTTAGATTTAGGGTTCAGGTTTTATTTTAGGGTTTAGGGTGTTTGTTTTTTTTAATAGAGAATAAATTTAGATTCAATGCTTCTTCTTCTCGATTTCATTAACCAAGTAACACACCAACTTTTCTATGACACAAGTGATGATAGAAATAAAAAATGTGCATGCATAGAGAAAATCAAAAACCTTAGATATATAGAATCGTATGTACTGTAAAGACACAGTTTCCTAAGCAGCAAATCGAATTGGCCATTCTTCAATTTCTTTAATTCCCATCTGAACTATCTCGGCCTCTTGAGTAGTAAGATCCATCATCGTATCCCTGATCTCTGCCTCTGCCACCACCATGACTGTAACCACTGTCGCTCCTCCCACCTCCATAACCACCAGTGCTCCAACCACCACCTCCATATCCACAAACACCTCCAGATCCCCCACCACCACTGCTATAACTGTAGCCTCCGCCTTCACCTCCACCACCAGATCTAGACTAAGCCTGGTTGACAATGATGTTCCTATCATCAAGGTTCTACCCATTTTTAGGGTTTAGATTAATTTTAAGTGTATTAAGTTTTAGGGTTTAGGTTTATTTTTTAATTTATTTAGTTACTTTATCTTTAGGTTTAGAGTTTGGGGTTTAGGGTTGGGGTTTATGGTTTAGGGTCTAGGGTTAGGGTTTAGTGTTTAGGGTTTAAGGTTTAGGGTTTAAGGTTTTGGGTCTGTGGTTTATGCTTTTAAGGTTTAGGGTTTAGAGTTAGTGTTTAGGGTTTATGGTTTAGGTTTTAGGGTTTAGGGTTTATGCAGAGGTTTGGGTTTAGGGTTTATAGTTTGGGGATTTAAAGGGTTGGGTTTTAGGTTTTATGCTTTACCATTTGGTTTAGTTATGGTCAGGTTTAGGTTTAGAGTTTTTAAGGTTTAAGTTTAGGTTTAGGGCAGGTTTAGGGTTTGATGTTTAGGTTTAGGGCCTGTATAGACATGGTTTGGCTTTAGGATTTGGGGTTTAGGGTTTAGGAAATAAGGTTTAGGCTTTTAGGGTTTAGCATTTAGGGTTTAAGGTTGAAGGATTAGGGTTTAAGCTTTAGGGTTTTAGGGATTGACGTTTTAGGGTTTAAGGTTTAGTGTTAGGGTTTAGGGTTTAGTGTTTAAGCTTAAGGGTTTAACATTTTTAGGGTTTAGGGTTTAGGGTTTAGAGTTAGTTTAGGGTTTAGGATTTAGTTGATCAATTGAAGATGATTGTAAGCTTTGGCTTCAATTATTTTTGATTTGGCTTTTTTTAGGCCAACTTGAACCTTTAGGTCAATTTGGGCTAAGTAGGTCAATTGAGTTTAATTAGGTTCAATTGGTGCCAATCATGGTTTTGGCCAAGCTCAACAATCAAATTGGAATGAACTTTAGCCATTGGTTGCAATCAATTTGGTTTATATTTTGATTTGACCCAATTTAATCTTTTAGGTCAATTTGGGTCAACTTGGGTCAAGAGTGCCAATTGGGTTTGGTTTTACTCAATTGAAGGTCAAGCCATATTCAAATATTGACTTTGATTTAGTATGAATCATTGGTTTCAAGGGATTTGGCTTAGGTTATAATTTGGCTAATTTGGGTTCATATGGGTTAAGGGATTGACTAGGTCAAATGATCAAGTTAACTTGGCTTGACCTAATTCGTGTCAATTGATCAACCTAGGGTGATCAACAATCATGATGGGAGATTTTGATGGACTTGGTTTAGTCTAATTTGGGTAGGATTAGAACTTGGCTCAAATAGGTCAAATTGGCAACTTTGGGTCAAGTGGACCAATTGGGTTTAGTTGCCTTGATTTTGGGTTGAGTTTGATTTAGTTGAGTTTATATATGGATTTGGGATTGATATATAAATTCAATTGGAATTTGCTTGGGTTCAAATGAGTTTTGGTTCATTTGAACATTTCAAGTCTAAAGGGTTCAGTTAGGTTTGACTGGGGTTGATTTTAGCTTGGCTTGATGATTGTAGATTTCATTTATATTTGTAAATATGATTGAAGGTATGATTGATTCATTAGAAAATCAATCGAATTTGGTTCTAGAATGAAGAAATTTGGCTAAGTCCATGGAGTTGGGTCATGTGGCTTAGGTTTGGATATTGATTAGCTTTGATTTAGTTTTGATGATTTAAATGTATATTTTATTTAAATTTGTGAAGTTGATTGAAAATATGATTGATTTATGAGAAAATCAATTGAGTTTGACTTGATTTGGATTAAGATTCGGATAAGTACATGGGATAGGTCATATGGCTTAGGAAGGGTTTAATTTAATTTGATTTAGTTTTGATCATTTGAATGTAGATTTGATTTATATTTAGAAAGATGATTGAAGACATAAATTGATTATGAGAAAATCAATTGACTTTGGATTGATTTGGATTAAGATTTGGCTAAATCCATGGGATAGGTCATATGGCTTAGGAAGGGTTTCAAGTTTGTATTTGATCATGGGCTTCAATCATTTGGTTTTCGAATTTGGGTTTGGATTTTGATTTCAATTTGATGTTTGAATTGAACTTGAGATTTGGTTTGAGAAGGTGAACGTGTATTGGATTTGGGTTGTAGGGTAGGTGGATTATCCTAATCCCTAAGGCAAAACCTAATCCTATGGTTAACCTTTCTAAGTCTTTATGCTTAAATTAAGTATTTACCTAATTATTAGAAGTGTCTTATGACTAGGGAAGTCTTAGTGTCTAGAAGACTTCTAATTCTAAGATGGGAATATTGAATCCGCACTCCAAAAGAGAGGCCAATAGGCCTTAGGCTCCATAGTGTTGCCAGTGGAGATAGATGATTGGAAGATCGAAGCCAAGTTTCACAATATAGACTAAAATACAACTTTCAACTCTTTGCTTGGGAGACCATGGATACATAAGAACAACATAGTTTCATCCTCTCTACATCAGTGTATGAAGTTTGTGAGAGGTGGGATCGTCTAGTGTATCAAAGGAGATCTCAAGCCATTTACAGTTCTTGATGTCAGAATATATGAGGATGCAGCTTACTACCTCCCTCAAATTCAACAAGTCAATTCTTGCAAACTTGGCCAAAGTTTCAAAATAAAAAATAAAAAAGAAAAAGAAAAAAGATAAAGATTGAGAAAAAGAAAAGGAAGAGAAAAGAGAAAAACAAAAAGAAAAAAAAGGGAGCAGATATAGGCTTGGAGGAGGAATTGAAGAATGACATTAGAGTCCACCTATAGTTCATTACTCTATTCAAACATATGAGTAGGATGACCTGACCTCTACCAAGTAGAGGAAGAGGTTAGTTCATAGGTAGTCCCTGGGTGGAAAACCTCTTTATTGTCCACCCAATAGAAGATATGTCCCAGCTACCAGGAGTACACCTGTTATCCATATAGACTTAGAATCTAGTTCATAGGATGAGTCTTATATGTTTAGCACACCATCCAGCTCTTCTCAGTAGTAGATTTTCTTGGAGGTGAGACTTGAGTCAGATAGCAATGAAGATCGGGCTCCAAAGCAAATCATAAGTGTATTCAAGTCTATACGCAAAATAATTAGGCATCAATTGGGAACCTTAGCTCTAACCCCACTTATCTCTCAAAAAGTTAAGGGTTTGGTAGTTAAAGAAGCCCCTAATTCATCCATAGGTGTGAAGAGTCAGAGGTTCTTTTTGGGAGCATCATCCTCAAGTCAAGAAGTTGATGTAGAACTTGAGGATGATTCATATAATGAGTTAATAGAATTATCTTTTGATTGGTACTTTCCTTGTGTTCATTATTTAGCAAAGAAAGGGTTAATTTCACATACTTTGTTAATGCACAGGTCAGAGTACTTCAAAAGAACATGGAAGCATAAGTACAAAAGCTCTCAATCAAGACCAGGACTAAGATTCGGTATAGTGGGTCCAGTTGATGATGATGATTACTACTTAGTCATCACCAATCATTTGGAATCTAACAGGTTCTTTCCAAATCACATTAACTCATATGAGAAGCTATGCTTAGAAACTTCAGATGATCCAAATGACTTTAAAGTCAAAGATGCACCATTAGAGTTTGAAGAAGAGATCAATTCAACCATCGATGAGCTCAAGGAAATCAAATTAGGAACTAAAGAAGATCCACACTTGACATACATCAATTCTTTATTGAATGAAATTGAAACTAATGACTTAGTTAGGATATTAACTAACTTTAAGGACTGCTTTGCATGGAGTTATGAAGAGATGCCTGGATTGGCTCCTAATGTAGCCATCGATAAACTATCAATAGAGCCTACTGCTAACCTAACAAGTAAGCTCTTAGATGCATGCAATTAGACATAGAATTGTAGGTCATTTTTGATGTCAAGAAACTGATTGATGTTGCCTTCATCCATAAAGAAAAATACCCTACCTGGTTAGCCAGCGTTGTCCTAATTAAGAAATAGAATGGTCAATTTCACATATGCATCAATTTTTGATATTTAAATAAGGCATATCCAAAAGATGAATTTCTACTACTAATTCTGGAGCATATGGTGGACATGTTTCATCTCATGTAGTCTTCTCTTTCATGAATGGCTCATCTAGATATAACCAAATAGAGATGCCCCCTGATGATGGAAGAATCAATACTTTTGGAACCCCGATCAGAATCTATTGCTATAAGTCATGTCTTTCAGCTTTAAAAATATCTGTGCTACATACTGGCGAGCTATGAGTTGAATCTTCAACAAACTCATTCATCATCAAGTTGAGTGCTTTGTCAATGATCTTGTGCTCAAAAGTAGAGAAAAGGAAGATCATCTCTTTGACTTGAGAGTAGTTTTCAAGCAATTAAGACATTTTAACCTCAAAATGAAACCCCCTAAAGTGTGCATTCAGAGTAGCTTCATAGAAGTTCCTTGGGTTTGTTGTCTGACACTATATAATTAAAATTGATCCAGAGATAATCATGGTGATATTAGAAATGTCGCCTCCTAAAAGTTTATCTCAACTTAGATTATTTGAAAGGAAGTTGGCGTATCTAAGAATTTTTATATCCAACCTATCGAGAAGATGTCAGCCATTCTCAGCACTTGTCAAAAAGGATGCCAAGTTCAAGTAGGATGACAAGTGTGAGCATGCCTTCAAAGACATCAAGCATTACCTGATGACACCACCGATTCATGCAAACCCTATCCTGAATATGCTGCTCATACTTTACCCTGTTGCATTAGATAACTCCTTTGGTGCTTTGTTGGCCCAAGCTAATGACGAAGGAAAGAAAAATGCACTCTACTACCTCAACTGTCGCCTAATCCCTACTAAGGTTAATTATCCACCCATTGCGAAGAATTACCAAGCTTTAATCTTTACATCTCAAAAAATAAAACATTATACACTTCCTCATAAAGTGAATTTAATCTCTAGGATCAAACCACTAGAGTGTCTCATGATATGACCAAAACTATCTAGACGGTTGGCATGACGGTCCATGATCCTCTCGTAGTTTGACATTACCTTCATACCCCTTTGTATGGTGAAAAGACATGCGTTAGCAGATTTCTTAGTAGCACACTCACTTTCTGCTGACTCTCCTCTTAGTGATGATCTCCTCGATAAACAAATCAAGATCTTAGGGGATACTAGCATTCACTGCTGGGACATGTACTTTGATGGTGCGACTTCCTCTCAAAGAGGACAAGAACCATAATCTACAATTCCAGGAGAGACAGGGGTAGGGATAGGTCTCTTAACTTTAGACGATGATGTGATGAGATTCTCATATCATCAGTCCAATCTTTAATCTTTGCACTAACAACAAAGCTGAATATGAGGATCTAATCATTAGTTTTAAGTTAGCTGTTACTCTAAGCATCCAAAACATCAACAGCTTCAAGGATTCTTAGCTAGTTATCAATCAATTCGTTAGGTCCTATAAGGTTATAAAGCCCATGCTCTATCACTACCATAAGTACACCATAGAATTATTGGCCCAAATCCTACAGGTTACTAATTATGAGATTCCTCGAGGAGAGAATGTTGTAGCGTATGCTTTAGCCAAGCTTGCCAAGGAGTTAGCATGTCCGGAGGATGAGTCCATTTCAATAAAGGTTCAAAATAGATAAGTTTTATCCCTTAATGATATTGAACTCATCAAAAAGTACTCTCTTGAAGGGGAGGTTGCCATTGCCAAGAAGGACGAAAGTTAGATTGGAGGCAACCATTTATGTATTACCTAAATAAAGGCAAACTACCTCAAAAGAAGTCCCAAGCCTATCATATGAAGTAGAGAGCACTTTCTTACACTCTTGTGGATGGTGTCTTATACTGGCGATCTTTCGATCATATACTGTTATGTTATTTAGACAAGCACGAAGCCCGTAAGATCATGAGACTAGGATACCACTTGCATGATGATCAAAGATTGCAATGCTAGCCACCAATGTCAAGTACACGGTGTGGTCCTACACCAACCACCCAACATTCTACATCCTACATTAGCCTCATGGCCATTTGAGTGTTGGGGTATCGACATAGTGGATCTGACTAATTCTCCTTCTTCCAAGGATCATTAGTTCATCTTAGCTTCAATTGACTACTTTTCCAAATGGGCAAAGGCGATTCTACCCAGAGTGATCACAGCTTAGCATGTGCTCCAATTTTTTAGGAACCATATCATATATAGGTTCAGAGTGCCTCGATGAATTATAGCTGATAATGGTTCTGCATTCAAGAGCATTGAGATCAACAACTTTTCCTAGAGACATAATATATTGGAGATATTCTACCCTCAACTACTAGAGGGAAAACAACATAGCAGAATCCATCAACAAAACTTTCATCCACATACTAAAGAAGACACTCGACAACAACAAGCGATAGTAGCAAGAGAAGTTAGTTGAAGCCTTGTGGGCCTACCACACTACATATAGAACTCCAACTCAGTCTACTCCTTTCTCCTTAGTGTTCCGAGGCCATTCTACCATTAGAAATTCAACTCCCATCAGTAAGGATAATGGTAGTAAGATCATAATACAACAGAATGCAAAGTTACAGTTAGAAGAGCTCGAAGGTTTGGAGGAGAGATGCTTGAGGGCATGCCAAAATGTTGAGTTGTACAAACCTATAATGATTCAAGCTCACAATAAGTTGGTCTATCCTAGAGCTTTTCAAGCCTCATTTTAGTTCTGAGGAGACCGATTGTTGCTCGTTGTAAGATGGGAGGCAAGTTTGAACCCATTTAGGAAGGCCCTTTTGCCATAGAAAAGGCCTACCGAGGAGGATTTTATCAGCTTATTAATCATAAGGGAGAGCTCTCAATGCTTCCAATCATTGGGATCTACTTAAAGAAATATTATAAATCATGTTTCAAAATAATTATAATCAATAAAAATTTTATTTTGAATTCAATCTCTTCCATGTTGAAAGTATTCTTATTTTCCAATTTGCCATGATGTGTTTAGGGTAGGTGTAAAGAACTTGAGTGGTGTCCTATCCTTCATTGACACAAAATAAATAGAAACTACCAAAACATATAAAACAAACACATATCTTTTATCTCGGGCTACTTTGAGTTGAGATAATGTCCCTAGTGGCTCACTCAAGAGTTTTAGGTCAGCCGACGCACCGCTAATGTGTGTCACCAGTGGTCTTCTTGCTTTGGAAGATGTAAGTATGCTACACTTTCCTTCCTTACTTGGCCACTACACACCGATGAGTGCCTTGTTAGGTTTGTAGGCCTTACTGCTTGGCCAGTAATCTACCTCATGATGGCTTCATTTAAAAGGATGTGAGTTTGCTACTCTTTCTTCTTGGATTAGCCTTCGTGCACTAATTGGGTCGAGTATATTTTAGGTTTAGGATAAGTCCTCTTGTGACTCCTTCCCTCCTGATTGCTTCAAGTCTAGGTCCAGTCCTTCCTCAGGGCTCTCTGCTTGGTAGTATCCCGAGGTCAGATAGCATCTATCCCATGGATGACAAACTATTCTAATGATTAGTTCTATTCAAAAAGTTGTAAGCCTACACGCTTTCTTTCCAGATTGATCATTGCACACCGATGAGCACCTTATATTGGTTAGTTCTCTCTATCCTGATGAATACACCATTCATGCTGATGAATACACCTTAAGTTGGTTGGTTCCCAAATGTTAGGATACACCTCTCTTGGCAGATGTAAGTCTACTACACTTTCTCTTTGAGTTGGCCACCATACACCTATAGTGTTTCTTTTCTAGGGCTCAGGATAATGCCCCTAGTAGAACCTCTCCTATGGGCACTATATTTAGATTATATCCTTTGCGACCCCATTTAGACACTACCAAGGTTACTGTCAAATTGGATAGTTCCCCTTTCCTAGCAACTACCCCTATGGTTGGAGAATCTATCCTATAGATGTCCAGATTCTCCCTTGGTCTAGTAAATCTAAGATAGGTCAAGGCTAACATAGCCCCTTCTCAGTGTGGTCCCTCACAACCAATAGGGTCCATGCAAATATATAAACAAAATATGTATTCACTTATGGATTAGGAGGACACCCCTAGCGGTACCATTTCCCAAGTGTATCCTATCTATAGGCAATCAAAAGAAAACTCCATATAGGAATTCCCCACTCCTTAAGTTGGTATAAGTCCCAAGTGGCATTCACTAAGTAGGGTTAAATTTATTATGCTACCAATAGGTCACCCTAGCAGTTTTTCCCTGCTTTAGAAGATGTAAGTTTGCTATGCCTTCTTCCTAGCATAATCGTTGTACATTGAAAGGCAACCTCTTAGGTTGGCTAACTACCCCACAGCCAGTAGACTATCTCTTTGGATTTATAAATCTGAGATAGGATAAGTTTGATATAGTGCCTTCTTAGTTGGTCTAACACACACCAACAATGTCTATAAATTAATTATACAAATTTGGCTAAGCTCACATCCCCAACAGATTTGCCTTCAATTTGAAATCAAATGAAACCAAACAAACCATATCAAATCACATGAAATTAAGATAAAATTAATCCTGATTACTTTTGAGTTGACATAAGTCCCCGATGACATTCACTCAATAGTTGCCCTAGGTCAGGTTCAATTTGTTGTGCATCCAACAGGTCACCCTAGCACGAAGCCCGTAAGATCATGACTGAGGTACACTGAGGATTATGTGGAGCCAACCAATCCGGTCTAAAGATGAAAGTAAAGATCAAAAGACTAGGATACTATTGGTCATCGATGATCAAAGATTGCATGGATACTGCTAGGCAAAGCCACCAATATCAAATACATGGTGTGGTCCTACACCAACCACCCAACATTCTATGTCCTACATTGGCCTCATGGCCATTTGAGTGTTGGGGTATCGACATAGTAGGTCCAATTGATCCTCTTTCTTCTAAGGTTCATCGGTTTAACTTAGCTACAACTGACTACTTTTCTAAATGGGAAAAAGTGATTCCACTCAGAGAGGTGATAGCTCAGCATGTTCTCCAGTTTTTTAGGAACCATTTCTTATATAGCTTTGGAGTGCCTCGATGAATTATATCTGATAATGGTACTGCACTCAAGAGCACCGAGATCAACAACTTTGCTCGGGGACATAGCATATATTGGAGATATTCTACCATCAACTACCTGAGGGAAAATGACTTAGCAGAAGCCTTCAATAAAACTCTCATCCAAATACTAAAGAAGACACTCGACAATAATGAGCGATAGTGGAATGAGCAGTTAGATGAAGCTTTGTGGGCCTCCACATCATATATAGAACACCAACTCAGTCTACTCCTTTCTCTTTAGTGTATGGGTCTGAAGTCATTCTACCATTAAAAGTCTAACTCCCATCACTAAGGATAGCTGTGGGTAGGAAGATCATAATAGAGTAGAATGCCAAGCTGCGATTAGAAGAGCTTTAAGGTTTGGAGGAGAGACACCTGTGGACATGCCAAAACCTCAACTTGTACAAAGCTTAAATGATTCAAGCTCACAACAAGTTCTTCCATCCTTGAGCTTTTCAAGTGGGAAAGCTTATTTTAGTTCTGAGGAGACTGATTATTTCACGTCGTAAGATGGGAGGTAAGTTTGAACCCATTTGGGAAGGCCCTTTTTCCATAGAGAAGGCCTACTAAGAAGGATCTTATTAGGTTATTAATCATAAGGGAGAGCGCTCAATGCTTCCAATCAATGAGTTCTACTTAATGAAATATTATAAATCATGTTTAAAAATAATTATTATGAATGAAAATTCTATTTCGAATTCAATCTCTTCCATGTTGAAAGTATTCTTGTTTAGGGTAGGTGTAAGGAACCCGAGTAGTGTCCTATCCTTCATCGACATAACACAAACACAAACTAAACACAAATAAATAAAATAAATACATATCTTTTATCTCGAGATGCTCTGAGTTGAGAAAATGCTCTAGCAAAGACTCACTCAATAGCTCTCTTTAGCTAACGTACACTCGTGTGTGTCACCCCAGTGGTGTTCTTGCTTTGGAAGATATAAGTATGTTACACTTTCCTTCCTTACTTGGCCACTACAGACCGATGATAGCCTTGTTAGTTTGGTAGTTCTTATTGCATGGCCAGTAAGCTGCCACATGTTGGCTTCATTTAAAAGGATGTGACCCTATTATACTTTCTTCTTGGATTAGCCTTCATGCACTGATTGGGCTGAGTATATTTGAGGTTTAGGATAAGTCCCCTAGTGGCTCCTTCTCTCTTGACTGATTCAAGTCTTAGTTCAGTCCTTCCTTGAGGCTCCCTACTTAGTAGTCACTCTAGGTCAGATAGCATCAATCCTGCTGATGATAAACTATCCCGATGAT
Organism: Cymbidium sinense; assembly: GCA_021442155.1. Lineage (NCBI taxonomy): Eukaryota > Viridiplantae > Streptophyta > Magnoliopsida > Asparagales > Orchidaceae > Cymbidium > Cymbidium sinense. Next base: position 94,428 of record JAKCPB010000193.1, on the reverse strand, counting down.
CAGTTCTACTTCAAATTTGTAAGCCTACATGCTTTCTTTTCAAATTGATTGTTGCGCACTATTCGGCACCTTAGGTTGGTTGGTTCTCACTATACTGAAGGATACACCTTAGGTTGGTTGGTTCTAGCACATTAGGATAGACCACTCATGGCAGATGTAAGTCTGCTATGCTTTCTCCTTGAATTAGCCATTGTACACCTATAGGTTTTCTTTTCCAAGGCTCAGGATAAGACCCTTAGCAGCACCTCCTCTGTGGTCACTATATTTGGATCGCTTCCTTTGTGACTCCATTTAGACACTAATCAGGTTACTATCAGATTAGATAGTTTCCCTTTCTTAGTAACCACTCCTATGGTTGGAGAATCTAACCTGTGAATGTCCGGATTCTTCCTTAGTCCAATAAATTTGAGATAGGTCAAGACTGACATAGCCCCTTCTCAGTGTGGTCCCTCGTACACCAATAGGGTCCACCCAAATATATAAACAAAATTTAAATTCACTTGTGGATTAGGAGGATACCCCTAGTGGTACCTTTTCCCAAGCAGGTATCCTATCTTTAGGGCAGTATTAGTAAAACTCCTTATAGGAATCGCCTGACTATTCTTGAGTTGATATAAGTCCCCAGAGACATTCACTCAGTAGTTGCCCCTAAGTCAGGTTCAATTTGTTGTGCTACTAACAAGTCACCCCAGTGGTTGTTCCCTGCTTTAGAAGATGTAAGTTTGCTAGGCCTTCTTCCTAGCATAATGGTTGCCCACCGAAAGGCAACTCCTTAGGTTGGCTGGCTCTACCCCATGGCCATTAAACAATCCCTTTGGATTTGTAAATATATGATAGTACAAGTCTAATATAGTCCCACCCAGTGGGTCCATCATCCATAAAGTAAATCTATCAAATTTGACTGAACTCACATCCCCAGCGCATATGCCCTCAATTTGAAATCAAATTAAACTAAACATACTAAATCAAATCACATGAAATTATGTTAAAATTAATCCTGACTACTTTTGAGTTGACATAAGTCCCCGTGACATTCACTAAGTAGTCACCCTAGGTCAGGTTTGATTTGTTGTGCATTCAATAGGTCACCCAGCAGTTGTTCCTCGCTTTAGAAGATGTAAGTATGCTACACCTTCTTCTTAGCATATATGTTGCACACCTAAAGGCAACCCCTTAAATTGTCTAGCTCTACCCCACAGCAGTTAGGCTATCCCTTTGGATTTATAAACCCGAGGTAGGTCAAGACTGATATAGCCCCATCTCTGTGGGTCCATCACACACAGACAAGGTCCATACATTAACTCAGATTAAATTAAACCCATTATAATTTTCCCAGTGGAGTTAAATCACACCTTTCTCCCTAGTGGATCCCTAAATCATATATAAACAAGTCAAGCAAATAATTCAAATTCAAAACCAACCTCCCTAGTGGAGCCAAATTAATCCAACTCCCGAGTAGAATCTAAATAAAAAAATTCAAATAAACTCTTATCCCTAGTGGATACATCCCCAAAAAATCTATGAAATCAAACTCTAATCCCAATTCCTAGGGGATAGCTCAAACCTGCTTCCTTAGTGGAAGGTTCATATTCTCGATCCCTAGCGGACTCGACCCCATATGTCTAGTAGATATGCCTCCACATCAATTAAAACAAAATAAATTAAAGTCGATTCAATCCTAATCCCTGGTGTATTATAGATTCTTATCCCTTGTGGATCTTCTTTTCAAAAATCATGTAATCAAATCAAATTCAACCTTATCCCCGGATTTTCTTCTTCTGCCCGACATAGACCCTCACATGTTCTCCAATGTATGTGTGATCCCTAGATCTCCCTCCATGTCCTGGAAATTCTCATCAAATCTTATTTCTTCTCTTATGCACACCTTTAATGCTTCAACCAAAAGCCTAACAATGTGTTCTTTCAAATTACATCATCTTTACATTATAATTAACATTTTATGATTTTTGATGGTGCAAGCTAAAACTAACTATAAAATATCATGCTAAACATATTATAGTGTGAATTAACACACTATATTAGATTATAATATATGATGTTATATTATAATTTGTTATAATATAATATATTGTCTAACATTACACCTTATTAGAATCACTTAAAAGGAACAAATAACAAAATTTTCTCAAAATATGAATAATGTTCATTTTGGATGTAAAATTATTAATATTTTATTAGGAATGGTACAAAATTGCTTAATTTTGGTGTCGCTTATTGCTGTGATCCATGAATTTAGCCAAATTCTTCCATCTGAACCTTGAAATTAACATTTTTGTGAGTTTTTACCCAATGTATTAAAACAAAAGTTAAACATACTAAAATGTACAATAACATTTAGTAACACACCACCACATTCATATATATGTGAAGTTATATTGTTATGTACATTATATTTTAATATGCTTTCATATAATATATATTATCTTACATTACACCATAAAATGAATCACTTCAAGCAAAAAATTTTATAAATTTGGTTGAAAATGGAAAATTTATTTTGGATATAAAATTCCATTCTTTTGATTAAATGACACCATAGCACATCCCCAAAGATGTTCCCTAAAGCTTAACTTAAATTTGGCCAAATCCCACCATCTCAGCTTATAAATCAGTATTTTTATGAATTATACAAGTACAAACTCTACTGCATCATACTATAGTAAACTAAAATATGCTAAAAAAATAAATAATAATACACAATAGTATGCTATAATGCATGATGTTACACTATGTTATGGCATCCTATATTATAATACACTATACCATATTATATTATATTATATTATATTGCATATCACATAACAAGGGATTTCTTAAGATAAATAATTATAATATTAGTCTAAATAATAACAAATTATATATTTCAATCGTATCACATACATATTTTAAATTTAAATAATATATCATGATGCCATGCTCTACCTATTATGAATTTGGCAAAATTCTACCATTTTAAAGTCTAAATCAACATTTTTATAAATAAGGCTAGTGTAGGCTCGACTGCATGATTGTTAAATATTGAAAGTATTTAAAATGTGCAAAATAATATATTATGATGTATGATGTTATACTATGCTACAACATATAATATTTATTTTGAACATACAATCTTACTTTTTAGACTACAAGTGGCGTATCACACCTTTGGTACTACAACCTAATTCCCACTTCAAATTTAATAAATTTCATCATTTGATTTTTTAAATCAATATTTTTATGATTTATATTAATATAAACTATAGGGCATAATACCATAATATGCAAAAACATATCAAAACATCTTATAACATCCAAAAACACATCAGTACATGCTCAAATATATGGTGATACATTATACTATAATATGGTATTATAGTATGATTTAGGGTTAGGGTATAGGGTATTCAAATCTCTAATAGTCAATGGAAAGTCTCTTGAAGACATTTTCTTGAGTTACCATAATTATGTTAGGATTAGGTCATTTTTTAGATTTACTCCTAATGACATCTTTATTCAAGGTTAAGGGTTTAGGGTTTAAGGTTATTGTTTAGGGTTAGTTTAAAGTTTAGGGTTTAGGGTTTAGGGTTAGTTTAGGGTTTAGGGTTTAGGGATGAGGTTTCAAGTTTAGGGTTTAGGGTTGTTAGTTTTAGGGTTTTGGGTTTATGGTTTTAGGGTTTAGGGTTTAGGGTTTAAGGTTTAGGGTTTTAGGGTTTAGGATTAAGGGTTTAGGGCTTAGGGTTTAGAGTTTAGGGTTTAGCATTTAGGGTTAGGGTAAAAGGTTTAGGGTTTAGGGTTTAAGGTTTATGGTTTAGGGTTTAAGGTTTAGTGTTTAAGGTTTAGGTTTTTAAGGTTTAGGGTTTAGGGTTTTGGTTTTAAGTTTTGGGTTTAAGATTTAGTTTAGAGTTTAGGGTTTAAGGTTTTTTTAATAGATAATAAATTCAGATTCAACATTTCTTCTTTTCAATTTCATCAACCAAGAAGCACCCCAAGTTTTCTAAGACGTAAGCGATGACATAGATAAAAAATGAGCACCCATAGAGCAAATCAAAAACCCTAAATAAGTAAAACCATCTCTACTATGAAGACACAGTTTCATAAGCAGCAGATTGGATCAGTCATTCTTCAATTTTTCCAATTCCCATCAAAACTACCCCCGCCTCTCGAGTAGCGAGATCCACCATCATACCCCTGATTTCTCCCTCCGCCATGACCACAACTATAACCTACATCGATCCTTCCACCACCATCACCACCACTACTCTGACCACTACCTCCATATCTACCAGCATTTCTAGATCCCCCACCACCACTACAATAACCGCTGCCTCTGCCTTCGCCTCCATTGCCAAATCTAGACTGAGCTTGGTTGACGGTGACATTCCTACCATCAAGGTTCTGCCTATTCATAGGGTTTAGGTTTATTAAGTTTTAGGGTTTATGGTTTAGGGTTTTAGGAATTATGCTTTTAAGGTATAGAGCTTAGGGTTAAGGTTTGGGGTTTAGGGTTTTTTAAGGTTTAGGTTTTAGGGTTTAGGGTTGTAGGTTTAGGGTTGAGGGTTAGTTTTATTGTTTAGGGTTTAGGGTTTAGGGTTTAGAGTTTAGAATTTGTGGTTTAGTGTTTGGAGATTAGAGTTTAGATTTTTTTTAAAAAAAATCAAGTAAATCAGTAGGTTTAGGTTTATTTAATTTATTTAGATTATTTTCTCTTTATTTTAATTTATTTTGTTTTTTTATTTTTATTTAGGTTTAATTTTTATTTTTATTTAGTTTAGTTTATTTATTTTAGCTTAGGTTTTTATTTTAGTTTATTTTTATGGTTTAGGTTTACGTTTAAGAATATTTTTTAGTTCAGTTGTATTTTAATTTTAATTTTTAGGTTTAGGTTTTATTTTTTTATTTTTTTGGTTTAGGTTTAGGTTTTTATTTTATTTTCTAGGATTAGGTTTTAGGTTTTTATTTTAGGTTAATTTTTAGGATTTTTTGTTTAGTGTAGGTTTAGGTTAATTTTTATTTTATTTTATTTATTTAGATTAGGGTTTTGGTTAAGTTTATTTTAGCTTTAGGTTTAGGTTTTATTTATTTTATTTTAGGTTTTGATTTTTTTTTATTTTAGGGTTTATGTTTTATTTTTTATTTATTTTTATGTTAAATTTTTTGGTTTAGGTGTTTTTAGTATTTATTTTATTTTATTTTAGGTGTTTTTTTACGTTTAGTTATTATTTTATATAGTTTTTTATTTTTAGGTTTATTTTATTTTTTAGTTTAGTTTAGGTTTTTATTTATTTTATTTTAGTTTAATTTTTATTTTTTAATTTAATTTATTTTTATGTTTAGGTTTAGGTTATAATTTAGGTTTTTATTTTATTTTTGATTTTATTTTGGTTTTTGGTAATATATTTATTTAATTTTTAGGTTTTATTTTGTTTAGGTTTAGGCTTTTAAGATTTTAGCTTTTTACGGTTTAGTGTTTAGGGTTTAGGATTTGGAGTTTAGGGTTTAGGGTTTAGGGTTGTAGGTTTTAGGGTTTATGGTTTAGGGTTTAAGGTTTAGGATTTAGGGATTAGGGTTTTAGGGTTTATGGTTTAGGGATTAGGGTATAAGGTTTTGGGTTTAGGTTTAGGGTTCTAGGTTTAGGGTTCACGGTTTAGGGTTTAGGGTTATAGTTTTTTTTAATTAAGTAAAGTGGTAGGTTTAGGTTTATTTAGTTTTTATTTATTTATTTTAGTTTAATTTATTTTTATTTATATTTAAGTTTATTTTTATTTTTATTTAGTTTAGTTTAATTATTTTAGTTTTATTTATTTTAGTTTAATTTTTTTACTTTAGTTAATTTTTTAGGTTTTGGTTTAGGTTTAGTTTTATTTTTAAGTTTAGTTTTTTTTATTTTATTTTTTTAGCTTAGGTTTTTTTATTTTATTTTTAGGTTTAGGTTTAGGTTTTTTTTATTTTATTTTTTTAGGTTAAGGTTTTAGGTTTTTATTTTAGTTTTAATTTTAGGTTTTATTTTTTAGTTTAAGTTTAAGTTTATTTTTAGTTCATTTTATTTTATGTAGGGTTTAGGTTTAGGGTTCGGTTTAGTTTATTTTAGGTTTTGTTTTAGGTTTTATTTATTTTAGTTTAGTTTATTTTATTTTTATTTTAAGTTTATGTTTTTTTTAGTTTAGGGTTTAGGTTTTATTTTTTATTCAGTTTAAGTTTTTTGTTTATAGTTTATTTTTTAGGTTTAAATTTATATTTAGTTTTTATTTTATTTTTTATTTTAGTTTTAGTTTTTATTTTATTTAAGTTTTTTATTTTGTTACTTTAGTTTATTTATTGTTTATGTTATTTTATTTTAGTTTTTATTTTTTATTTTATTTTTCTTTGAAGTTTGGGTTTGGGTTTAGGTTTAGGTGTTAGTTTAGTTTTTTATTTTATTTTATTTTATTTTACTTTGGTTTAGGCTATATTTATTTATTTTATTTTTAGGATTTACTTAGTTTAGGTTTAGGTTTTTAAGTTTTTAAGGTTTAAGGTTTAGGGTTTATGTTTAGGGTTAGTTGAGGGTTTAGGATTTAGGGTTTGGGGTTTAGTGTTTAGGGTTTAAGGTTTAGAGTTTAGTTTGATTTAGTATAGTTTAGGGTTTTGGTTTAGGGATTAGGGTTTAGGGTTTTTTTATCTGATTCAGTTTAGGTTTTATGGTTTTTGTTTTTTTATGGAGAATAAATTCATATTCCACATTTCTTCTTTTCGATTTCATCAACTGAGTAACACACCAAGTTTTCTAAGACACAAACAATGATATAGATAAAAAATGAGCACGCATAGAGCAAATCAAAAATCATAGATATGTAGAACCATCTCTACTGTAAAGACATGGTTCCATAAGCAATAGATCGGATCAGTCATTCTTTAGTTTCTCTAGTTCCCATCAAAACAACCTCAGCCTCCTCAGTAGCAGGATCCACCATCATATCCCAGATCTCTCCCTCTGCCGCCACCATGACTATAACCTCGATCGCTCCTCCTACCTCTATAACCACCACCGCTTTGACCACCACCTCCATATCAACCAACACCTCCAAATCCCCCACCACCACTATAATATCCATCGCCTCTGCCTTCGCCTCCACTTCCAAATCTTGACTGAGCCTGATTGATGATGATGTTCCTTCCATTAAGGTTCTGCCCATTCTTATTTTTTAGGTTTATGTTTAGGTTTATTTTTTAATTTATTTAGTTACTTTAGGTTTAGGTTTAGGTTTTGAAGTTTAGGGTTTGGTTTAGGGATTTGGTTTAGGGTTTAGGGTTTAGGGTGTAGGGTTTAGGATTTAGGGTTTTAGGGTTTATGCATTTAGGGTTTATGGTTTAGGGTTTAGGGTTTGGGGTTTATGGTTTAGGGTTTAGGGTTTAGAGTTTAGGGTTTAGGGCTTATGATTTTTTATGGTTTAGGGTTACATTTTAATTATAGGGTTTAGGTTTTAGTTTAGGGTTTAGGGTTTTTTTTTAATAGAGAACAAATTTAGATTCATCATTTCTTCTTTTCAATTTTATCAACTAAGTAACACACTAAATTTTCTAAGACACATGCGATCATATAGATAAAAATGAGCATGCATAGAGAAAATCAAAAACCCTACATAACTAGAACCTTCTCTACTATAAAGGCATAGTTCCATAAGAAACAGATTGTATCAGACGTTCCTCAGTTTTTCCAGTTCCCATCAGAACCACCCCGGTCTCTCGACTAGCAAAATGGACCATCATGTCCTCGATCTCTCCCTTCGTCACCACCATGCCTATGACCTCTATCACTCCTGTTGTCTCCGTAACCACCACTACTTTGACCACCACCTTCATTTTCGCCAGCACTGTCAGATCCCCCACCACCATTGTGTTAACCGTCGCCTTTGCCTTTGCCTTGTCCACTAGATCTAGACTGAGTCTAGTTGACGGTATGTTTCTACCCTCAAGGTTCTACCCAATCTTAGGGTTTAGGTTTAAGTTTAGGTTTATTAAGTTTTAGGGTTTAGGTTTACTTTTTAATTTGTTTAGATACTTTAGGTTTAGGTTTAGGGTTTGGGTTTAGGGTTTAGGGTTTAGGGTTTTAGGATTTATGCTTTTAGGGTTTAGGGTTTTGGATTAGAGTTTAGGGTTTAGGGTTTAGGGTTTAGTTTAGGTTTTAGGATTTTTTATGGTTTAGGGTTACAAGTTTATGGTTTAGGATTTAATGTCAGTTTTACATTTTAGTGTATAAGGTTTAGGATTTAGGGTTTAGGGTTTTTTTTTAATTAAGTGAACTAGTAGGTTTAGGATAATTTAGTTTATATTTTAGTTATTTTAGTTTATTTATTTATTTTATTTATATTTATTTTTTATATTTATTTAGTTTAGCTTATTAATTTTAGGTTTATTTATTTTAGTTTAGGTTTTTAATTTTAGATTATTTTTATTTTAGGTTTTAGTTTAGGTTCATTTTTAAGTTCAATTTTTTTAATGTTTTTTAATTTTTAGGTTTAGGTTTAGGTTATTATTTTAGTTTTTTTAGGTGTAGGTTTTAGGTTTTTATTTTAGGTTAATTTTTAGGTTTTATTTTCTAGTTTAAGTTTAAGTTTATTTTTAGTTTATTTTAGTTTATTTAGTTTAGGTTTAGGTTTTGGTTTTATTTATTTTAGTTTGGGTTTAGGTTTATTCTATTTTTAGTTTAGGTTTAGGTTTTTTTTAGTCTAGGGTTTAGGTTTAATTTTTTATATATTTTTAGGTTAAATAATTTATTTAGTTTTCATTTTATTTTATTTTAGGTTTATTTTATTTTTATTTTACATTTTGTTTTTATTTTATAAAGGTTAATTATTGTTAGGTTTATTTTATTTTTTTAGTTTAGTTTAAGTTTTTCTTTTTTTATTTTAGTTTATTTTTATTTTTTATTTTATTGTATTTTTAGGTTTAGGTCTAAGTTTTAGTTTAGGTCATTATTTTATTTTAGTATTTTATTTAGGTTTAATTTTTATTTATTTATTTCATTTTTAAGTTTAGGTATTTTGGTTTTAGGGTCAGTCCCAGTAGGGTTTTAAGGTGGGTTAGTGTCAGTTAGGGCCTGGTGGTTTAGTGTTTAGAGGATTTAGGTTTTGCATGCCTGTGTCAGGTGGTTTTAGGATTTAGAGTTCTCAGTTTAGTAGTGGTGGGGTTAGTGGTTTAGGGTATGGTTGGTTAAGGTTTAGAATCAGTTTAAGTTCACGAATTTAGGTCCGTGATCTGGATTTATATTTGTGGTCAGGTTTTTGTATGAAGGTCAGGGTAGGGTTAATTTTAAGGTTTAGGATTTTGGGTTTTAGGTTTATGGTGTAGGGATTTTTTAGTTTATTTAGTAAACCTGTATGTTTAAATTTATTTAGTTTATTTATTATTTATTTTAGGTGTATTTATTTTATTTCTTCTTGTTAATTTAGTTTTTTTTTATGTTTAGGTTTAGGGTTATGTTTATTTTTTAGTTTGATTTTATTTTTATTTTCTTTTTTAGGTTTAGGTATTATTTTTTAATTTTAAGTTTAGGTTTAGGTTTTTATTTTATTTTTTCTGATTTGATTTTTGGTTTTTATTTTAGGTTTATTTTGAGGTTTTCTTTTTTAGTTTAGTTTTAGGTTTATTTTTAGTGTATTATATTTTATTTAGTTTATTTTAGGTTTAGGTTTAGGTTTTTTTTTTAGTTTAGGATTTAGGTTTTATTTTTTTATTTTTAGGTTTAGGTTTTTATTTAGTTTTTATTTTATTTTATTTTACATTTAGGTTTTATTTTATTTAAGTTTTTTATTCATTAGGTTTATCATATTTTTTTGTCTAGTTTAGGTTTTTATTTATTTTAGTTTAGTTTATTTTTATTAGTTTATTTTATTTTATTTTTAAGTTTAGGTTTAGGTTTTCATTTTATTTTATTTTTTGTATTTAGGTTTAAGTTTTTATATTTTATTTATTTTTTATATAATGTTTAAGTTTGTGGAGGTTTAGGTTTAGAGCTCTGTGGTTTAGGTTTAGTGGCCCATGATTTGTTGGTCAGATCAGTTTAGCTCAGTGTAGGTTTACAGTTTAGTGGTAACATGATTTGGCCTGGGGTTTAGGTTTTAGTGATTTAGGCAGTGTGGTAGCTTAGTATAGGGTCGGTAGGGTGGTCAGTAGGGTTAGGGTTTTAGGGTGTGGGTTTTAGGGTGTAGTGGGTTTAGGTTTGTTAGGTTTAGGGTTGGTGGGTGAAGGATTTAGGGTGCAGTTGGGGTTTGGATTTAGGGTTAGTTTATGAGGTGTTTTAGATTTGGGGTGGGTGGTTTTAGGGTTTAGGGTTTTTTTAAAATTATGTAAACTGGTAGGTTTAGGTTAATTTTGTTTATTTAGTTAAATTTTTATTTATTTTATTTTATTTTATTTTTTATTTTTATTTAGGTTTATTTTTAATTTTTATTTAGTTTAGTTTATTTATTTTAGGCTTATTTATTTTTGTTTAGATTTTTTTAAATTTTAGTTTATTTTTTAGGTTTAGGTTTAAGTTTAGGTTTATGTTTAGTTTTATTTTTTTAGGTTTATGTTTTATGTTTTATTTTTAAGAATATGTTTAGGTTTTTATTTTATTGTTTTAGGTTTATTTTTATGTTTTTTTTAAGTTTAGGTTTACATTTATTTTCAGTTTATTTTATTTTATTTAGCTTAGGGTTTAGGTTTAGTTTATTTTAAGTTTAGGTTTAGGTTTTATTTATTTTAGTTTAGTTTATTTTAATTTAGGTTTATGTTTATTTTATTTTGTTTATTTTAAGTTTAGGTTTTTTTATAGTTTATGGTTTAGGTTAAATTTTTTATTTATTTTTAGGTTAATTTTTTAGGTTTAGATTTTTATTTGGGTTTTGTGCCACCATCCTTCAATATCTTTGATGGCAGTGGGAGCCCACGATAACACATTGTACACTTTAGAGTCAGCTGTTGTAACACCATTGACAACAACACACTCCTCTTCCGCCTTTTCGTTAGTAGTCTGTTAGGTGTTGCATTTGATTGGTACACCGAACTGCCCAACAGTTCGGTGAAGACTTTTTTTGAGTTGGAGCACCTCTTCATCAAGAGCTTAGCTCGAAGGTGATGGTGACCTCATTGTAGAGAAACGAAACTCAATGAATCCCTTGTTGATTACATTCTCGTGTATAACCTCGCATGAAATGCGAACCATAGCTATCCGAACAGCATACCATTGAGATTCTTCTCAAGAATATCCATGGCTTGGTCACCTTCATGCTTAAGGGCTTTGCCATCAAAACATTTGAGAAATTAATCAACAAGGAGGCTAGCCTACAAGAGGAAGCCAAATAGTTGCTCTTTCCCGACCAATCACCTAGGCCCAAGCTACAAAAGGTGTTTGAGAAGAAGCTAGGACAATTATGTCAGTGGACAGAGGGAAGCAGCCAGCTAGTGTTTAGTATGAGAGACTATAAGCTTAGCAGCCTCCTTTTTCACCTCCTCTTCCACCACCTCGGGCATCATATCGGCCACCGCAGCCGCCACAACGACCATTTCCACCACCACAGTAGCCTACCTAGCAGCGGTATTCATATCCATCGCTAAGTAGCTACTTTTCACCTACTCTTTCCTATAGATTGAATTAGCCATATTCATTCAAGAGGGAAGTAGTTAGGAATTTCTTTAAAAATCTCTTAAAGAAACCTGACTCTTAGTTACCAGAGCCTAAAAGGTCGGAGGAAGTGGGCATGAGCGATGATCCTATCTATTGCTGCTACAACAACATGTTAGGTCATGTCTTAGAGGGTTGTGTTACTTTTAAGGACTAGCTTGAGCACAGCTATAAGTTGAGAGCCATATTTATCCCTAAGAAATACTTATTAGAACGACCATCTAGTTCTGTTAGAGTAATCCTTAGGGATACTTGCAATCCTCTTAAGACGAAAGAAGGTTAGTATATCTCCCTATCCCAATCTTCTAAGGAGATCATTTCTATGATCAAGAAGCTTTCCTTGTAAGTGCATGAAGTAGCTTAAACCTCCAACACTAAGAAAAGTTTTCCAGTTGCAAAGGATAAGTCATGGAAGGTGATAGCCCAGCAGCAATAGTAGCTCAGCATACTTGCCGGGGATAGTCCAGTAGCATAGCCACCATCAGAGTACAATACTCCCTCCACCATTGCAACTACCACATCTTTTGCTAGCTCCTCTTCTACCTGCAGAAGCATTGTATCTGTAGATAAGGGCACTAAATATTTTACTCTGGTTACTTTAGTTAATTTCTATGATGTACCTCCACCCTAAAAAAATGATGAAAGATGATTCTACTTAGATATTGATTTTATTCTTATTGAAAGCTCTCCGAGTCTAACTAAAAATAATAGCTCTAGTATTTTCGATCCTTTCCTTTTTTTGATTCAGAGTCAAATTATACTTGTCTTGCTCAAGAAGCTTGGTCGAAAGTCAGCTTTGATTGAAGTCCCATCTTCAGTCCTTAGGAAGCTTGGAAGATGATTCATTCTTGCTTGACAAGGCCTAGAGAAGGTGTGTGCAAAGTTATATTCAGTTTGATGGATAAATGGGGAAGTTTGGTTGGAAATGGGAGTGTCTTATTGTGGGATAGATGAGAATGGCATTTTTTGATCAAGGAATGAGCTTGGGAGCTTAGGGAATGGCTTTAGCAGCTCATCTTGGGTAGCTAGGGCTCTGAGGAATGATTTTTGTGTGTGTTTGAGTGGAAATGAGGGGGTGTATACACCCCTTCATCTTGATCAGATGGTGGGATCAGGTTTGGCTTCTAGTGGTCATTCGGCCATCTTAGGGAGTCGTGGGTGGCAGAGAGGAGGTGAGTTGGCTCAGCTTGGTCGGTTGAAGGTACGGAGGTAGCTGCCAAGGAGGAATCAAGGGTGTCCTATGGGTTTCAAATGCTCCAAAAGGGGGGTGAGGCAATTTTACCTCCCATGGGTCATGGTTGGGCCAACCACCCCTTAGCTCAAGTTGGGCAGTGTCCTAGGTGCCTAATTCGACCATTAGGAGAGTACCAAGTAGCCAGAGAGTGGAAATGACCACTTACATGGGTGATTTGTCTCATGTGATGCCCATGACCCAAGGGTATAATGATCATTTGGCATTCGATTTGATTTGGGTAGATTTGAATTGAGCCAAAAGTGGGTTAGCCCAAATTTGAAGTCAATTGGAGTTGATTTGGTTAGGTTTGGCTCAATTTGACTCATTTAGGTTGAATTAGGTTAGGTTGGGTCAAGTTTACCAATTAGTCAAATTGGGTCAAACCAAGAGTTTGGTCAAGTTCATATGATCATTTGGGATATTTTGGTTTAATTAGTTTGGTTTAGTTTGGCTTAGATTTGATTTTTGGCTCATTTGAATTCATTTGGGTTAAATGGGTTAAGTTGACCAATTTGACCAAATTGGCCAAATTGGCTTGGGTGGGGTGTTGGTTTGGGTTTAGTTTACCAATTTAAGATATTTGTAGGCTTTGGTTTCTAAAAATTTGGATTTTGTTATGATTTAGCCAACTTTAGGCCAATAAGTAGGCCAATTAGGGTTCAATTCAATCATGACTTTGGTCAAGTTCAACAATCAATTTAGAATGAACTTATGTCATTGGTTGCAATTAATTTAGTTTATATTTTGATTTGACCCAATTTGATCTTTTATGTCAATTTAGGTCAACTTGTTAAGAGGGCCAATTGGGTTTGGTTTGACTCAATTGATGGTCAAGTCATATTAAAATATTGATTTTGATTTGGTATGAATCATTGGTTTCAAGGGATTTGGCTTAGGTTATAATTTAGCTAGTTTGGATTCATATGGGTTAAGGGGTTGACTTGGTCAAAAGACCAAGTTGATTTGGTTTGATCCAATTTGTTATAATTGATCAACCTAGGGTGATCAACAATTATGATGGGAGGTTTTGATGGGCTTGGTTCAAACCAATTTGGGTAGGATTAGAACTTGGCTCAAATAGGTCAAATTGGCCACTTTGGGTCAAGTGAACCAATTGGGTTTAGTTGTCTTAATTTTGGGTTGTGTTTGAATTAGTTGAGTTTATATATGAATTTGGGATTGATATATAAATTCAAAATTAATTTGGGGTTCAAATGGGTTTTGGTCATTTGAACATTTCAAGTCAAAAGGGTTAAGGTTTGACTTGGGTTGATTTTGGTTTGGTTTGATGATTGTAGATTTCATTTATATTTTTGAATATGATTGAAGGTATGATTGATTCATGCAAAATCAATTGAATTTGGGTTTTAGAATGAAGAATTTGGCTAAGTCCATGGAGGTCATGTGGCTTTGGATTTTGATTTGGTTTGAATTAGTTTTGATGATTTAAATGTATATTTTATTTAAATTTGTGAAGATGATTAAAAATATGATTGATTTGTGATTAAATCAATTGAGTTTAAATTGATTTGGATTAAAATTTGGCTAAGTCCATGGGATAGGTCATATGTCTTAGGAAGGATTTTAATTTAATTTGATTTAGTTTGATTTAGTTTTGATCATTTGAATATAGATTTGATTTATATTTAGGAAGATGATTGAAGATATAAATTGATTATGAGAAAATCAATTGATTTTGGATTGATTTGGATTAAGATTTGGCTAAGTCCATGGGATAGGTCATGTATGGAAGGTTTCAAGTTTGGATTTGATCATGGGCTTCAATCATTTGGTTTTGAATTTGGATTTGGATTTGGATTTGAATTTGATGCTTGAATTGAACTTGAGGTTTGGTTTGGGAACGTGAACATGGATTGGATTTAGGTTTTAGGGTAGTGGATTATCCTAATGTCTAAGGCATAACCTAATCCTATGGTTAATCCTTCTAAGTCTTTAAGCTTAGGTTAAGTGTTTACCTAATAGTTAGAAGTGTCTTATGATTAGGGAAGTCTTAGTGTCTAGAAGACTCCTAAGTCTAAGATGAGAAGATTGAATCTACACTCCAAAAGTGAGGTCAACTGCCTAGCTCCATAGTGTTTCCCTTGGATATAGATGATTGGAAGACCGAAGCCAAGTTTCAGATTATAGAGTCGGATACATCTTTCAACACTTTGCTTGGGAGACCATAGATACATGAGAATAACATAGTTCTGTCCTTCTACATCAGTGTATGAAGTTCGTGAGAGGTGGGATCGTCTATTGTGTCAAAGGAGATCTCAAGCCATTTACAGTTCACGAGGTCGATAAATATGAGGATGCGGCTTACTACCCCCTCAAAATCAACAAGTCTATTCTCATAAACTTGGGGAAAGTTTAAAAATTAAAGAAAAAGAAAAAGAAAGAGAAAAGGAAAGAGAAAAAGAAAAAAGAAAACAAAAGAAAAAATGAAAAAGAAAATAAAAGGGAGCGGAAATAGACTTGGAGGAAGAAGTGGATCCTGACATTAAATTACACCCACTTACTGCATTCAAACATATGGGTAGGACGACTGACCTCCACCAGGAAGAGGAAAAGGCTAGTTCAGAGGCAGTCCTAGGGGTGGAAAACCTTCTTATTGGCCACCTAATAGAAGATATGTCCCAGCTACCAGGAGTATACCTATTATCCATATAGACTTAGAATCTAATTCATAGGATGAGTCTTATATGATTAGCACACCAGCCAGTTCTTCTCAATAGTAGATTCCTTGGAGGTGACACTTAAGCCATATAGCAATGAAGATTGGGCTCCAAACAAAGAATAAGTGTATCCAAGTCTACATGTGAAGAATTAGGCATCAGTTGGGAACCTTAGCTCTAACCTTACTTTTCTCTCAATGGTTCAAAAGAAGCCCAAGTCATCCATAAGTGAAGATTGAGAGGTTCTTTTCAGCATCATCCTCGCTTAAGTTGATGTAGAACTGAGGATGATTCATATAAAGATTTAATAAATTACCATTTGATTGGTACTTGCCTTGTGTTCAAAATTTAGCAAAGAAAAGGGTTAATCCCACATACTTGGTCAAACAGAGGAAAATAAACTAGAATCAAGAAGATCCACACCACATACATTAGTCTTTGTTAAATGAAATTGAAACTAATGACTTAGCTATTGAGAAGGACTACTTCGGTGGTGTTATGAAGAGATGCTTGGAATGGCTCCTAACATAGCGGTCCATAAACTAGCAATAGAGCCTACTGCTAACCCTATCAAGCAAGCTCCTATACATGCGATTAGACATAGAACAATAGATCATTTATGAAGCCAAGAAATTGATCGATGTTCTCTTCATCTGGAAAGAAAAATACCATAGATGGTTAGCCAGCATCATCCTAATTAAGAAAAAGAATGACCAAATTCACATATGCGTTAATTTTAGGGATTTAAATAAGGCATGGACAAAAGATGAATTTTCACTACCAATCTCGGAGTTGATGGTGGACATTGCCTCATCTCATGTAGTCTTATCTTTCATGGATGGCTCATATGGATATAACCAAATAAAGATGGCCCCTGAAGATGAAAGAAATGCTACTTTTAGAACCCTTAAACAGAATCTATTGTTATAAGGTCATGCCTTTTAGCCTTAAAATGTCGGTGCTTCGTACCAGTGGGCTATGACTTGAATCTTCAACAAACTCATTCATCATTAATTCCAGTGTTATTTCGATGATCTCATGGTAAAAAGTAGAGAAAAAGGAAGACCATCTCTTTGACTTGAGAGTAGTTTTCAAACAATTAAGATAATTTAACCTCAAAATGAACCACCTGAAGTGTTCATTCAGAGTAGCTTCAGAAAAATTCTTTCGGTTTATTGCCCGACACTAGGGAATCAAAATAGATCTAAAGAAGACCAAGGCGATATTAGAAATGCAACCCCTTAAAATTTTAAGTCAACTCAGATCATTCCAAGGGCAGTTGGAGTATCTGAGACGGTTTATATCCAATCTATCAAAAAGATGTCAGCCATTCTCAGCACTTATCAAAAAAGACACTAAGTTTAAGTGGGATGGCAAGTGTGAGCATGCCATTTAAGACATCAAACATTACATGATGAAATCAGCAGTTCTAGCAGCCCCTATCCTGTGCAAGTCCCTCATACTTTATATAGCTGCATTAGATGACTCCCTTAGTGCTTTGTTGACCCAAGCCAATGACAAAAGGAAGGAAAACACACTCTACTACCTCAGCCATCATCTAATCCTTGCTTAGGCTAATTATCCACCCATTGAGAAGCATTTCTTAGCTTTAATGTTTGCATCCCAAAAGCTATAGCACTACATGCTTCCTCATTAGGTGAACTTAATCTCTGGGATCAATCCACTACAGAATCTCATGATATGGTCGACGCTATGTGGACGATTGTCATGATGGTCATTGATCTTCTCATAGTTTGACATTACCTTTGTACCCCTCTGTACGATGAAAGGACAAGCACTAGTGGATTTCATAGCAGCACACCCACTTCCTACTGACTCTCCGCTTACTGATGATCTCCATGATGAACAAATCATAAACTTAGGGGATACAAGCATTCACCGCTGGGAGATGTACTTTGATGGTGCGTCTTCTTCTCAAAGAGGAGAAAAGTCATAATCTACTATGCCAGAAAAGGCAAGGGTGGGAATCGTTCTCTTAACTACGGACCGGGATGTGATGAGATTTTCATATTATATGTCTAATCCTTGCATCACTAGTGAAGCTGAATATGAAGCTTTGATTGTCGGTCTGGAGTTAGCTGTTACTCTAAGAATCCATAACATCAACATCTTCAGGGATTCTAAGATAGTTATCAACCAAATTATTGGGTCCTATAAGGTTATAAAGCCCAAGCTCCATCACTACCATAAGTACACCATGGAGTTGTTGGCCCAAATCCTAGAGGTTACCATTTATAAGATTCCTCGAGGAGAGAATGTTGTAGCATATGCTTTAGCCAAGCTTGTCAAAGAGTTGGCATGTCCGGAGGATGAGTCCATATCAATAAATGTTCAAAATAGACAAGTCTTATCCTTTTTTAATATTCTCATTGCCAAGAAGGATAAGGAGTTAATTGGAGGCAACCATACATGGATTACATAAATAAAGGAAAACTACCTCAAGGGAAGTCCCAAGCCCATCAGATGAAGTGGAGAGCACTTTCCTATGCTCTTGTGGATGTTGTCTTGCATCAGTGGTCTTTTAATCATATGTGGGTACATTATTTAGACAAGCATGAAGCTCGTAATATTGTGACTGAGGTACACTTAAGATTATGTGGAGCCAACCAATCTGGTCTTAATATGAAAGCCAATATCAAGAGACTATAATACTACTGGCTGTCGAAGATCAAAGATTGAATGAAAATGGGTAAGCGATGCTGCCAATGTCAAATATATGGTGTGGTCCTACACCAACCACCCAATATTCTACATTTTACATTGGCCTCATGGCCATTCGAGTGTTGGGGGTACTGACATAGTGGGTGTGATTAATCCTTTTTCTTCCAAGGGTCATCAATTAATCTTAGTTGGTATTGACTACTTTTCCAAATGGGTGAAGATTTTGCTCAGAGAGGTCACAACACAACATGTGCTTTAGGTTTTAGGAACCATATCTTGTATAAGTTCAGAGTGCCTCGACATATTATAAATGATAATGGTACTGCATTCAAGATCACTGAGATCAAAAACTTTGCCTGGAGACACAACATAGATTGGAAATATTCTACCATCAACTACCCGAAGGAAAACGGCTTAGCAGAAGCCTTCAATAAAACTCTCATCCAAATACAAGAAGACACAAAATAATCAAGTGGCATGAGTATAGTTAGTTGAAGCCTGGGCCTACACACCACATTTAGAACTCCAACTCAGTCTACTCCTTAGTGTATGGGTATGAAGCCATTCTATAATTAGAAGTCTAACTCCCATCACTAATGATAGGTATGGGTAGCAAGATCATAATAGAGCAGAATGTCAAGTTACTGTTAGAAGAGCTTAAAGGTTTGGAGGAGAGATGGCTGCGGGCATGCCAAAACCTCATGTTGTACAAAGCTAAAATAATTCAAGCTTAAAATAAGTTGGTCCGTCCTGGAGCTTTTCAAGTAGGAGATCTTATTTTAGTTCTAAGGAGACTAATTATTGCCCGTTGTAAGATGGGAGGCAAGTTTGATCCCACTTGGGATGGCCCTTTTGCCATAGACAAGGCTTACCAAGGAGGATCTTATCAGCTTATTAATCATAAGGGAGAGTGCCCAATGCTTCTAATCAATGGGCTCTACTTAAAAAAATATTACAAATCATGTTTAAAAATAATTATCATCAATGAAAATTCCATTTTGAGTTCAATCTCTTCCATGTTGAAAGTATTCTTGTTTGCTAATCTATCATGATGTGTTTAGGGAAGGTGTAAGAGGCTTGAGTAGCATCCTATCCTTCATTGACACAAACTACACACAAATATATAAAACAAACATATCTTTTATCTCGAGCTACTATGAGTTGAGATAATGCCCCTAATGACACTCACTCAATAATTGTTGTAGGTCGAGCTGACGTGCTACCCTGCTAGTGTGTCACCCCAATGGTCTTCTTGCTTTCAAGAATGTAAGTCTGCTACACTTTTCTTCATTACTTGGCCACTGCACATCGACGAGCACCTTGTTAGTTTGGTAGGTCGTACTATGTGGCTGATTAGCTGCCTCATGTTGGCTTCATTTAAGAGGATGTGAGTCTCCTATACTTTCTTCTTGGATTAGCCTTCTTGCATTGACTGGGTCGAGTATGTTTGAGGTTTAAGATGAGTCTCCTAGCGGCTCCTTCCCTCCTAGGTACTTCATGTATCAATCCAGTCCTTCCTTGAGGCTCCCTGCTTAGTAGTTGCTCTAGGTCAGATAACATCTATCCTACTGACAACAAACTATCCTGCTGATGAGTTTCACTTGAAAAGTTGTAAACTTACATGCTTTATTTTAGAATTGATCATTGGACACCGATGGGCACCATATGTTGGTTAGTTCTCACTATGCTAACAGATACACCACTCATGCTAATGGATACACATTTGGCTAGTTAGTTCTCACACCTTAGGATACACCACTCACGTCAGATGTAAGTTTGCTATGCTTTCTCCTTGAGTTGGCCACTGTACACCTACAAGCTTTCTTTTCCAAGGCTCAGTATACTGCCCCTAGAAGCACCTCCCTTGTGGGCACTATATTTGGATCTTGTCCTTTGCGGCCCCATTTAGACACTACCCAGGTTACTATCAGATCAGAAAGTTCCCCTTTCATAGTAATGTGGTTGGAAAATCCATCCTCTAGATGTGCAGATTCTCCCTGGTCTAGAAAATTTGAGATAGGTCAAGGTCGCCATAGCCCCTTCTCAATGTTGTCCCTCACAAACAAACAAGGTCCATGTAAACATATAAAGGAAATATATATTTACTTGTGGATTAGGAGGATAGCCCTAGTGATACCTTTTCCCAAGCAAGAATCCTATCTTTAGGGTAGTGTCAAAAACTTCCTATATGAATTGCCTAACTACTCTTGAGTTGATATAAGTCCCCAGCAACATTCACTTAGTAGTTTCCCCTAAGTCAAGTTTGATTTGTTGTGCTACCAATAGGTAACCCCAGTGATTATTCCCTGCTTTAAAAAAATGTAAGCTTGTTATGCCTTCTTCATAGCGCAGTCATTGCACATTGAAAGGCAACCCCTTAGGTTGGATAGCTCTACCCCATGGCTAGTAGACTATCCATTTGGATTTGTAAATTTGAGATAGGACAAGTCTGATATTTCCCCTTTTAATGGGTCCATCGCACACCGACATGGTCCACAAATTAAATATATCAAATTTGACCGAGCTCACATCCCAGTGGATATGCCCTCAATTTCAAGTCAAACTAAACCAAACAAGCCTAATCAAATCACATGAAATTATAATAAAATTAACTCTGACTACTTTTGAGTTAACATAAGTCCCGGCATTCACTATGTAGTCGCCTCTAGTCGTTTTGTGCATCCAACAGTCAACCAAGCTTGTTGTTCCTCGGAAGATGTAAGTCCCATGCCTTCTTCCTAGACATGTTGCACATCGAAAGGCAACCCCTTAGGTTGGCTAGCTCTACCCTAGAGTCGGTAGACTATCCCTTTGGATTTGTAAACCTGAGGTAGGTCAAGGCTGATATAGCCTCTTCTCAGTGGGTCCATCGCACACCGACAGGGACCATACATTAACTCAGATTAAATTAAACCCAATCTGATTTTTCTTAGTGGAGTTAAAATAGACCCTTCTCACCAATGGAGCCCCAAATTATATAAAATAAGTCAAGCAAATAAATTAAATTCAAAACCAACCTTTTTAGTGGAGCCAAATTAAACCAACTCCCCTAGCAGAGTCTAAATCAAAGAAATCCAACCAAACTCTTATTCCTATTGGATACTTCCCCAAATAAATATATGAAAGCAAATTTAAATCCTAATCCCTAATGGATAGCCCAAACCTGCTTCCCTAATGGAAGGTTCATATACCCGATCCCTATCAGACTCGAGCCCATATCTCTAGTAGATATGCCTCCAAATCAATTTAAATAAAATAAATTAAAGTTGACTCGATCTTAATCCCTAATGGATTATAAATTCTTATCACCCTAGAATATTTTCTTCTTCTATGCCCTCAACATAGACCCCTCACATGTCATGTCCAATGCATGTGTGATCCCCTAGTGGATCTCCCTCCATGTCCTTGACATGGAATTCTCATCAAATCTTATTTCTTCTCTTATGCACACTTTTAGTACTTCAACCAAAAGCTAAATAATGTATTCATTAAAATTAAATCATCTTAACATTATAATTAACATTTTGTGATTTGTGATGGTGCAAGCTCAAACTAACTATACAATATCATGATAAACATATTATAGTGTGAATTAACACACTATATTATATTAAAATATATGATGTTATATTATAATTTTCTATAATATAATATATTGTCTAACATTAGACCTCATTAAAATCACTTAAATGGAACAAATAACAAAATTTTCTCAAAATATGAATAATGTTCATTTTGGATATAAAATTTTTATTTTTCTATTAGAAATGGTACAAAATAGCATAATTTTTGTGTTGCTTCTTGGTGTGTGCTGTGAATTTGTGCAAATTCTTCCATCTCAAGCTTCAGATTAACATTTTTGTGAGTTTTGACCCAATGTATTATAACAAAAGTAAAACATACTAAAATGTACAATAACATTTAGTAACACACCACCACATTCATATATATATATATATATATATATATATATATGTGAAGTTATATTATTATGTGCATTATATTTTAATATGTTTTCATAAAATATATTATCTTACATTACACCTTAAAATGAATCACTTTAAGAAAAAAATTTATAAAATTTAGTTGAAAAATGAACATTTATCTTGGATGCAAAATTCCATTCTTTTGATTAAATGACACACCGTAGCACACCCCTAATGATATTCCCTAAAGCTTACCTTAAATTTGGCCAAATCCCATCATCTTAGCCTATAAATCAATATTTTTATGACTATTCTAGGAAAGGCAGGGGTAGGAATAATTCTCTTAACTCTGGACCGCGATGTGATGAGATTCGCATAATATCCATCCAATCCTTGCACCAATAATGAAGCAAAACACACCAGTACCTTTTCCCAAGTAGGCATCCTATCTTTAGGGTAGTCTCAACAAAACTCCTTATAGGAATCTCCTAACTGCTCTTGAGTTGATATAAGTTCCACATTCACTCAGTAGTCACCTCTAAGTTAGGTTCAATTTGTTGTGCTACCATCAGGTCACCCTAGAGATTGTTCCCTGCTTCACAAAATGTAAGTATGCTACTTCTTCCTAGCACAACCATTGCACACTGAAAGGCAACCCCTTAGGTTGGCTAGCTCTACCCCACAACTAGTAGACTATCCCTTTGGATTTGTAAATTTGAGATAGGACATGTCCTATATAGCCCCTTCTCAATGGGTCCATCACACACTGACATGGTCCATAAATTAAATCTATCAAATTTAATTGAGCTCACATCCCCAGTGGATATGCCCTCAATTCAAAATCAAACTAAACTAAATAAACCATATCTAATCACATGAAATTAAGATAAAATTAATCTTGACTACTTTTGAGTTGACATAAGTCCCTAGCAACATTCACTCAGTAGTTGCCCTAAGTTAGGTTCAATTGCAACCAAAAGGTCACCCCAGTTGCTGTTCCTTATTTTGGAAGATGTAAGCCTGTTATGCCTTCTTCCTAGCATTGTCGTTGCACACCAAAAGGCAACCCATAAGGTTGGCAAGCTCTACCCCACAGTTGATAGACTATCCTTTTGTATTTGTAAACTAAGGTAGGTCAAGTCTGATATAGCCCCTTCTTAGTGGGTCCATCGCACACTAACAGGGGCCATACATTAACTCAGTTAAATTAAACCCAATATGATTTTTTCCAGTGGAGTTAAATCACACCCTTCTCCTCAGTGGCACCCCAAATCATATATAAAGCGGTTAAGCAAACAAATTAAATTCAAAACCAAGCTCCCTAGTGGAGCCAAATTAAACCAACTCCCCCAGTATAGTATAAATTAAAGAAATCCAACTAAACTCTTATTCCTAGTGGATACATCCCCAAACAAATCTATGAAATTAAACTAAAATCCCAATCTCTACTGGATAGCCCAAACATGCTTCCCTAGTGGAAGGTTTACATACCCGATCCTCAGCGGACTCAAGCCTATATCTCTAGTAGATATGACTCCACATCAATTAAAACAAAACAAATTTAAGTTGATTCAATCTTAATCCACGGTGGATTATAGATTCTTATCCCCAAAGGATCTTCTTTCCATAAATCATATAATGAAATTATATTCAAACATTATCCCCAACAGATTTTCATCTTCTATTCCCTCGACATAGACCCCTCACAGGTCTTGTCCAATGCATGTGTGATCCCTCGTGGATCTCCCCCCATGTCCTTGACATGGAATTCTCATCAAATCTTCTTTCTTCTCTTATGCACACCTTTAATAGATCAACCAAAAGCTTAATAATGTATTCATTCAACCTTCAAATTAATATTTTTGTGAGTTTTGACCCAAAGTATTATAACAAAAGCAAAATATACTAAAATGTACAATACCATTTAGTAACACACCACCACATTCATATATATGTGAAGTTATATTATTATGTACAATATATTTAATGTCCTTTCATATAATATATTATCTTACATTACACCTTAAAGTGAATCACTTTAAGCAAACAAATTATAAAATTTGGTTGAAAAATGAACATTTATTTTAGATGCAAAATTCCATTCTTTTGATTAAATGACACGCCATAGCACACCCGCAATGATGTTCCTTAAATTTTACCTTAAATTTGGCCAAATGCATTCATCTCAGCCTATAAATCAATATTTTTATGAATTATACCAGTACAAACTCTACTACATCAAACTATAACAAACCAAAATATGATAAATAACAAGTAGTAATACACAATAGTATGCTATAATGCAGGATGCTACATTATGTTATGGAAGCCTATATTATAATACACTATAACATATTATATTATATTATATTGCATATCACATCATAAGGGATTGCTTAAGATAAAAAATCATAAAATTAGTCTAAATAATAAAAAACTAAATATTTTAGTCATATCACTTACATATTTTAAATTGAAACAATACATTATGATGCCATGCTCTACCTATTATGAATTTGGCCAAATTCCACCATTTTAAAGTATAAATCAACATTTTTATAAATAACTCTAGTGTAGGCTCGACTGCATGATTATAAAATACTAAAAGAATTTAAAATGCAGAATAATATATTATGAAATATGATGCTATACTTTGCTACAACATATAATATTTATTTTGAACATAAAATCTTACTTTTTTGACTACAAGTATGTAGCACACCTTTGGTACTACAACCTAATTCACTTCAAATTTAATAAATTTCATCATCGATTTATTAAATCAATATTTTTATGATTTATATTAATATAGACTATCAAGTATAGTGCCATAATATATTAGAACATTTCAAAACATCTTATAACATCAAAAAACACATCACTACATGTTCAAATATATGATGCTACATTATACTATAATATATGGTATTATAATATGATTTAGGGTTAGGGTTTAGAGTATTCAAATCTCTAGTAGTCAAGGGAAAGTCACTTGAAGGCATTTTATTTAGCTACCATAATTATGTTAGATTAGGTCATTCTTTATATCTACTCCTAATGACATTTTTATTCAAGGTTTATGGTTTAGGGTTTAAGGTTAGGGTTTAGAGTTAATTTAGGTTTTAGGGTTATATTAGGGTTTACGTTTAGGGTTAGGGTTTATTTTTTATTTGTTTTAGTTTATTTTATTTTTTTTCTTTTTATTTAGATTAATTTTTTATTTTTATTTAGCTTAGTTTATTTATTTTAGTTTTGGTTTTTTTATTTTAGCTTATTTCTTAGGTTTATGTTTAAGTTTATTATTATTTTTTAGTTTAGTTTTATTTTTAGTTTATTTTTTTGGTTTTGGTTTTATTTTTTATTTTTAAGCTTAAGTTTAAGGTTTTATTTTATTTTTTTAGGTTTATGTTTTAAGTTTTTATTTTAAGTTTATTTTTAGGTTTTATTTTTTAGTTGAGGTTTTGGTTTATTTTTAGTTTATTTTATTTTATTTAGTTCAGGGTTTAGATTTATTTTATTTTAGGCTTAGGTTTAGGTTTAGGCTTTATTTATTTTAGTTTAGTTAATTTTAGTATAAATTTATGTTTATTTTATTTTATTTTTTAAGTTTAGGTTTTTTTTTAGTTTAGGGTTAAGATTTTATTATTCATTTGTTTTTAGGTTTATTTTTAGGTTTAGGTTTTTATTTAGTTTTTATTTTCTTTTATTTTTGGTTTATTTTATTTTTGTTTTACATTTAGTTTTTATTTTTTGTTTTATTATATTTTTAGGTAAGTTTTGCATTTATTTTACTTATTTTAGTTTTATTTTTATTTTATTTTATTTTGATGTTTTGGCTTAGGTTTAGGTTTAGGTTTTGGTTTAGGTTTTAGTTTTTATTTTTTTTTATTTTATTTAGGTTTAAGTTTATTTATTTTATTTTTTAGATTTTATTTTATTTTAGGTTTAGTTTTATGTTTCAGGGGTTTAATGTCAGGTTGGGAGAGTGGCCTAGGGTCAAGGTAGGGTCAGGGTTGGGCCTTAGTTTAAGATGGTTGGCCTAGTGGCTGGTGGTCAGTGATAGTTTAAAGCATGCTACATTTTGGGTTTAGGCTTTAGGGGTTTAAGTTTAGGGTTTAGGTGTAGGTAGGGTTTGGGGCCTAGGTTTAGGTTAGGGTTTTATTTAATTATTTTTTTTTATATTTTATATTTTTTAAATTAAGTAAACCAAGAAGATAAGAATTATTTATTTTATTTGGTTTTATTTTATTTTTATTTTATTTTATTTTTATTTATTTAGGTTTATTTTATTTTATTATTTAGTTTATTTATTTTTTTTTATTAGTTAGGTTATTTTTTATTTAGGTTTAGGTTTATTTATTTTAGTTTTTTTTTTAATTTTATTTTAGTTTTTTATTTTATTTAGGTTTTGTTTAGTTTTTTATTATTTTTTTTAGGTTTAGGTTTTATTTTTAGATTTATTTTAGGTTTTATTTTTTAGTTTATGTTTAATTTAGTTTATTTATTTTATTTTATTTTTGGTTTTTATTTTAGTTTATTTAGGTTTATTTTATTTATTTTAGTTTAGTTTATTTTAGTTTATTTTTTTTTTTAATTAGGTTTATTTATTATTTATTTATCTTGTGTTTTATTTTAGGTTTAAGTTTTATTTAGTTTTATTTTTTTAGATTTATTTTATCTCATTTAGGTTATATTTTATTTTATTTAACTTTTATTTTTTAGTTTAGTTTAGGTTTTTATTTATTTATTTTATTTATTTTATTTTATTTTATTTTATTTTTGATTTATTTAGTTTATGTTTAGTTTAGGTTTTAGTTTATTTTTTTTTTATTTTATTTTATTTTGGTTTAGATTTTTATTTACTTTATTTTTAGGTTTTATTTAGTTTTAGGTTTTTTTTTTTTAGGTTTAGTGGGTTAGTGAGGGTTTAGGGTTTAGTTTAAGTTTAGGGTTTGGTTTGGGTTTAGTAGGGTTTTGAGTTTAGGCTTTAGGTTTAGGTTTTAGGTATATGGTTTTGGGTGGTTTTTAGATTTTAGGTTTTAGATTTAGGGTTTAGGGTTGTTTAGGTTTTGTGTCTGTGGTTCAAGTTTTTTAGTTTATGGTTTATGGTTTTATTTTTAGAGAACAAATTCATATTCAACATTTCTTCTTTTGATTTCATCAACCAAATGCACACCAAGTTTTCTAAGACACAAGGGATGAATATATAAAAAATGAGCATGCATAGAAAATCAAAACCATAGATAACTGAATCATCTCTCAGAAAAGACACGCTCCATAAGCAAATGGATCGTTCTTCACTTTCCAATTTCCATTGTAATAACCCCTTCTTGAGTAGCAGATCCACAATCATATCCCCAATCTCTCCCTCCGCCACCACCACGGCTGCAACCTCCATCGATCCTCCCGCCTCCATAACCAACACCACCACTGCTATCACTGTCGCCTCTGCCTTTGCTTCCACTGCCAGATCTAGACTGAGTCTGGTTAATGGTGATGTCCATACCGTCAAAGTTATGCCCATTCTTAAGGGTAGGTTTAGGTTTATTAGGTTTTAAGATTTATATTTATTTTTATTTTATTTAGTTACATTTAGTTTAAGTTTAGGGTGTTTTAATGTTTTTAGGTTTAGGTTATATTATTTATGGTTTAGGTTAGGGTTTTGTTTTATGCTTTAGGGTTTAGGTTCAAGATTAGATTTAGGGTTTAGGTTTAGTAGTTTAGGTTTTTAGGGTTAGTTTTAGGGTTTAGGGTTTAGGGTTTAGGATTTAGGGTTTAAGGTTTTTTAAAAAAAAATTAAGTAAACTGGTATGTTTAGGTTTATTTAGTTTATTTAGTTTATTTTTTATTTATTTTAGTTTATTTTTATATTTTTATTTAGATTTAAATTTTATTTTTATTTAGTTTAGTTTATTTATTTTAGGTTTATTTATTTTAGTTTAGTTTTTTTTTATTTTAGTTTAATTTTTAGGTTTAGGTTTAGGTTTAGGTTTATGTTAATTTTCTTGTTTTATTATATTTTAATTTTATTTTTAGGATTATGATTTATTTTTTAGGATTAGGTTAAGGTTTAGGTTTTCATTTCTTTTTTTAGGTTTAGGTTTTAGGTTTTTATTTTAGGATTATTTTTAGGTTTTATTTTTTATTTTAGGTTTAGGTTTATTTTTAGTTTATTTTATTTTATTTAGTTTAGGGTTTAGGTTTAGGTTTTATTTATTTTAGTTTAGGTTTAGGTTTATTTTATTTTGTTAATTTTATTTTTATTTTAGGTTAAGTTTTTATTTTTAGTTTAGGGTTTGGGTTTTATTTATTATTTATTATTAGGTTTTACTTTAAGGTTTATTTTAAGGTTTAGGTTTTTATTTAGCTTTATTTTACGTTTAGTTTTTTCTTTATTTAGGTTTTTTATTCTTAGCTTTATTTTAATTTTCAATTTAGTCCAGCTTTTTATTTATTTTATAGTTTATTTTTATTGTTATTTTGTTTTATTTTAGGTTTAGGTTATAGTTTTAGTTTATATTTTTATTTTATTTTATTTCTTTATTTTATTTAGGTTTAGGTTTTTTTACTTATTTTATTTTTAGGAATTATTTACTTTAATTTTAGGTTTTCAGGTTTCAAGGTTTAAGGCTTAGGGTTTATGGTTTAGGTTTTAAGGTATAGGACTTTAGGGTTTATGGTTTTATGATTTAGGGTTTATGGTTAGGGTTTAGGGTTTAGACTTTAGGGTTTAGAGTTTAGTTTTAGGGAGGGTTTAGGTTTAGGTTTAGGGTTATAAGGGATTAGTTAGTTTTAGGGTTTAATTACAGTTTAGGGTTAGGAGCTAGAGTTTAGGATTAGTTTAAGGTTTAGTCTTTACTTTCTGATTTAAGGTTTTATTATTTATGGTTTAGGATTTGGGGTTTAGGGTTAGCTTAGGGATTAGGGTTAGTTTAGGGTTTAGAAATTAGGGTTTAGGGTTTGGGCTTTAGGGTTTAGAGTTTTGGGTTTATGGTTTAGGGTTCATTTAACATATATGGTTTAGGATTTTAAGGTTTAAGGTTTAGGGTTTAGGGTTAGGGTTAAGGTTTGGGTTAGGGTTTAGGGTTTAAGTTTTTGGGTTTTGGGTTTATGGTTAGTTTAGGGTTTAGGGTTTATGGTTTAGGGTTTAGGGTTGTAGGTTTAGAGTTTAGGGTTTAGGTTAGTTTTAGGGTTTAAGGTTTATGATTTAGGGTTTAGGTTTAGGGTTTAGGGTTTAGGGTCTAGGGTCTAGGGTTTTTTTAAAAACAAATTTAGTAAATCAGTAGGTTTAGCTTTATTTTGTTTATTTAGTTTATTTTTTATTTATTTTAGTTTATTTTTTATTTATTTTTATTTAGGTTAATTTTTTATTTTAGGTTTACTTATTTTAGTTTAAGTTTTTTATTTATTTTACTTTTTATGTCTCAGTTTAGGTTTATGTTTTTATTTTATTATTTTAGGTTAATGTTTTAGGTCTTTATTTTAGGTTTAGTTTTAAGTTTTATTCTTTAGTTTAGGTTTGGGTTTATTTTTAGTTTATTTTATGTTATTTAGTTTAGGTTTAGGTTTTATTTATTTTATTTTAGTTTAGGTTTAGGTTTATTTTATTTTGTTTATTTTATTTTTATTTTAGGTTTAAGTTTTTTTTTTAACTTAAGGATTTAGGTTTTATTTTTTTTATTTATATGTTTTATTTTAAGGTTTAATTTTTAGGTTTAAGTTTTTATTTAGTGTTTATTTTATTTTGTTTTATTTAGTTCTTTTATTCTTAAGTTTATTTTATTTTTTTAGTTTAGTTTAGGTTTTTATTTATTTTATTTTATTTTATATTTGTTAGTTTATTTTATTTTATTTTTAGGTTTAGATTTTGGTTTTAGTTTAGGTTTTTATTTTATTTTATTTCTATATTTTATTTAGGTTTAGGGTTTTTTATTTATTTTATTTCTAGGTTTTATTTAGTTTAGGTTTAGGTTTTTAGGATTTTAGGGTTTAGGGTTTTAAGGTTTGAGGCTTAGGGTTAGGGTTTAGTGTTTAGGGTTTAGGGTTTAGTGTTTAGGCTTTAGGTTTTTAGGGTTTAGGGTTTACGGTTTAGGATTAGCTTTAGGTTTAGGGTTAGTTCATGATTTTAAGGTTTAGGGTTTAGGGTTTAGGGTTAGTTTAGGGTTTAGGGTTATTTTAGGATTTAGGGTTTAGGGTTTAGGGTTTAGGGTTTAGGGTTATTTTTAAAGTTTAGGGTTTAGAGTTTTTTTTAAATTAAGTAAACCAATTGGTTTATGTTTATTTAGTTTATTTTTTATTTATTTTAGTTTATTTTATTTTTTATTTTTATTTAGGTTTATTTTCTATTTTTGTTTAGTATAGTTAATTTATTTTAGGTTTATTTATTTTAGTTTTAGTTTTTTTTATTATAGTTTATTTTTTAGGTTTAGGTTTAGGTTTATGTTTATTTTATAGTTTAGTTTTATTTTTATTTTATTTTTTAGGATTAGGTTTTATTTTTTATTTTTAAGTTTAAGTTTCATTTTTTTATTTTATTTTTTTAGGTTTACGTTTTAGGTTTTTATTTTAGGTTTATTTTTATGATTTTCCTTTTAGTTTAAGTTTAGGTTTTATTTATTTTAGTTTAGATTATTTTAGTTTAGGTTTATTTTTATTTTATTTTGTTTATTTTAGGTTTAGGTTTTTTTTTAGTTTAGGCTTTAGGTTTTATTTTTTATTTATTTTTATGTTTTATTTTAGGTTTTATTTAAGTTTAGGTTTTATTTAGTTTTTATTTTATTTTATTTTTAAGTTTACTTTATTTTTATTTTATTTAGGTATTTTATTTTTAAGTTTATTTTATTTTTTAGTTTAGGTTTTTATTTATTTTATTTTATTTTAGTTTTTATTTTTTATTTTATTTTATTTTTAGGTTATGTTTTAGTTTAGGTTTTTATTTTAATTTATAATTTTATTTTATTTAGGTTTAGGTTTTTTTAATTATTTTATTGTAAGGTTTTATTTAGTTTAAGTTTAGGTTTAGGTTTATTTTATTTTGTTTATTTTGTTTTTCTTTTAGGTTTAAGTTTTTTTTTTAACTTAAGGATTTAGGTTTTATTTTTTTTATTTTTATGTTTTATTTTAAGGTTTATTTTTTAGCTTTAGGTTTTTATTTAGTGTTTATTTTATTTAGTTCTTTTCTTCTTAGGTTTATTTTATTTTTTTAGTTTAGTTTAGGTTTTTATTTATTTTATTTTAGTTTATATTTGTTAGTTTATTTTATTTTATTTTTAGGTTTAGATTTAGGTTTTAGTTTAGGTTTTTATTTTATTTTGTTTCTATATTTTATTTAGGTTTAGGGTTTTTTATTTATTTTATTTCTAGGTTTTATTTAGTTTAGGTTTAGGGTTTTAGGGTTTAAGGTTTTCAAGGTTGAGGCTTAGGGTTAGGGTTTAGTATTTAGGGTTTAGGGTTTAGTGTTTAGGCTTTAGGTTTTTAGGGTTTAGGGTTTACGGTTTAGGGTTAGCTTTAGGTTTAGGGTTAGTTCAGGGTTTAGAGTTTAGGGATTTAGGGTTTATGGTTTAGGGTATAGGGTTTAGGGTTTAGGGTTAGTTTAGGGTTTAGGGTTTTTTAGGGTTTAGGGTTTAGGGTTATTTTTAAAGTTTAGGATTTAGGGTTTTTTTTTTTAAATAAGTAAACCAATTGGTTTAGGTTTATTTAGTTTATTTTTTATTTATTTTAGTTTATTTTATTTTTTATTTTATTTAGGTTTACTTTTTATTTTTATTTAGTATTGTTCATTTATTTTAGGTTTATTTATTTTAGTTTAAGTTTTTTATTATAGTTTATTTTTTTAGGTTTAGGTTTAGGTTTAGGTTTATGTTTATTTTATAGTTTAGTTTTATTTTTATTTTATTTTTTAGGTTTAGGTTTTATTTTTTATTTTTAAGTTTAGGATTCATTTTTTATTTTATTTTTTTAGGTTTACATTTTAGGTTTTTATTTTAGGTTTATTTTTTTTATTTTTAGTTTAAGTTTAGGTTTATTTTTATTTTATTTTATTTTATTTTGTTTAGGGTTTAGGTTTAGTTTATTTTAGGATTAGGTTTAGGTTTAGCTTTTATTTATTTTAGTTTAAATTATTTTAGTTTAGGTTTATTTTTATTTTATTTTGTTTATTTTAGGTTTAGGTTTTTTATAGTTTAGGCTTTAGGTTTTTTTTATTTATTTTTATTTTTTATTTCTAGGTTTATTATTTAGGTTTAGGTTTTTATTTAGTTTTTATTTTATTTTATTTTTAGGTTTACCTTATTTTTATTTTATTAAGGTCTTTTCTTTTTAAATTTATTTTATTTTTTAGTTTAGGTTTTTATTTATTTTATTTTATTTTAGTTTTTATTTTTTATTTTATTTTATTTTTAGGTTTAAGTTTTAGTTTAGGTTTTTATTTTATTTTATATTTTTATTTTATTTAGGTTTTTTTTAATTATTTTATTGTTAGGTTTTATTTAATTTAAGTTTAGGTTTTTAGGTTTTTAGGGTTTAGGGTTTAGGGTTTAAGGTTTAGGGTTTGGGGTTTAGGGTTGTAGGTTTTAGGGTTTAGGGTTTAGAGTTTAGGGTTTAGGATTTAGGGTTTAGGTTTTAGGTTTAGGGTTCAAGTTTTAGTCTAGGGTTTAGGATTTTTGATTTTTTTTTAAATAGAGAACAAATTCAGATTCAACATTTCTTCTATTCGATTTCATCAACCTAGTAATATATGACGGAAGTGAGGTAACGATATGTCCTCTTTGGGGCTAGGTATAGCCTCATGTTCCTAGGATGTCCAGACTATATACCCATTACCATTCAATCTTACATAAATCAACACATGAATACAAGAAAGAGAACTTGTTATTCATACACTTAAGCTATAAGCACATTCATTTCTTATGTATTTATAACTAGCATCATAACATATATTATTATTATACATTTTTAAGATTTTGAAAAATACATTTGGATTTAATAGTGATAATAGCCACGCATATATTAAATTAAATCAACACATGCAAGCTTACATAAAGGATATCAATTTTATTTTACTTGATTTCAAAAAGATGGATGCATGAATTCAAATGACATACCAAATTTAACATGATTGGAGAGAGGACAATCAAATATAAGCATAATTCATTGAACCAAACTAGTTCTTAAGGATAATCAAATCAAATAAGATTATTTAAAGCAAACTAAAGCTTCTTTATTAATTAAGTTTTGGATTTGATTTGATTTAAAGAAAAGAAGAGAAATCATCACTTGTTATTTTAAACCCATTCCCACATTAGTGATTTGATTTAATTTAAGAAAATGTAATTAAGTTGATTTTATGGGTTAATTAAGTTGAACCCATAATTAGACGAATTAATTACCTTACCTATGTCACCTTAAAGTAATTAACTAAATAATTATGAGCCAACCTCATATGCATGGAAAATAAACTTGCAATGACCCTAGGGATTAAAAGGGGCCTAATGCAATTTGCTCATGATTAATAGTTAATTAGATTAAGGTACTTAATTAATTACTCTTATTGTTTTCCCACACATGTGGACTAACCATAATTTCATTAAACTTCTTTAGGTTATTAAACACTAAAGATACCCATGATTTAATTGAGTGGATTTATTGGTTAAATCTTAGAATTTTATTTTCAAATGGTAAAATGAACTTGGAAGGGTTGACCAATTCCTTGGTTTACTTGAAATTGAATAATGATTAATAAACTTTTAAAATTTCTTTTATTTGGGATTAGTAATCATATTAAGTTAGAGTACTTAAGGTTTTAATTAATCAATTTTTTAGTGAGCAATAATCAAAGAAAATCATGGGAGAGATTTTATCTATTAAATTAACCCATAAATTTGGTTAATTATTTAAGTGATTAAAAATTAACTTAATTGTTTTGTATTTAAATTAATTACTATTCAAATTGGTTAAGATCAATTTTAATTAATTCTCCTTTGAAAATACCTTTAAAATGAAATTATTTATTTGAAATTTTTATTTCTCTATGTTTTTTTATGCTTTTAAAGTTTTAGTTATTAAAATGATTAATTAACTATTAAATAATCTTGTTGACCATGGATTTTGATGGTTTGATGTTTTGCATGATTGATAAAACTTATCTAACTCATATTGGGTAGATGATTTTGATTTGATCAAGATTGGGATTGATTAATGCAATAATTAAATTGATCACTGGTAGATCAATGATCATTTTGGTCATGAATGGATGGTGCATTATCTAAGTCACTTTGGGTAGAATGGAGTCAATTTCATTATATTTTGATAGCTGAAATGGTATCAAGATCTATTACAACATGATGGGATCAATGATCAAGATTTGATGCAATTTTTCTTCAAAAGCTCCAACCCATTTTGGTGATTAGTTTTGAAGATACCTCAAGAGCTCAAGATGGTATGGTATTGAGCTTCATGTTGAGATAAAGATTTGGTTTTTTGATCAATTTTGATTCACTTAGAGAAGAATCGATGATTTGGAGCTTGATTTGATCAAAGTCCATGGTGCTTAGAAGCTTGGGAGATGATATTCTTGAAGATGAAGGAAGGTGTTTAATTTGGTTGATGAAGAATTGAGTAAGTTAGGTTGGAAATGGTAGTTTCTTATTTTGGGACAAGCAATGGATTTTTTGTTGATGAGCTTGAAGATTGGAAAATTAGTGGCTCGTCATATTTGACTGGAATGATTTTGATGTGTTTGATGGAAATGAGGTTGTATAATTTTGATGGATGGTATGGGTTTGATTTTTAGTGATTTTCATTATAAATGGTGAATTTTAAGTGTTTAGGAAATTGTCTAAGGGTTTAAATGCTGGTGGGAGGTAAGGATTTCACCTTTTTTCATAGGTCAACCATCTTGGGTAAGTTGGGATTTGGTATAGGTGACCATTAGAGTACCAAGTGGCCAAGTTAAAATGACCACTTACATGGGTGATTTTGGATATGATGGAAAGGGTAGAATGATCACTGAATTGATTTGATTTGGGGAGATTGAAATGAGCCAAAGTGGGTTGTAAAATTCTAAGTTAATTGATTAATTGGTTATTTGGCTCAATTTGACTCATTTAGGTCAAATCAAGTTGGACATTTGACCAATTTGTCAAATTGGGTCAAATGATTAAAGTTCATATGATCATTTGATGTTTTGGTTTAGTTGAAGGCTTAGTTTGACTTAGATTTTGGCTCATTTTATTCATTTGGGTCAAATGGGTTAAGTTGACCAATTTGACCAATTGGCTAAATTGACTTTTGGGTGTTGATTTGGGTTTAGTTGATCAATTCAAGATGATTCTTGAGCTTTGTTTCAATTAATTTGGATTTGGTTTTGATTTAGGTTGAACCTTTAAGTCAATT
Organism: Cymbidium sinense; assembly: GCA_021442155.1. Classification (NCBI taxonomy): domain Eukaryota; kingdom Viridiplantae; phylum Streptophyta; class Magnoliopsida; order Asparagales; family Orchidaceae; genus Cymbidium; species Cymbidium sinense. The sequence continues at coordinate 58,872 of JAKCPB010000193.1, read as the reverse complement.
GGGTTCATAGGTCGATCATAATGGTCATTCAATAATCAATTTAAAATGAACTTGAGCCATTGGATCAATCAATTTGGTTTATATTTTGGTTGATTTGGTAGTTTGGATTAATGAACTTGGGTCAAGATGGCTAATTGGGTTTGGTTTGATATGAGGTCAAGTCATTTTCAAATATTGATTTGATTTGGTATGAACCATTGGTTTCAAGATTTGGCATAGGTTGTAATTTGGATGGTTGGGTTCATATGGGTTAAGTTGACTTGGTCAAATGACCATGACTTGTGACTCAATTTGTGATATGATTAACTTTGATACAATCATGATTTTTGATAGCTTGGTCAATCCAATTTGGGTAGAATTAGAACTTGTCTCAAATAGGTCAATTGGCCACTTTGGGTCAAGTGGACCAATTGATTTTAGTTGGCTTAATTTTGGTTGAGTTTGATGAGATATATAGATTTGGGATTGATAAATAAATTCAATTGCATTCCAGTTCAAATGGGTTTTTTGTTCATTTGAACATTTCAAAGAAAAGTTAAGTTAGGTTTGACTTGGGTTGATTTTGATTATAGATTTCATTTATATTTGTGAATATGATTGAATATGATTGATTCAAAGAAAAAAAAATCAATTAATTTGGGTTTATTGAATTGCATGGAGTTGGGATGTCTTGGAATTGATTTGGTTTTATTTAGTTTTGATGATTTAAATGTATATTTCATTTAAATATATGGAGATTAAAAATGATTAATTTGTGAGAAAAAATTGATTGGGGTGACGATTTGGATTAAGATTTAGCTAAGTCTATGGGATAGGTCATAGAGGAAATTTAATTTGATTTAGTTTGATTTAGTTTGATCATTTGAATGTAGGTGATTTATATTGAGAATATGATTGAAGATATAATGATTCTTGAGAAAAAATCAATTGTTTGAATGATTTGGATTAAATTTGGCTAAGTCCATGGATAGGTCATATGACTTGAATTTCAAGTTTGGATTTGATTTTGGGCTTCAATCATTTGGTTTTAAATTTTGATTTGGTTTTGATTTGAATTGAACTTGAGGTTTGGTTTAGAAGGTGAAGACATTGATTGGATTTGAGTTGTAGGGTAGGTGGATTATCCAATCAAGGCATAACCTAATTCTATAGTTAACCCTTCTAATCTTTAGCTTAGGTTAATGTTTACCTAGTTGTGTCTTATACGAAGTCTTTGTCTCACTCTTAAGTCTAAGTTGGGAATGAATCCACACACTCAGTGAAGTCAACAAGCCTTAGGATCCATAGTGTTTACTTTGAGATAGATGATTAAAGACCATAACCAAGCATGCATATAGACTCAGATACATCTTTAATGCTTTGGGAATATGGATACATGAAAAACAATGTAGTTCTCATACATTAGTGTATGAAGTTTGTGAGAGGTGGGATCACCTACTTGTGTGAGATCTCAAGCCATTTGATTCAAGGGTAAGCATATATGAGAATGACTTACTACCTCTCAAAATCAGTCATTCTCCTGAAACTAGGCAAATGTTTAAAATAAAAGAAAGAAAAAAAGAAAAAAAGAAAGAGAAAAAAAAGAAAGAAAATGAAAAGAAAATAAAAGTGGAATAGACTTGGAGGAGGAAGTGGAGCGACATTAGATTCCACCACGTTAATTACTCCATTCAAATATGGGTAAAATGACGACCTCCACAGTGAGGAAGAGGCATTGAGGTAGTCCCTGGAAAACCTCATTATTTACCAATAGAAGATTTGTCTAAAACTTGAAGTATACTTGTATCCATATAGACTTAGAATTTAGTTCATAGATGAGTCATATATATTTAGCACCTACCACTCTTCTAAGTAGATTCCTTAGGTGACACTTGAGCAGATAGCGATGAAGGCTCAAATCTAAGCAGTGTATCTAGTCTATATATGAAATAGTTAGGCATAAGTTGGGAACTATAGCTCTAACCTCACTTTCCTTTCAAAAAGCTGAGGGTTTGGTAGTTAAAGAAGCCCCTAAGTCATCCATAAGTGTGAAGACTTCGGAGGTTCTTTAGGAGCATCATCCTCAAGTCAAAGTTGATGTAGAACTTGAGGATGATTCATATAAAGAAAATAGATTACCTTTTGATTGGTACTTTCCTTGTGTTCATAATTTATCAAAAGAAAGGGTTAATACCACATACTTGGTCAAGCTTAACTACTTCAAAAAAATATGGAAGAACAAATGCAAAAGCTCTCAATCAAGATGAGGACTAAGATTGATAATTGGGTCATGTGATGATGATTCTTTAGCATCATCATCATTCAAAATCTTATAGGTTCTTTTCAAATCACATTAAATCATATGAGGAGCTATGCTTAGAAAATTTTGGATGATCCAAATGATTTTAAAGTCAAAGATGCACCGACAGAGTTCAAAGAAGAGATCATGTCAACCATCGATGAGCTCAAGGAAATTAACATAGGAATTGAAGAAGATCCACGCCTGACATACATCAGTTCTTTGTTGAATGAAATTATAACTAATAACTTAGTTAAGCTATTGACTAAGTTTAAGGAATGCTTTGCATAGAGTTATGAAGAGATTCCTAGATTGGCTCTTGACGTAGCGGTCCATAAACTAGCAATAGAGTCTATTACTAACCCTATCAAGCAAGCTCCGAGACACATGCAATTAAATATAGAATAATAGGTCATTTTTGAAGTCAAGAAAATGATCGATACTGGATTCATCCGAGAAGAAAAATACCTTACTTGGTTAGCCAGCATCGTTCCAGTTAAGAAAAAGAATGGTCAAATTCACATATGCCCTGATTTTAAGGATTTAAATAAGGCATGTCCAAAAAGAATTCACTACCAATCCCAGCGATGGTGGACATTACCTCATCTCATGCAGTCTTCTCTTTCATGGATGGTTCATCTAGATATAACCAAATAAAGATTGCCCCTAAAGACGAAAAAAATAATGCTTTGAGAACCCCGATCATAATCTATTATGATAAGGTCATGCCTTAAAGCCTTAAAAATGTCGGTACTACATACCAGCGGGCTATGACTCGAATCTTTGACAAACTCATTCATCATCAAGTCAAGTGTTATGTCGATGATCTTGTGGTTAAAAATTGAGAAAAGGGAGACCATCTCTTTGACTTGAGAGTAGTTTTCGAACAGTTAAGACAATTTAACCTTAAAATGAACCCCCTGGAGTATGCATTCAGAGTAGCTTCAGGGAAATTCTTTGGGTTTGTTGTCTGGCACTAGGGTATGGAACTTATCAGGATGATGTCAGCCATTCTCAGTACTTGTCAAAAAGGACACCATGTTCAAGTGGGATGATAAGTGTGAGCATGTCTTCAAAGACATCAAGCATTACCTGATGATGTCATTTGTTCTAGCAGCCCCTATCCTGGGCATACTGCTCATACTTTACACTGCTATGTTAGATGACTCCATCGGTGCTTTGTTGGCCTAAGCCAATGATGAAGGGAAGGAAAATGGTATATCTCCCATCATCTAATCTCGAGCTAATTATCCACCCATTGAGAAGCATTACATAGCTTTAATCTTTGCATCCAAAAAGCTACAACACTACATGCTTCCTCTTAAAGTGAACTTAATCTCTATCATCAATCCACCACAGTATCTCATGACATGGCTGACGCTATCCGGATGATTGGCATGATGGTCCATGATTCTCTCATAGTTTGACATTACCATGTACCCCTTCGTGCAGTGAAAGGACAAGTGCTAGCATATTTCTTAGCAGCACATGCACTTCATACTGACTCTCCGCTTAGTGATAATCTTCCCGATGAAAAAATCATGAACTTAAAGGATACTAGCATTCATTTCTTGAAGTGCCACTTTGATGGTGCAGCTTCCTCGCAAAGAGGGGAAGAACCACAATCTACTATTCTAAGAAAGACAGGGGTAAAAATAGTTCTCTTAACTCTAGACTGTGATATGATGAGATTCATATATCATCTGCTCGATCCTTGCACCAACAATGAAGCCAAATATGAGTCTTTGATTTTGGGTCTAGAGTTAGCCATTACTCTAAGCGTCCAGAGCATCAACATCTTTGGGGATTCTTAGCTAGTTATCAACCAAAGCACTGGGTCCTATAAAGTTATAAAGCCCAAGCTCCATCACTACCACAACTACACCATAAATTTATTGGCCTAAATCCCAGAGGCTACCATTTATAAGATTCCTTGAGGAGAGAACACCATAATGTATGCTTTATCCAAGCTTGCCAAGGAGTTGGCATATCCGGAGGATGAGTCCATACCAATAAATGTCCAAAATATCCAAGAAGGTTATAAAGCCCAAGCTCTTATCGCTTATTGATATTAAAGTCATCAAAAAGTACTTTCTTGAAGGGGAGGTTTCCATTGCCAAGAAGGATGAGGAGTTAGATTAGAGGAAACCATTCATGGATTACCTAAATAATGGTAAACTACCTCAAGAGATGTCCCAAGCTCATCAGATGAAGCAGAGAGCACTTTCATATGCTCTTGTGGATGATGTATTGTATCAATAGTCTTTCGATCATATCTGGCTACGTTGTTTTGACAAGCACGAAGCCCATAAGATCATGACAAAGGTACACTCAGAATTATGTGGGGCCAACCATTTTGATCCGAAGATGAAAGCCAAGATCAGAGAATACTACGCCGCCGATGATCAAAGATTGCATTGATAGCTAGGCGATGCCACAATGTCAAATATATATGTGGTCTACACCAACCACCCAACATTCTACATCTACATTGGCCTCATGGCCATTTGAGTGTTGGGGATATGACATGGTCGATTGATCCTCCTTCTTCCAATGGTCATCGGTTCATCTTAGCTGCTACTGACTACTTTTCCAAATGGGAGAAGGTGATTCTGCCCAAAGAGGTCATAGGTCAACATGTGCTCCAATGTTTTAAGATCCATATCATATATAGATTCAGAGTGCCTTGATGAATTATATCTAATAATGGTACTACATTCAAGAGCACCGAGATCAATAACTTTGCCCAAAACATAGATTAAAGATATTCTACAATCAACTACCTGAGGGCAAATGTCTTAGTAGAAGCCTTCAACAAAACTCTCATCTAAATACTTAAAAAGATACTCGATAATAATAAGCGATAGTGAGATGAGCAGTTAGTTGAAGCCTGTGTTCCTACCTCACCATATATAGAACTCCAACTCAGTCTACACCTTTCTCCATAGTGTATGGGTCCGTAGCCATTCTACCATTACAAGTTCAACTCTTATCACTAAGGATAGCTATGGATAGCAAGATCATAATAGAGCATAATGCAAGTTACGGTTAGAAGAGCTAGAAGGTTTTGAGGAGAGATGACTGTGGGCTTGAAAAAACCTCTAGTTGTATAAAGCTAAAATGATTCAAGCTCATAATAAGTTTGTTTGTCCTAAAGCTTTTCAAGTAGGAGAGCTTATTTTAGTTCTAAGGAGATTGATTATTGCCCATCGTAAGATGGGAGGAAGATTGAATCCACTTGGAAGGCCCTTTTTCCATAGAGAAGGCCTACCAAGGAGGATCATCAGCTTATTAATCATAAAGGAGAGCACTTAATGCTTCCAATCAATGGGCTTTACTAAAAAATTTTATAAATCATGTTTGAAAATAATTATCATCAATAAAAATTCCATTTCAAATTCAGTCTCTTCCATGTTGAAAGAATTCTTGTTTGTGAATCTGCCATGATGTGTTTAGGGTAGGTGTAAGGAACCTGAGTGGCATCCTATCCTTCATTAATACAACATAACAAAAACTACACACAAACATATAAAAAATTCACATATCTTTTGTCTCGGGATACTCTGAGTTGAGATAATGCCCCTAGCAGTACTCACTCAGTAGGCGCTCAGTGCAGCACACTAGTGGTTTCTTGCTTTGGAGGATGTAAGAATGCTATGCTTTCCTTCCGACACTTGCACAATGAGCATCTTGTTAGTTTGGTAGGCCTTTTACTTAGTAAGCTACCTCATGTTAGCTTCATTTAAGAGGATGTGACTCTGCTATGCTTTCTTCTTGGATTAGCCTTCATGCACTAACTGGGTCAAGTATATTCGAGGTTTAGGATAAGTCCCTAGTGATGCCTTCCCCCTTGACTGCTTCAAGTATGGGTCTAGTTCTTCCTCGGGGTCCCAAGTGCTCTAGGTCGATAGCATCTACACAATGAATATCCGATCATCAGTTCTGCTTTGAAATTTGTAAGCCTACACACTTTCTTTCTAGATTGATCATTGCACATCGATGGGCACCTTAGGTTGGTTGGTTCTCACTATGCTAATGGATATATCACTCATGTTGACGGATACACTTTAGGTTGGTTGGTTCTTGCACCTTAGGATACACCATTCATTGAAGATGTAAGTCTGATATGCTTTCTCCTTGAGTTGGCCATGGTACACATATGGCTTTCTTTACCAGGGCTCAAGATAATGCCCCTAGTAGTACCTCTGCTGTGGGCACTATATTTGGATCACATTCTTTGCGACCCAATTTAAAAACTACCCGAGTTACTACAAGATTGGACAGTTTTCCTTTTCTAGTAACCACCCTTGTGGTTGGAGAATCCATCTTGTGAATGTGCAGATTCTCCCTTGGTCAAGTAAATCCAAGATAGGTCAAGGATGACATAGCCCCTTTCAGTGTGGTCCCTTGCACACCAATAGGGTCCATGCAAACATATAAATAAAATATATAATCACTTGTGGATTAGGAAGACACCCATAGTAGTACCTTTTTCAAAGCATACATCCTATCTTTAGGGCAGTGTCAGCAAAACTCCTTATAAGAATCATGTGATTACTCTTGATTTGATATAAGTCCTCAGTAGCATTCACTCAGTAGTATCCCCTAAGTCGAGTTTGATTTGTTGTGCTACAAACATGTCACCCTAACGATTGTTCCCTATTTTAGAAGATGTAAGTCTCCTATGCCTTCTTCCTAACATAGCCGTTGCACACCAAAAGGCAACCCCTTAGGTTGGCTAGCTCTACCCCATAGCCAGTAGGCCATCCCTTTGGATTTGTAAATCTATGGTAGGACAAGTCCAATATAGTCCCTTCTTAGTGGGTCCATCACACACCGACATGGTCCATAAATTAAATCTATCAAATTTGATCGAGCTCACATCCCCAGTGGATATGCCCTCAATTCAAAATCAAATTAAACTAAACAAACCATATCAAATCACATGAAATTAAGTTAAAATTTATCCTGACTACTTTTGAGTTGACATAAGATCGCAACAGCATTCACTTACAGTAGTTGCCCTAGGTTAGGTTCAATTTATTATGTATCCAACAGGTCACCTCAGTGATTGTTCCTCACTTTGGAAGAGGTAAGTTTGCTACGCCTTCTTCCTAGCATAGTCATTGCACGCCAAAAGGGAACCCCTTAGGTTGGCTAGTTCTACCCCACAATCGGTAGACTATCCCTTTGGATTTGTAAACATGAGTCAGGTCAAGTCTGATATAGCCCCTTCTCAGTGGGTTCATCACACATCGATAGGGTCCATACATTAACTTAGATTAAATTAAACCCAATCTAACTTTCCCAAGTGGAGTTAAATCACACCCTTGTCCCTAGTGGATCTTAAAATCATATATAAATAAGTCAAGCAAATAAATAAAATTCAAAACCAACCTCCCCAATGGAGCCAAATTAAACCAACTCCCTAGTAGAGTTTAAATCAAAGAAGTCCAACCAAACTCTTATCCCCAATGGATACATCCCCAAACAAATCTATGAAATCAAACTAAACTCCTAATTTCTAACATATAGCCCAAACATGCCAAAGTACTAGAGCCCATATCTTTAGTAGATATGCCTCCAAATCAATTAAAACAAAAAAAATTAAAGTCAATTCAATCTTAATCCTCACTGGAATATAGATTCTTATTCCTAATGGATCTTCTTTCCATAAATCATATAATCAAATCAAATTTAGACCTTATCCCCAACATAGGATTTAGGTTTAGAGTTTATGGTTTAAGGTTTTAAGGTTTAGGGTTTAGGGTTTAGGTTTCAAGGTTTTAGGTTTTAGGGTTTAGAGTTTAGGGTTTAGGGTTTAGGGTTTAGGTTTTAGTTTATTTTAGGTTTAGGTTTAGGTATTATTTATTTTAGTTTAGTTTATTTTAGTTTAAGTTTAGGTTTATCATATTTTGTATTAGCTTTAGCTTTATTTTTTACTTTAGGGTTTAGGTTTTCTTATTTATTTTTAGGTTTCACTTTTAGGTTTATTTCTTAGGTTTATGTTTTTATTTAGTTTTTATTTTATTTTAATTTAGGTTTATTTTATTATTATTTTATGTTTATATATTTATTTTATTTTGGTTTTTTATTTTTAGGTTTATTTTATTTTTTAGTTAAGTTTAGGTTTTTATTTATTTTATTTTAGTTTACTTATTATTGTTTTAGTATTTTTTATTTTAAAATTAGGATTAAGTTAAAGTTTAGGTTTAGGTTTTAATTTAGGTTTTAATTTAATTTAATTTTTTAATTTTATTTAGGTTTATGTTTTTTTATTTATTTTATTTTTAGGTTTTATTTAGTTTAGGTTTAGGTTTTTAGTGTTTAGGGTTTGTGGTTTAGGGTTTAAAGTTTAAGGCTTGTAAGTTTTAGGGTTTAGGGTTTAAGGTTTTAAGGTTTACTATTTAGGGTTTTAAGGTTTTAGGGTTCAGGGTTTATGGTTAATGGTTTTAGGATTTAGGGTTTAAAGTTTAGGGATTAGGGTTTAGGGTTTTAAGGTTTAAGATTCAGTGTTTAGGGTTTATGGTTAGGTTTACGGTTAAGGGTTTAAGGTTAGGGTTTTTTTTTTAAATTAAGTAAATTAGTAGGTTTAGGTTTATTTAGTTAATTATTTATTTATTTTTGTTTTTTTTATTTTTATTTTTTTATTTTTATTTTATTTAGTTTATTTATTATAGGTTTATTTATTTTAGTTTAGGTGTTTAATTTTAGTTTATTTTTTAAGTTTAGGTTTAGCTTTTGGTTTATTTTTTAGTTTAGTTTCATTTTTATTTTGCTTTCTAGGTTTAGGTTTTATTTTTTTATTTTTTATTTTTTCATTTAGGTTTAGGTTTTAAGTTTTTATTTTAGGTTTATTTTTTAGTTTAGGTTTAGGTTTATTTTTGCTTTATTTTCTTTTATTTAGGATTTAGGTTTAGGTATAAGTTTAGTTTATTTTAGGTTTAGGTTTAGGTTTTATTTATTTTAGTTTAGGTTTAAGTTTATTTTATTTTATTTTTATTTTACGTTTAAGCTTTTTTTTTAACTTTAGGGTTCAGGTTTTATTTATTATTTATTTTTCGGTTTATTTTTTAGGTTTAGTTTTTATTTAGTTTTTATTTTATTTTATTTTAAATTTATTTTATTTATATTTTAGGTTTAGTTTTTATTTTATTTAGGTATTTTATTTTTTTAGTTTATTTTAGGGTTTTATTTATTTTCTTTTAGTTTAATTTTTATTTTTTATTTTATTTTGTTTTTATATTTAGGTTTAGGTTTAGGTTTAGGTTTTTATTTTATTTTTGTTTAAGTTTTTTTATTTATTTTATTTTTAGGTTTTACTTTATTTATGTTTAGGTTTTTAGCTTTTTAGGGTTTAGGGTTAGTTGAGGATTTAGGGTTTAAGGTTTAGGGTTTAAGGATTAAGGTTTAGGATTTATGGTTTAGGGTTTAGGGTTTAGGGTTTAGTTTTTAGTGTTTAGGGTTTAGGGTTTAATGTTTTAGGGTTTAGGGTATAGGGTTTTTAGGGTGTATGGTTTAGGGTTTTTGGTTTTTGGGATTTTGTTAATAGAGAACAAATTCAAATTCCACATTTCTTCATTTTGATTTCATCAACCAAGTAACACATAAAGTTTTTTAAGATAAAAGTGAGGACATAGATAAAAAATGAGCACGCATAGTCCAAATCAATAACCCTAGATAAATAGAACTGCTATTATACAATTCCATAAGGCTGTGGGTGGATCGGCCAGTTCTTGATTTCTTGATTCTCATCAGAACCACCCCGACCTCTCGAGTTGCTAGATCCACCATCATATCCCCGATCTCTCCCTCCACCACCACCACAGTTGTAACCTCCATTGTTCCTCCTTCCTCCATAAGCACCACTGCCCTGACCACCACCTCTATATCCACCAACACCTCTAAATCCCCCATCACCACTATTATTTAACTTATTTAATTACCTTCGGTTTAAGTTTAGGGTTTGGGTTTTATGGTTTAGGGTTTAGGGTTTAGGATTTAGGGTTTAGGTTTTAGGGTTTAGGGTTTAGAGTTAAGGGTTTATGCTTCTAGGGTTTAGGGTTTATGGTTAGGGTTTAGGGTCTATGATTTAGGATTCAGGGTTTAGGGTTTAGGGTTTTTTAAGGGTTTGGGGTTTAGGATTTTGGGTAAGTTCAAGGGTTTAACATTTAGGATTTATGGTTTAGGATTTAGGATTTAGGGTTTGTAAACTAGTTGGTTTAGGTTTATTTTGTTTATTTAGTTTATTTTATATTTTGTTTTTATTTAAGTTTATTTTTTATTTTTATATAGTTTAGTTTATTTATTTTAGGTTTATTTAATTTAGTTTAGGTTTTTTTTTAGTTTATTTTATAAGTTTAGGTTTAGGTTTAAGTTTATTTTTTAGTTGAGTTTTATTTTTATTTAATTATTTTGGTTTAGGTTTAGGTTTTTTGTTTTTATTTTAGGTTTTATTTTTTAATTTAGGTTTATGTTTATTTTTAGTTTATTTTATTTATTTAGTTTAGGTTTAGGTTGAGGTTTAGTTTATTTTAGGCTTAGGTTTTTGTTTTATTTATTTTAGTTTAGTTTATTTTAGTTTAGTTTATTTTAGTTTAGATTTCAATTTATTTTATTTTATTTATTTTATTTTATTTTAGGTTTAGGTTTTTTTAGTTTACGACTTAGGTTTATTTTTTATGTCTAGGTTTTTATTTAATTTAATTTAATTTTTATTTTATGTTTAGTTTTTATTTATTAAGATTTCTTATTCTTAGGTTTATTTTATTTTTTAATTTAGTTTTGGTTTTTCTTTATTTTATTTTAGTTAATTTTTATTTTTAATTTAAATATATTTTTATGTTTAGATTTAGGTTTTAGTTTAGGTTTTTATTTTATTTATGTTTAGGTTTTTTATTTATTTCATTTTTAGGGTTTATTTAGTTTAGGTTCAAGTTTTAGGTTTTAGGTTTTATGGTTTATGGTTTAGGGTTTAGGGTTTTTAGGGTTAACGGTTTATGGTTTAGGGTTTAGGGTTTTAGGTTTAGGGTTTAGTTTAGGGTTTAGGTTTAAAACTAGGTTTAGGGTTAGATTTAGTTTTAGGGTTTAGAGATTAGTTAGGGTTTAGTTAGTTTAGTTAGATAATTAGGTTTAGTTTAAGTTGAGTTTAGGTTAATTTTTAGGTTTAGGGTTTGGAGTGTTTCTTTAAAAAAAATTAAAGTAGATAGGTTTAGGTTTATTTAGTTTATTTAGTTTAGTTTTCATTTTAGTTTTGCTTTATTTTTTATTTTTATTTAGTTTGGTTTATTTATTTTAGTTTGTTTTTTAAGTTTAGGTCTAAGTTTAGGATTATGTTTATTTTTTAATTCAATTTTATTTTTATTTTATTTTTTAGGTTTAGGTTTTATTTTTTATTTTTAGGGTTTTTTTTTAGGTTTTCAATTTATTTTTTTAGGTTTAGCTTTTAGGTTTTTATTTTAGGTTTATTTTTAGGTTTTATTTCTTAGGTTTAGGTTTATTTTTAGTTTATTTTATTTTATTTTATTTAGTTTAGGGTTCCGATTTAGTTTATTTTAGGTTTAAGTTTTTATTTTAGTTTAGGGTTTAGTTTTTTTTAATTTTTTGATGTTTTATTTATAGGGTTATTTTTAGGTTTAGGTTTTTATTTAGTTTTTTTTTATTTTAAGTTTATTCTAGGTTTATTTTATTTTTATTTTACAATTAGTTTTTTTTTATTTAGGTTTTTTATTCTAAGGTTTATTTTATTTTTTTAGTTAAGGTTTTATTTATTTTAGTTTACTTTATTTTAGTTTAGGTTTAGGTTTATTTCATTTTGTTTATTTTAGGTTTAGGATTTTTTAGTTTAAGGATTAGGTTTTATTTTTTCTTTAATGTTTAGGTTTTTATTTAGTTTTTATTTTATTTTATATTAGATTTATTTTAGTTTTATTTTATGATTAGTTTTTATTTTTAGGTTTATTTTATTTTTAGTTAAGTTTAGATTTTTATTTATTTTATTTTAGTTTAGGTTTTATTTTATTTTATGTTTAGGTCTAGGTTTAAGTTTTTGTTTAGGTTTTTATTTTAGTTTATTTTTTGAATTTAGGTTTAAGTAATTTCATTAATTTTATTTTAGGTTTTAATGAGTTTAGGTTTAGGTTTTTAGGTTATTAGCGTTTAGGGTTTCGGACTTAGGGTTTAGGGCTTAGGGTTTAGGCTTTAGGGTTTAAGTTTTTTAGGATTTAGGGTCTAGGGTTTAGTGTTAGCTTTGAATTTCTAGTTAGTTTGGGGTTTAGGGTTTAGGGTTTACGTTCAACTTAGGGTTTAGGGTTTCAAGTTTAGGGTTTAGGCTTTAGGGTTTTAGGGGTTAGGATTTACAGTTAGTTTAGGATTTAAGGCTTAGGGTTTTAGGGTTTAAGGTTTAGGGTTTAGGGTTAGTGTTAGGGTTTAGGGTTTAGGATTTAGGGTTTTTTAGGGTTTAGGGTTTAGGGTTAGAATCAGTGTTTAGGTTTAAGCTTTAGGGTTTATGATTTAGGGTTTAGGGTTTAGCGTTATGGTTTAAGGTTTAGCATTTTATTTTAAAAGAAAAGTAAACATGTTGGTTTAGGTGAATTTATTTTATTTTTTATTTATTTTAGTTTATTTTATTTTTTATTTTTATTTAGTTTATTTATTTTTGTTTAGGTTTTTTATTTTAGTTTATTTTTTAGTTTACTTTTATTTTTAATTTATTTTTTAGGTTTAGGTTTTCTTTTTTATTTTTAGGTTTAGATTTAAGGTTTCATTTTCTAATTTTAGGTTTTGGTTTTAAGTTTTCATTTTAGGTTTATTTTTAGTTTATTTTATTTTATTTATTTTATGGTTTAGGTTTAGTTTATTTTAGGTTTTATTTATTTAAGTTTAATTGATTTTTGTTTAAGTTTTTTTTTATTTTGTGTATATTAGGTTTATGTTTTTTTAGTTTAGGGTTTAGGTTTTATTTTTTATTTATTTTTTGGTTTATTTTTTAGGAATAAGTTTTTATTTTATATTTTTGTTATTTTTATTTTACATTTAGGCTTTTATTTTATTTAGGTTTTTTATTCTTAGGTTTATTTTATTTTTCTCAGTAAAGTTTAGGTTTTTATTTATTTAATTATAGTTTAGTTTATATTTTTTACTTTTTTTATTTTTAGGTTTGGGTTTAGGTTTAGGTTGCCAATTTATTTTATTTTTTATTTTATTTTGGTTTAGGCTTTTTTATTCTATTTTTATGTTTTATTTAATTTAGGTTTTTATTTTTAGGTTTTTACATTTTTAGTGTTTAGGGTTTAGGGTTTAGGGTTTAGGGTTATTTTAGTGTTTTAGGTTTATGGTTTAGGGTTTAGGGTTTATGGTTTAGGATTTTTTAGGGTTTAAGGTTTAGGGTTGTAGGTTTACGATTGTAGGTTTAGGATTTAGGGTTTAAGGTTTTGAATTTAGGGTTTAAAATTTTTTTTTAAATTATGTAAATCGATATGTTTTGGTTAATTTAGTATATTTAGTTTAATTTTTATTTATTTTAGTTTACTATATTTTTTATTTTATATTTAGGTTTATTCTATTTAATTAGTTTAGTTTACTAATTTTAGGTTTATTTATTTTAGTGTAGATTTTTTTATTTTAGTTTAAATTTTAAGTTTAGGTTTATTTTTTAGTTGAGTTTTATTTTTATTTTAATTTTTAGGTTTAGGTTTAGGTTTAGGTTTTAGGTTTTTATTTTAGGTTTATTTTTAGATTTTATTGTTTAGTTTAGGTTTTGGTTTATTTTTAGTTGATTTTATTTTATTTAGTTTATTTTAGGATTTGGTTTAGGTTTATTTATTTTAATTTAGGTTTAGGTTTATTATATTTTGTTTATTTTAATTTTATCTTAGGTTTAGGTTTTATTTTTTAGGTTTAGGTTATAATTTTGTTTTTCTTTAATGTTATTTTTATTTTACATTAAGTTCTTATTTTATTTAGGTTTTTTATTCTTAGGTTTATTTTAGTTTTTAGTTTAATTTAGGTTTTATTTATTTTATTTTAGTTTATATTTATTTTTTATTATTTTTATTTTTAGGTTTAGGTTTAGGTTTTAGTTTATGTTTTTATTTCATTTATGTTTAGGTTTTCTTATTTATTTTATTTTTAGCTCTTATTTGGTTTAAGTTAAGTTTTTTAGGTTTACAGGGTTTAGAGTTTATGGTTTAGGGTTTAGGGTTTAGGGTTTAGGGTTTTAGGGTTTTAGGGTTTAGGGTTTAGGGTTAGGGTTTATGGTTTAGGGTTTAGGGTTTAGTGTTTAGGCTTTATGCTTTAGAGTTTAGGGTTTAGGGTTATCTAAAGGTTTTTGGTTAGTTTGGGGATTTGGGTTTACACTTTAGGGTTTAGTATTTTTAGGGTATATGATTTAGGGTTTAGGGTTAGTTTAGAGTTTAGGGCTTAGGCTTTATGGTTATGGGTTTATTATTTAGGATTTAGCGTTGTAAGTTTAGGGTTCCGGGGTTTTTTTTTAATTAAGTAAACCAGTAGATTTAGGTTTATTTAGTTTATTTTTTATTTATTTCAGTTTATTCTATTTTTCATTTTTATTTAAGAATTTTTTATTTTTATTTAATTTTTTTTAATATTTATAGGTTTATTTATTTTAGTTTAAGTTTTTATTTTAGTTTATTTTTTAAGTTTAGGTTTATTTTTTAGTTTAATTTTATTTTTATTTTATTTTTTATATTTTGGTTTTATTTTTTATTTTTAGGTTTAGATTTTTATTTTATTTTTTTAGGTTTATTTTTAGGTTTTATTTTTTAGTTTATGTTTAGTTTTATTTTTAGATAATTTTATTTTATTCAATTTAGGGTGTAGGTTTAGTTTATTTTAGGTTTACGATTAGGTTTTATTTATTTTAGTTTAATTTATTTTAGTTTAGGTTTTGGTTCATTTTATTTTATTTATTTTAGGTTTAGGTTTTCTTAGTTTAGGGTTTAGGGTCTATTTTTTGTATATTTTTAGGATTATTTTTTAAGTTTTGGTTTTTATCTAGTTTTTATTTTATTTTATTTTAGGTTTATTTTATTTTTATTTTACATTTAGTTTTTATTTTATTTAGGTTTTTTACTTTTAGGTTTAATGTATTTTTTTAGTTTAGTTTAGGTATTTATTTATTTTAATGTAGTTTAGTTTTTATTTTTTATTTTATTTTATTTTTAGTTTTGGGTTTAGGTTTAGGTTTAGATTTTTATTATATTTAGGTTTAGGTTTATTTATTTATTTTATTTTTAGGTTCTATTTAGTTTAGGTTTTTAGGGTTTAGGGTTTAGGGTTTAGAGTTTAGGGTTTGTGGTTTAGGGTTGTAGGTTTAGGATTGTAGGTTTTAGGGTTTAGGGTTTAGGGTTTAGGGTTTAAGGATTAGGGTTTAGGGTTTAGGGTTTTAGGTTTAGGGTTTTAGGGTTTAGAGTTTAGGATTTAGGGTTGCAGGTTTAGGATTTAGGGTTAAGGTTTTATTTCTATTTTTTTTTTGTTTGTTTTTAAGGTTTAGGATTTAGGGTTTAGGTTTTAGGTTTTGGGTTCAAGTTTTAGTTTTTTCTTAATAGAGGACAAATTCATATTTAACATTTCTTGTCTTTGATTTCATTAACTAAGTAGCACACTAAGTTTTCTAAGACACAAGTGATGATATAGATCAAAAATGAGAATGCATAAAGAAAATCAAAATTCCTAGATTACTAGAACTGTCTCTACTGTAAAGACACAATTCCATAAGCATAGATCGGATGGTTCTTGTGTCTCGGTTCCCATCGAACCACCCCTCTCAGGATCCATCATCACGATCTCTCCCTCCGACACCACCACATCTGTAACCTCCATCTCTCCTCCTGCCTCTATAACAACCACTACTCCAACCACCACATCCATATCCACCACAACCTCTAGATTCCCCACCACCACTATGATAACTGCCGCCTCAGCCTTTGCCTCCATCGCCAAATCTAGACTGAGCAAGGTTGATGGTGATGTTCCTGCCGTCAAGGTTTTACCCATTATTAGGGTTTAGGTGTAGGTTTAGGTTTACTAGGTTTTAGGGTTTAGGTTTATTTTTAAATTTATTTAGTTACTTTAGGTTTAGGATTAACATTTTGGTTTTAGGGTTTAGGGTTTAGGGTTTAGGGTTAGGGTTTAGGGTTTGGGGTTTAGGGTTAGGGTTTAGGGTTTAGAGTTTAGGGTTTAAGGTTTAGGGTTTATGGTTTTTTAGGGTTCAGGGTTATATCTTTAGTGATGTAGGTTTAAGGTTTAGGGTTTAGGATTTAGGGTTTAAGGTTTTTTTAAATTAAGTAAACTAGTAGATTTAGGTTTATTTTTTATTTTTATTTAGTTTAATTTATTTATTTTAGTTTAGATTTTTTTAGGCTTAGGCTTAGGTTTAGATTTATTTTTTAGTTGAGTTTTATTTTTATTTTATTTTTTAGGTTTAGGTTTTTAGGTTTTTAGGGGTTTAGGGTTTTGTTTTTTTTTTAAATAGAGAACAAATTAAGATTCAACATTTCCTCTTTTTGATTTCATCGACTAAGTAAGACACCAAGTTTTCTTATACACAAGTGACGACAAAGATAAAAAATGAGCACACATAGAGCAAAATAAAAACCCAGATAACTGGAACCGTCTCCACTGTAAATACATAGTTCCATAACCAGCAGATAAGATTGGCCATTCTTCAATTTCTCCAGTCCCCATCAGAACCACCCCAGCCACTCAAGTAGTAGGATCCACCATCATATCCCTGATCCCTCCCTCTGCTACCACGATGGCTATAACCTCCCTCTCTCTTCTCACCTCTATAGCCACCACTACTCTGACCACCACCTCCATATCCACTAGCACCTCTAGATCCACCACCACCATTGTGGTAACTGCTGCCTCTATCTTTGCCTTCACTGCCAGATCTAAACTGAGCAGGCCGATGATGATGTTCCTGTCGTCAAGGTTCTACCTATTCTTTAGGTTTAGGTTTAGGTTTAGATTTATTAGGTTTTATGATTTAGGTTTATTTTTTTCATTTATTTAATTAGTTTAGGTTTAAGTTTAGGGTTTCGGGTTTAGGGTTAGGGTTTATGGTTTAGGGTTTTGGGTTTTGTGTTTTAAGATTTATGCATTTAGGGTTTTGGGTTTAGGGTTAGGGTTTAGGGTTTAGGGTTATTGTTTTAGGGTTTAGGGTTTAGGATTTAGGATTTAGGGTTTAAGGATTTTTTTTATTTTCAAAATTAAGTAAATCGATAGTTTATGTTTATTTAGTATATTTAGTTTATTTTTTATTTTTTATTTAGGTTTATTTTTATTTTTATTTAGTTTAGTTTATTTATTTTAGATTTATTTACTTAAGTTTAGGTTTTTTATTTTAGTTTAATTATTTTGGTTTAGGTTTAGGTTTAGGTTTATTTTTTAGTTGAGTTTTAGTTTTATTTTATTTTTTAAGTTTAGGTTTTATTTTTTATTTTTAGGTTTAGGTTTAGTTTTTCTATTATTTATTTATGTTTAGGTTTTTGCTTTTTATTTTAGGTTTATTTTTAGGTTTTATTTTTTAGTTTAGGTTTAGGTTTACTTTTAGTTTATTTTATTTTATTTTGTTTTGGTTTAAGTTTTTTATTTTGGGTTTAGGTTTAGGTTTATTTATTTTAGTTTAAGTTTAGATTTGTTTTATTTATTTTAGGTTTAGGTTTTTCATGGTTAGGGTTTTATTTATTTTGATATTTATTTTTAGGTTTATTTTAGGTTTTATAGTTTATTTTATTTTATTTAGTTTTAGTTTTAATTTATTTATTTATTTATTTAGAAAAGTTTTATTTATTTATTTTAGTTTAGTTTTATTTTTTTAGATTTAGCTAGGTTTTAGTTTTATTTATTTTATTTTATTTTATGTTAACAGTAATATTTATTTTGCAGGGTTTTAATATTTATTATTTTATTTTAGTTTAGGAGGTTTAGCTTTTAGGTTAAGGTTTAGGGTTTGGGATTTGGGTAGGGTTTTTTATTTAGGTTTGGGTTTAGTTTTAGAATTTAGGTTGTGGTTTAGGGTTTTGGGATTAGGCTTGGGTTTGGTTATGGTTTATGTTTTTTGGGGTTTAGGTTTATTTTAGGGTTTAGGGTTTAGGTTTGTGGGTTAGGTTTGGGTTTTAGTTAGTTTAAGGTTTTTTTTAATAGAGAATAAATTTATATTCAACATTTCTTCTTTTCGATTTCATCAACCAAGTAACACACCAAGTTTTCTAAAACATAAGCGATGACATAGATCAAAAATGAGCACGCATAGACCAAATAAAAAACCCTAGATAACTAGAATCATCTCTAATGTAAAGACACATTTCCATAAGCAGCGGACCGGATCGACTGTTCTTTAATTTCTTCAGTTCCCATTGGACCACCTAGTCCTCTTGAGAAGCGGGATCCATCATCATATCCCTGATCTCTCACTCCGCCACCACCATGGTTGTAACCTCCGTCGCTCCTCCTGCTTCCATAATCACTACTACTCCGATCACCACCTTTGTATCCACTAGCACCTATAGATCCCCCACAACCATTGCGATAATCGTTTCCTCCTCCTCCACCTCCACCGCCAGATCTAAACTTAGTTTTGTTGAAGGTGATGTTCTTGCCGTCAAGGTTCTGCCCATTCTTAGTTTTTAGGTTTAGGTTTATTAGGTTTTAGGGTTTAGGTTTATTTTTAAATTTTTTAGTTTTTTTTTGGTTTTTGGGGTTTTAGGGTTTAGGTTTTAGGTTTGGATTTATTTTATTTAGGGTTTGTGGTTTTAGGTTTTATTTTTTTTATTTTGGGTTTAGGGTTGGGTTTAGTTTTAGTGTTTAGGGTTTTAGGTTTAGGGTTTTGTATTTTTAGTTTAGTTTAGGTTTTAGAATTTAGAGGCTCAGTTTTGGTATGGTTTGGTTCAGTAGATTAGTGGTCTAGGTTGGTTTAGGGTTTAGGGTTTAGGGTTTTTTATTTATTTATTTATTTATTTTAAATTACAAACAGGATAGTTTTATTTAGTTTACTTTCTTATTTATTTTAGTTTATTATTTTATATTTTATAGTATTTTAATTTTTATTTTATTTTTATTTTATTTATGTATTTATTTTAGTTTAGGTTTATTTTAGTTTATTTTTAGGTTTAGGTTTAGGTTTAGTTTATTTTTAGTTTAGTTTTATTTTTTATTTTATTTTTAGGTTTTAGGTTTTTTAGGTTTAGGTTTATATTTTATTTTTAGGTTTAGATTTTAGGTTTATTTTTATTTTTTTTTATTTTATAAATTTATGTTTATTTTATTTTATTTTATTTAGTTTAAGTTTAGGTTTAGTTTATTTTTTTAGGTTTAGGTTTTTTTATTTTTAGTTTAGTTTATTAGATTAGTTTAGGTTTATTTAATTTTGTTTAGGTTTAGGTTTTTTTTTAGTTTATGTTTTATTTTATTTATTTTTTAGGTTTATTTTTTTATTCATTAGGTTTTATTTTATTTTATTTTAGGTTTGTTTTATTTTATTTTAGGTTTAGTTTTTAGTTTATTTAGGTTTTATTTTTAGTTTAGTTTTGCTTTTTATTTATTTATAGTTTAGATTTTATTTTATATTTTATATTTTGTAGGTTTAGTTCATGGTTTAGATTTAGGTTTTATTTTAATTTAATTTAATTATTTATTATTTGGTTTATTTATTTATTTATTTTAGGTTTTATTTAGTTTAGAGTTTTTTAGCTTTTTAGGGTTTAGGGTTTAGGGTTTTTTAGGGGAATTAAGGGAATTTTGTTGTCACAAAGAAAAAGTATAATATCCTTAGAGGGGGTAAATCTCTAAAGTAATTCTTAAAGAGCTACAATAAGTCCTAAAGAGATAAACCCTCTAACTATTACAATAATATAAGAAAAACAAAAGAAAACCAAAAGCAAAACGAAATCAAAAACAACAACTGATCCATGTGCGCAACAGCAATATCCATTTGATCCTTTTGATACTAGCAAGATCCACTTGCAAGATTCTCCCAACCTATAAAAGAAATCTGCAACATACTAATGAAAGAATGAGTACAATTAAGCTAACATAAAAATTATAAGCAAAGAAAAGGAGTAGAAGTAAATAAAAGGTGCAGGCTCAGTTACAATCATCTCAAGGAGCAACACTATATGTAAGCATCCAAACTTCTGAAGAAGGGTTACAATTACATATAGTGATACCAGCCAATAGAAGATAAAGAGGGAAACATCAAGGACATCATTGCCAGCATACCTCTTGTAGCCCATCATCCAAAGTCCATCATCCTACAAGGCTACAAACTCCTCCAAGCAGCAGATATAATAGCCAACCATAAAGCCACCAAAATAAATAAGCCCAATAAGGTAGAAAATCAACCAACCATCAGAGACAGCAGCAGTACAATTGGAACACCACCAAAGCCACCACCAAAGAGGAATAACAACATCTAAGGGTGCAAGCACCATGACCTTAACAGCACAAATCAGAAAAAACCAATACCAAAAATAAAAAAAACACAAGAACTCATGTCCTCCACAAGCAAATAAGAAATGTTGTAAGGCTATCACTCAAAAGGGAAACAGAACAACCAAGAGAGGAGAACCATAGAGGCCAACCAAGATGTCACCAATAGTGGAAAAGAAAGGCCAAAATAGCCATCCATCCAACCAACCTAGCTAGCCAAAATAGCCAACCAACCTAGCCATCCAACATAGCCTCCCAGCCAACCACCATTGCAAGAGAAAATCCAAATCAATGAAAAGACCAACAACATCCATCATGCCAAAACCACCCAAGAAAACTAGAAAAAGTGTAGAGGAAAACAATAGCATCCACCAAACCAAACCAAAGCAGCAGAAATTATGATCCAGGTGAAGTAAATAGCCAACCAAAAATAAAATGGCAAAGACGCTAAGACTACTAAAACCATCCATCGTGAGAGAACAAGAACACACCAAAGCCAACAGTAAAAAAGAGGAGAAATATCAATGAGTGCAATCATCATAATGACAACCAAGTTAGGAAGCAATACACCAAACCAAGTCACCAAATCCCAAAGAAAAACAAAAGCCACTAAACAACCATCAACCAGCCAACCCAAAATAATAACAAAAATGAAAGCAACTGCAGCCAAGAGAGGAAAACCATTATAGGAAGAGGCCAAAGCCACAACCAAAAGAAACAAACCCAAACTAGCAAAACTAACTATCGAAACCCAATCCACAAAAAAAGAAGAAATAATAGTCAACAAATAACCTCCACTTTTCCAAATCCAATCCAAAAGTAGATCACCAATAGGCCCTCCAATCTTCCACCATAAGTGATAAACAAGCCACCCACCCAAATCCAACCACCAAAGAAGAAAATCCAACACGCTTAAAGAAGCAACCAGCCCAGAGATATGGAAAACCCCATACAAAATTGCAGTAAAGCAACCACCTAAATAAAGGTCACCAAAAAATACCAAGCAATAATAACCCAGCCAGAAAATAGCGCCACCGTGCCAAAACTAAAATAACCTGTAAAAAAAAAAGGAACCGTCAGGTAGCAACCACCAGGCCAACCCAAAAGCAAGAGCTCAAAAAAAAACCAAGCATAGGCATAAGAGTGAAAATAAGCAAATGGCCACAACCCAAAGAGGGTTTAATAATGGGAAACTTAAAGTAATGGCTCATCAAAAACAAATAGAAAAAACCATGCCAAAAAAATTATAATTTGAGATAAGGTAATCCAGTGTTATCCAAATTGACCAAACCCCTTAAATTTTAGGCAAATTTTGATTGTCAAATAAAGTAAAATCAGTTAAGTTGGCACCTAAAGTAGACAATAAATTAGCATAAGCATTATCTTCATGAAGGATATGGGAAATTTTATAACAAACTTGAGAAAGAAGAATTTTAGTATGATTGAGAAGATAAAATAAATCAACATTTCCTGTTCTATTAGAGTTTAGTATGTCAAGAAGGAAGAGTGCATCAACTTCAAGGTTGAGGAAACCTTTATTCAAACAAATTTCAATAGCTTTATTAGCCCATAAGCTTAGCATAGATAACATAATAGGCTTTGAGAAGATAGGCAAAAGCAAAAATGACATTACCTTTAGAATCCCTAAGATTACCACCACAGCCATATTTATTGAAAGGAACAAAACCATCAATATTCACTTTAATCAAATTATATTTGGGTTTGATCCAATGGATAATCCTAGCTCTTTTATAAGAGTCAGCATCAAGCATAATGATAATATTTTTTTTTGCCACAAATTTATATCCTCTAAAATGAATGTTACTAATAAGATTGGCATTAAATTGAGCATGAATTTTTTCTTTAATTCTAGCCAGGATCCTTTTATGGCTCATAGGAATACCATGATATTTAGCATCATTTTTTTCCATCCAGATGAACAAGAAAAGGGTAATAGAAACTAGAACTTTGATATGACCTTTCACAAGTTTTTGGAAACAGGCTTCAAGAAGTTGATATATAAAAAGAGAGCCATGAAAGTAGTTGGTATTAAATAAATCATCTTACCATAACCAGAATTTAGAAGCAATAGCACCATTGAAAAAAACATGATTAACATTTTCAATATAAAACCAACAATAACACTTTGAAGGAAAATAAAACCCTTTATTCCAGCAAAGTCCACAAATAATAAAGTTATTCAAAATCCTCCAAGTTAAAACTAAATAGAAATGGAATGATATTGTCTAAAGTTTAATGAAAACATTAGAGGAGTTTTTTTATCTCTAATAAAATTCCAAACCTCTTTAAGAACAAAATCACCATTGTAAGAAAGCTTAAAGAGAATTTGTCAGTTTGTTAGAGAAAATAAGGATATTTTAAAGTTATCTAAAAGAGAAATAGGATATAATTCTCAAGTTTATTTTCATTCCAAGTGTTATTATTGCAAAAAGAGTTAACTTTAATAGCTGCAGTAGAGTGGGTAGATAAAAGGGAGTTAATAGAGCAATAGCCATTGCCAATCCAATTGTCTTATCAAAAGAAAGAAGAACTCGCATGAATACCCCATGATATTAAGGGTTCAGCAACCCATTTAATGGAGCAAAGCGTTTTCCAAACCAGAGAGTCACCAACTTTATAAGCACAGATAAGAGGGTGTTTACCATGGCAATATTTTTTCATCATAAAATTAGCACAAAGGATATCATTTTTTTCTAAAATTCCACATGTGCTTATGAGAGAAGGCAATAATAGCTTCACGAATCAGTTTGCAATTGAGACAACCTTCACCCAAGAGACCACAACATCTATGCTGGGAACTCCATTGCATTTTTTAGTAGAATTATTGGATCCCCAAAAAAATTTATTAAGCAAGCGATCAATTTTGATAAGAGTAGCATTAGTGGGGATAATAGATTGAATCAAATAATGAGGCATTGAATTGAGAGTGCTTTTAAGAATAGTGAGCCTACCATCAAAGGAAGAAAATGAAATTCCTAAACAAAAACTTTATTTAATTTTTTTAATTAACTTATAAAAAAATGGGATCATTTTGGACCTTTACCAAGAGGAGCACCCAAGTACTTAAGAGGGAGGTGTTGATGTTTAAAGTTAGGGATATATAAGATTTGATTAGTTTTATTATTGGAGATTCTTGAAGAAGTAATAGAATAGCTTTTGTTATCATTAATAGATAGACCACTTTCTCTACCAAATTTATTTATAAAAATCTTGAGATTCTTGATATGATGAATAGTAGCATTGCATAAAATAATGAAATCATTTGAAAAGCTTAAATGAGAAACAAGAAGACCACCAAGAGTTTTATAATACATGCTAGGTTTGTTTAACAATAGATCATTAATGCTCCTTGATAAATACTCATCAATAATAATAAATAAGCCAGGAGATAATGGATCCCCTTGTCTTTGGCCAAGGGAAGAAGGAAAGAAGCTTTCCCATTAAGAAAAAATAGAAACCACATTATTAATATAATTTTAATAAAGAAAGATAAATTTATCGAAAACCCAAATAAATTCAAAATATGGATAAGGAAATCACAAGAGATATTGTCAAAAGCTTTGGTAATATCTAATTTGAAGAATGTTTCCACCTCTAGTCTTAGAATCTAAATCATGAATTAATTGAAAAGCGTAATATTATCGAAATAGATCTACCTCTAACAAAACTAGTTTGGTTTAGAGAGATAATCCTATGAAGTAAAGAACTGAGCTGGTTAGAATTTTGGAAATCAGCTCATTAAAAGAAGGTGCAAAGACTAATAGGTCTAAAATCACTCTAATAGTCGATTATCTTTCTTAGGTATGAGAACAATAAGTGCTAGAAAAATATCTAGAAAAGGATTACCATTTAAAAAATCAACACAACTCAACCAAATCATTTTAATAATAAACTAGTATTTTGAAAAATTGGTAGTGAAACCCTCGAACCAATAGAATCTATGTTCATAAGAACTTTAAAATTTCCTTCATTAGCTTACATAGTAAGCAAATCATTATCATTATTGTTTATAATAGAAGAATCATGTGATTTAGAAATAGCTTTCATAAGAGCAACTCTTATTAAGCATATTTATAAAGTAATTAATGGTCAATCCTTAATATAATTATTCTGTAATCCATTCTCCATTATCATCTTAATTTTTTTTTGAATATTATTTAAAGCTCTCTTTATTAACTAAAGCATGGAAATATCTAGTATTTTTGTCACCATCCATAATATGTTTGTTAGTATCTTTTACCAATAAGTCTCTCTTCCATATTTTAAAAATTAACAAGTTTATCTTTCTCACCAAGTCCTTAATCTTAGTAGGATCGACATAATGAGACTTCAAGATCATAAACCAATTTTTTCATTTCTTTGATAATAGCAAAAAGGTTTTCAAAATAATGTTTGTTCCACCAACCTAGATTTTATTTAAGTCTTTTAAGCTTAAACCAAAATCTATTCATCCCCATAATCGAATTGTCAAGATGTAAGGGAGCTTTCTAATTGTTAGCCACAACATTAAAGAAATCAATATGCAGACACATGTTCTGAAATCTAAAATGAGAGAAATTTTTTAATCTATTAGAGTTATCTTTACTATAAATCAAAAAGGAGCATGATCCAATAAGGTTTTGCTTAAATGATCGACAAAAGTAATAGGCCATTAAGTAATCCAATGAGTATTAAAAAGAATCTCGTCCAACCATTGCCAAAGTCTATAGTTTTGCCAAGTAAAATTTGAACCCTTAAAGCTAATATCAATCAAATTGCAATCAATGATCATATTGGAAAATTCTTCCATGGAATGAATATTAGGAGAGCAACCACTACTTCATTTAGAAGAGAATAAAATAGTTTTGAAATCTCCACCAACAAACCAAGGTTTATTGATAGAATTAGGAAAATTCTTCAAATTTTCCCAAAGAAAATTTCTACCAGATCTATTACTAGATGCATAGATAATAGAGCCCAAAACACAATAGTCACCATAAGATATTTAAGCATTGACAACTTGTTGAAAATCATCAAGAATAGAAATCTCCACAAAATTATTCCAAAACA
Source organism: Cymbidium sinense (assembly GCA_021442155.1). Lineage (NCBI taxonomy): Eukaryota > Viridiplantae > Streptophyta > Magnoliopsida > Asparagales > Orchidaceae > Cymbidium > Cymbidium sinense. Next base: position 33,071 of record JAKCPB010000193.1, on the reverse strand, counting down.
CAAAATTTTACTAAACATTAGAAAAATTTATTGAAATCGATCATTCTAGCAACATGGTTAATTTAATTTGAATGAATAAGAGGCTCCAAAATAATAAGTAAAGAAATATTATGAATATGATAAAGATTTCTAATACAGTTATGAATAGAGAGGGTACCGATCCCTCTAACATTCCAAACAAGAAAATTAAACATAAGGAAATAAAAAAGGGATTAAGAAAAGGTTAATTAAGAGAGGAGAAGGAGGCCACAGCAGATCTAGTATTTTGAGACAATTTGGGAGGGAAGTTTTATCATTTTTTCTTTTAGCATGATAAGTTTGGAAACCATTTCCTTTTCCCATAGAATCATCTAAGAAGGATTTAGCAACATTTGTCATAGATTTAAGGGAAGTCTCTATATAGAAGTGAGTTCTCCTTCTTCCAAGCCATTAGAATTTATTAAAGGAAAAAAGCAAGCAGTTTAGGGAAAATGAATTTATTAAGAAGGTAGGTGTGAACATCTAGCCCGTCTTCTTCAATACCCAGATTATTAGACAAAACCAAATCTTTTTGAGAATTTAAATCATTTTAAACTAAAGTATAGTCAAGTTTTTCAAACTGAATATAATGAGAAACAAAAGCCATATTCTCCATTGAATTCAAATGATGCATAACATTGATAACCTCATCAATATTTTCAATTAAAGCTTTATTTTCATCAATCAAAATTGGTAAGGATGAGGGAATAAACTTAGAGGAAAAAGAATCATCATCTAGAAGTTTAGAGAAATTATTATTTTCCACATTAGAAACCTTCAATTGCACAAAAGAAATAAGAGGTAAAATTATCATTATTAAGGATATTCAATAAATCTTTTTTTTTTCTGAATTAACTTTTTGATATTTAATAGTGGTCAGCCTAGGGTTTGGAACAATGGTTTCCTTAATAGAAATTTTATTTTCTAGGTGAGGATGCAGAATGAAACATTCAAAATTATCGTGCCTGTGGATTTTATAATGAGAACAAAAGAGAGGAAAATTTTCAAAATCAACTTTCTACATATAACCATAATTTTTAGATCCCAACCAGATTTCCTTTGGGTATTTCTTGGTAATGTCCGATACAATAAGGATTCTAGCCACAGAAGGTCAAGATTCGTATGCGTTGCTTGATCAATTTGCAACGGCCAACCAAATAAAGCACCCACAACAAAAAGGAATTGATGATTAATGAAATGAATTCACATATTGGGGAGAGAAATTAAAATTGGAATGATTGGGGAGTATTTCCTAATATCAAATAGTGGAGTCCATTTCAACAACCTCATTTGGCAATTGAAAACAAAATAAGAATGTCAAGTTAAAACATGGGAGTAATCTAAATCGTTCGTTAACTAAATCAAAATGTGGCAGGGATCAATTAAACTTATTGTAAAAGCACCAAAAAGTTTCAGACTATGAAAAAAAGCAAGATTGTTTTCCAGATTCAGCCTACGAAGAGTAAACTTTCCAACCAAAGTGAATTCAAACAACTTGGCAAGCATTTCCAAAATCAGATCAGAGCACATAGCCACAGGCATGCCTCGAAAAGAAGTTAAAATAAGTTCTAGGGACTGACCTTAATAGTTATCCATAACAGTGAGGACATCTTTGAATGATTTTGATGCAGCCAAAGCCAAGGTAGTTGATACCCTAGTAGGATCCATTGATCCATCAGGAATCCATGGAATCATCAAGCCAAGCCATATCACTCCAAGTAAAACATGAAAGTGGCCAATGACTGTCGATTCTAGAAGGAATCCAAAGAGAATAATGCCAAATAGGGGTCAACCAGTGGCCAGAAAGTCAAAAATGAGAAAGGAAAAGGGGAATAACCATGGTCTGAGGCTCGTGTGGGTGGTTTAGGTTTTATTATTTTTTAGTTTAGTTTTTTTTTAGTTTATTTTATGATTATTTTAGTTTTAGGGTTTAGGGTTTAGGGTTTGGGGTTTAGTTTGGTTTAGGGTTTATGGTTAGGGTTTAGGGTTTAGGATTTAGGGTTTAGGTTTAGTATTTATGTTTAGAGTTTAGAGTTTAGGGTTTAGGATTTTGTGGTTTAGGGTTTGTGGGTTGGGTTAAGTTTTTAGTAGGTTCGTGGTTTTAATTTTAGGGTTTAGGTTTTGGTTTTTTTAACAGAGAACAAATTGATTCAACATTTGTTCTTTTGATTTCATCAACCAAGTAACACACTATTGAACTCACTTTTGGAGTGAGTTCTCAACCTCCTTTCTAGACCTTGGAACCTGACACTAAGGTTTCTTAGTCATAAGACACTTTAGAGATTATAACACTTGACTAAGCCTAGAGACTTAGAAGGGTTAATAATAGGATTAGCCATGCCTTAGGGACTTAGGAAAATCACCTACCTATAGCTAAACCCAATCAATGTACACCTTCTTAAATTCAATTCAAATCCAAATTTCTAACCAAACCTCAAACTCAATTTCAAATCCAAATCCAAGTCTAAACTCAATTCCAAATGATTGAAACCCAAGATCAAATCCAAACATGAAATCTTTCCCAAACCCTTTAATCAACCTTCAAGAACTTAGCCAAATTTCCATCCAATTCAATCCAAACACAATTAATTTTCTTATAAATCAATTATACCTTCAATTATCTTCTCAAATATAAATGAAATATAAATTCAAATAGCCAAAACCAAATCCAAAATCAAATCGAAACCCAATTTAAACCATTTAAGCAATTTCCTTGAACATGGCCAAAACCCATCTAAATTAATCCAAAATCAATGGATTTTCTCTTGAATCAATCATTCTTCAATCATCTATCCAAATATAAATGAAACCTACAATCATCTAGTCAAACCAAAATCAACCCAAGTCAAACCCAACCTAACCCATTTGACTTAAAATATTCAAATAAATAGAAACTCATTTGAATCTAAACCAATTGTTGAATTTATATATCAATCTTAAATCTATATATAAACTCAACTAAATCAAACTCAACCCAAAATAAAGTCAACTAAATTCAATTGGTTCACTAAAGTGGCCAATTTGACCTACATGAACCAAAATCCAATTCAATCCAAAGCAAAGTGAATTATGTCAATCTAAACTTCATGTCATGATTGTTGATCACCCTAGGATGATCAATTGATATAAATTGGGTCAAACCAAGTCAACCTAGCCCATTGACCAAGTCAACCATTTAGCCTATATGAACCCAAACTAGCAAATTACAACCTAAGCCAAATCCATTGAAACCAATGATTCAAATCAACCCAAAATGAACATTTAAACATGACTTGACCTTCAATTGAGCCAAACCTAGCCCAATTGGTCCTCTTGACCCAAGTTGACCCAAATTGACATAAAGGGTCAAATTAGTCTAAATCCAAATTAAATCAAAATTAAACCAAAGCATAAAATCTTCTCCAAATGGTCATATGAACTTAACCTAACCCTTGGTTTGACCCAATTTGACCAATTGGTCAACCTAACCTATTTTGACCCAATTTGACCCAAATGGGTCAAATTGAGCCAAACCTAACCAAATGAACTCCAAATGACATGAAATTTGGTCCAACTCACTTTTGACTCATTTCAAATATGCCAAATTAAAGTCAATGCCAAATGACCACCACCCTTGGGCTAAGGGTATCACATAAAATAAAAATTGATGTAAATGATCATTTCTTAGCCACTTGGTGCTCATCAATTGGTCCAGGCACCAAGGACCGGCCCCAACCTGATCCAAGAGGTGGTTGGGTCCATGACTCACGAGGTGAAATCACCTCCCTTCCCCATTGGAACACTTGCATGAAGGACCTCCACTTCCCTTTGGACACCCACTTGTCCTTCATCAACCACCTCCCATGCCTTGGACAACCAAATTAAGCCACCCAAGGAGAATCTCAACCACCCCAAACTAAGGACACTTGGAGCCAAAAAATCACCATGAATGAGGTGATTTTTGGCCATTGCAAGGAGACAAAATAGAGAGGCAAAACTCTTCCTCACACTCATTTCACCTCTTAGAGCTTCCAAACCAACCCACAACCATTCCCACTTGGTTTTAAACAAAATCAAAAATCAAGTGGATTCTGAGTGACCATTGGTGGATACATTATTCTGAAGTGAAGCAAGAGCATGAACCCATTCCAAAGCTTTTTCCTACACTCAGGAGCATGCTCAAATCATCACCATCGTCGAAAATCATCCTCGGTGCGATAATTTTCAAGAACTAGTCACCCAGTTCTTTGTTTGGCTTAATTTTGAATTTTTTTTAGATTACACATTTTTTTTATTTTACATCATCCCCATGCATTTTGAGTGATTTTCAAAAAGATTGCCAAAAAATCTAAAATGAAGTTTTTTTTTCATGAATCAAAAATCAAATAGTGTTTTGTCTCGCCTCTTCACTGGAATGCTTAGCGCTTTGATCTCCCATTCGGAGGATGGCTCAAATCATGTGGATCACATGGCTCTGATCGATGGATCGCATGGTTCAGATCATGCAGATCATGTGTATCGATCTGGATCATCTGATCCATGCTTTCTTGTTCACATTCTGGCTCATTGATGTGGCACCAGGCACCACGTGCCATGGTGTCGGTCTAGTCAACGCCATGGAGTAAGTGATAAGGGATTTTCTACTTTAAAATTAATTAAAACACTTGAAACTTCAAAAATTCATAAAAAATAAAAACTTAACTAAACTTTTCAAGTAAGTGATTTTTGTATTTAGAGGAATCCAATAAATCCAAAAGCCCCAAATTTTAAAATATTTTGAGTTTAATTTAAGTTTTAGGAAAATCAAATTTCATTAATTAAACCAAACATCGATTGATTTGAAAATTTTAGAGATTAAAAGTGAGCTTAAAATCTACCTACCATACAAATTTCAAGTTAAAAGAATAATTTTAGATTAGACATTATTGCATGTTCAAATAGTTAAAATAAATTAATGGACTTTAAAAAAAAAATCATAGAAAATCATTTAAATCAGCTAAAAATCTAGAAAATTATAACAAATCATAAAAAATCAAAATGCAAGTGAATAATTATTTTGAAGGTAGTTTAGAGGAGATTCAATTAAAATTGATCCTAATTAATAACAATAATTAAGGCTTTTAATTAAAACTTAGCTTAATACTCTAATTACCTAAGTAATTAATCCCAAACTTTTGAGGTTGATTAATGGGATGACCTCTGCCCAAATTTTTTTTTGGGAATTATTATTTGGTTAATTAGGAAATTATCTTAACCTTAATTACTTTCCTAATTAATTAGGCAATTAATTAATATTCTTAATGATAAGAAAATCATTAATTAATCTTGCTAATCATTGTAAAATAGTGAATGGGCATGGGGAATGGGATTGGGACTTCTTTCCCAATCTTTTCTGTAAGTCCATTTCACTTGAATGGAAATTAATTATTTTGGGATTAATTGATGGTTTAATTTTTAATTACTAAATTTTTGAAACTATAATCACATGGAATCACTTAATCAATTCATGGGTAGATCTTTAGGTGTTCAATAATAAAGACATTTAAGGAAATTATGGTTAACCCACATGTGTGAAAACCATGAAAGTACTTAATTAAGTTTTAACTAAATTAATCACTAATTATGAGCCAATTGGCCTCTTTCATTTCTTAGGTTCATTATTGATTTAATTTCCAATGTATGTACATATTATGTTGGTTCATAATTACTTGGTTAATTAAATTAAGGCAACATAGGTAAGTGTTTAATGGATTTAATGCATAGTACTACCTAATTAACCCATAAAATCAACTTAATTAATTTTCATTAAATGAAATTAAATCACAAACATGGGAATATGATAGAAAAACTTTCCCTCATTTCTTCAAACCAAATCAAATATGAAATTGAAAGTAAAATCCTTGGTTTTCTTTAAATGCTTTTATTTTATTTGATTGTCCTTAGAAATTAATTTAATTGAATGAAATCACATGTTTATACTTATTCATTCCTTTCCAATAATGTTAAATGTTGTATGTCATTTGAAATCATACATCATCTTTTCAAAATTAATTAAATCAAATGGTTTTCCTTTATGTTAAGCTTGCATGTGTTGATTTAATTTATAATATGTGTGGTTATTATCACTATTAAATCCAAACATATTTTCCAAAGCTTATAAATGAATGGTTACATATGATATGAATGCTAGTTATAAATACATAAGAGATGTATGTGATCATAACTTAAATGTATGAAGTGATGCTCCTTTCCTTTTATTCATGTATTGAGTTATGTAAGTGAGAATGTTATATATACACATCCCGAATACTTTAGTTTAAGCCCCAATGAGGTCATTTGATTACCTCACTTCAAATAATTTATTTGAATACATTATGTATTTCAATACTAGAATTTGGATGAGGCTTTAATTCATATACATAAATGATTCAAATTAAATACCATTTTTTGCATGATTTTTATTCTCCAAATTATGAATACATGTGTATGTATTTAAGAAAAGTGGTATATAGTCTAGACATCCTAGGAATATGAGGCTAGCCCTAAGAAGGTCATTTGATTACCTCCTCTATTTTAATAAAGGCATGTACTTGCTTATACATACATGTGTGTATTTAATTAGAGAATGGTAATCCTTCCTTTTATTAAAAATACTTGGATTTGCAATTGTTCAAGTGATTGAACTAATTGATCATGTGATTTGGAGCTCTCTTTCTTATGTTCATGCATGTAAATTTACATATGATTTGGATGTGATGGTATATAATCTAGATATCCCAAGAATATGAGGCTTTAGCGCCCCAAGAAAATTACCTCACCACTTCCTTAATTAACAATGACACATACCTTTAATTTCATCCCTATGTATTTTTGCAATAGATAGAGCCTTAAATTAATATGATAAAATAATTCAATGAGGAGAATATAAAGCTTCAAATGTACATACTCACATCCATCATTTAAGTGTAAAAAAAACATATATGTGTAGGTATACTAAGACTTAATCATATGTTTATATGTGATGGAAAGAATGATTTAGCATGTGTCATGATAGTATTTCAATTGATTAATTCTTAAGGCCTTTCACATTGAATAAAATTATTTAAAGAGAACCTAAACTTAGGATTAATCTAAAATGTGTAATAAGCCATTCACTAAAGAGAACAAAATAAAATTAACATGTTTTAGAAAGTGGTTTAAGGTAGGGATGAAAGAGGCAACCTCTTTTCTTCTCTTTACAACACTTAGTTGCTAAGTGTAGGTCATATGAAATAAAAGAAAACACAAATTAAAACTTGCAAATCAACTAAAGCACTTCAAGTGAAACCACCCTTTAAGTTGAATCTTTTTACACTTAAAAAATCTTAACTATAACGCCTAGTTAGGACATACCACACAAGCCTTAATACACACACATCAGATTAAGTCACCACTTCTAGCCTTATGTTAGGATGGTGCATGGTGCGATGTATATTTTATTTTGTGATGTATTATTTTAGACTGGATGTTAGGGTGTATGTTTCATATGGATGGTAGCCATGATTAGCTAATCATATTTTCTATAGGATTATTTTAAGGGCCACTTAAAATAAATATAAATGCTCTTTGTTTGTTTAAGCCTAAGCATAATCTAAGTTAGGACAAGTGGGCTTTACCCATGTGCGTTGCTAAGTCCAAATTATAAATATAACTACTTGGGTATGTGTGTTTAGCTAACACTTGTCTTGTAGGTAGATTTACTTTTCTATTTTTAATGTCATTTTGCATTAGGAATTAGGATTAGTGCTATGGGGATAAGGATGAGCATTAGAAGGTTTTGTCTTGGGAGGCCATGTGATGCCTTTGAACTAGAAAACCAAAACAAAGAAGGAGGAAGATACATAAAGACATAAAGACTTGAAGACTAGCATTTATCATATAAATTGCAAATTATTCTTTTATGTACTTGTTTAAAGGTAGGGCTCAACTACCCATTTTTCTTTTTGTTGTATTACACCACCATATTATTATTCTTTTGTGTTAGCTATAAAAAGTATTTGATGTTGTGTTTAAAGTGCACAATTAGGATGACATGCTTTTCTTAGTTTCTTTATATGTTTGATGTTTGAATGTGTGGCATGGAATGCAATTTGGTTCTTAGAAAAAAATTAACTTTTCTACCCAACTACAACTCATAACTAAAGTTTTAAATAATTCATAATCTTACATAAAGCCTATGATATAAATCAAGATAATTAAAAGATTTAGCAACCCTTTAGCTAAATGTTGAATGACCAACAACATGCACATCATATTTTTTCACTCTTGAAAATAAGGGATTACCATACTTGCTTGATTGGGGAATGCTTGATCTGTGAGAGCATCCCTTGTGTTAGAAAACACCCCTTTCACGCTGATTTAGCGAACAACCTTATTTTATCATGCATGTAGGCATCAAAATCCCAAAGCCTTTATCAAAATAAATAAAATTTGAAATGATTTTGCACTAGACTAAGTTAAATGCTCATACCACTTATGCTCTAGTGTGTTAGGGAGTGGGTTTAAGGACAATAGTTTCTTTCTAATTAAACAATAGCCTAACTAATCTTGCAAATCATATGACCGACTTCATGGATTTAAAGTGGAGGTGTTAGTTCCCAAGTGGTTGTAAGTCCAGAAGGTGGTTTATCCTCTTATGGAGTTAAACCATATGCCCATTTTGCTTAGATTTAGGTCACGCTTTATGCTAAAGCTCCCTAGATTTAAGATTGAGGTGGCTATTTCTTTAGGGATACAAGCATAAATCCTCACCTCTTAGGCATCTCCAATCTTGTGTTTTGGATTACAAGTTCTAGCTTTCTAATGAAATGTCAACTTTAACACAATTGATCTTCTCTTCAATTTCAAAATTATAAAGCCTAATTATAGGATAGGTTGAAATGCTCTCTAGGTTTCCTAGTATCAAGAACACTCCTACTTATTTCCTTTAGCCGATAATAAGTCTTCTCCTTGAGTTTTCCACTTAATTTCCAATACAACTAATCCTTTGAAAGTCTAGCCTTGACATCTTTGGAGACTTTAATTGCTCTCTTAATCAAGAGTATTCTTAAGGGATTCACATCCCTTAGGATGTAATTAACTATGGAGGCTTGCCTCCATAGGGAACTTAATGAACCGCTTAATATAAATCTTACTTTACTTTTCCATGTAAAGTAGTGGAAAGATCTTTGGTACATTCAAGACCCATCATGCCTTAGAGTCCTTATTGGGTGATTAGGTCCATTATAGGGGGATGATTTCTATCTTTCAAGATAGTGCATCTTTCTTTAATGTCATACTTGATCATTTCAATAAGTACCCTTTAAGATCTGCATGGTGTCCCACATCTCAAAAATAAACACCATAGATTTTTTGACTCCAAGGAGGGTTCCTCTCTCCATCTCTAGTAGCAATTATTGTCTCCAAACATCGATAGTGGACTTGTATTTTATATGGGTCCAAGACTATCTTTCTTTCTATAGCACTTAGCCTATTTCAACCTTAGGTTGAGCTATCTAACATCCTTGAGGTTTTAAGACCTCACTCCATGTAGGTCTTAAAACCCCTATTGGGCCCCCCAATAGGTATAAAAAATTTGAATTAACTAAAGGAGATGACTAAAAATTTAGAACCTCTTTACCATTCTCTTGGTGAGGCAAGCTTCATCTCATACTTAAGAAAATAAACTATTTGCAAAAAAAAATATATACTTTCAAAAACATTTCTCAAATTAAAATTCACATGACAAAATATTTGCATTTAAAGATAACCAAACCTCATACATCAATATACATGATTGTTGCATGGAGGTTCTTTTCAAAATTTAAAATCAAATAATTTTAAAATCATTTTTCCAAAAGCACAAATATCAAAATAGTAATCTCCATTCAACACACCTAAGCTTGTTGAATGTATATTTTATTTTCAAACAAGATCATGATAGAAGATGAAATTTCATTTAGCACATCCTACATGTGCTAAGTTGAAATTTCTCTTTCAAAACAACATCACACACAAATATCCCATCTTTGAAAATCAAAAGAAAAATATAATTGATTTCCATTTAACATACCTTAATTTGTTAAATGGAAGTCCCCTTTTCAAAATCACTAAAAACTAAAACACATTTGAATTTAATTTGACATAACCAAATTTGTCAAATGAGAATTCCCTTTTCAAAATCAAAATCAAATTGGACCTTTCTTAACATACCCACATAAGTAGAGTTCCCTTTTAAAATCACAAATAAATCAAACACGTGAACTCCATTTGACATACCCAAATTTGTCAAATGAGAGTCCCACCTTTTCAAAATTGAAATCAAATTGAACTTTATTTAACATACCACATTTGTTAAATAGAAGTTCTCCTCTTTCAAAACAAAACAAAACAAACTCATCAAACACACTTGAGCCCTACTTAACATACCAAATTTGTTAAGTAAGAGTCTCATTTTTCAAAATCAAATCAAAATACATCAAACACATTGGGCTTCACTTTGCATACCTAAATTTGCTAAGTAAGGATACCATTTTCAAATCTAATTCAACAAAATCAAACACGTGACACACATCATCGTAAACAACAAAAATACTTTCAAAAATTATTTTCAAACAAGCACTTGAATCTCATTTAGCATACATATATTTGCTAAGTGAAGATTTTAAAAACAAATCCAAAACAAAGTCAATTGACCCTCCATTTAACATACCCAAATTTATTAAATGAGGGTCCCAAAAATAAAATAAAATTCAAATGTGAGTCAATGGACTCATAAATTAAGAGCCTCTCCAAAACATTTGAACCCCATTCAACATACCAAAATTTGTTGAATGTGGGTTCTAAATTTAAATCAAATTCAAAGTCTCTCCTCCAAAAAAAATCCAAAATCTCTAATATTGGATCCCCATTTAGCATATCTAAATTTACTAAATGAGGCTTCCAATTCAACAATCAAATCAAGTTAACAATTCAAATCAACAACATTCAAGCAAAGGTCCGATATGGTTCTCTTTCTAGCAATGTAGATTCCACTTACAACCATCAATAGAAATGAGGTGGCAAAGAAGCCACTTCTTGACCTACGTGATTAAAGTTTCCCTAACCAAAGGAGAAAGACCATAAAAGTTCCTTCAAGAGCCAAGAATAAGATCAATAAAGATTTTTGAGTATGTCTTATTCATTCTAGATAAGTATGACTCAAATGATTTGAATCCTAATTCCCAAAAGAAGACAACTCTCAAAATGACAATCACAATAATGATCATAATCCATGTGTAATCGATGGACTTGATGTCTTTAAGGATTCCAACTGGTAGAGATACCCCATTCTAAACTTTTGTGGTGTCACTATCGATAAAGAGTTAGAATCATCATATGTAATAGAAGAATTTTTTGGCATCATAAAAGAGTAGTAGACTACCTCAAAGATAAAGCCAATTGTTGTAGTGGCACGGTCCAACCATTTTGATCAACACCATAAGAAGAAGCAAACCAGTCATTGGAAATAATCAAATTCTAAATCATTCTTAAGATACACCTCACAATCCAAAATAAGGGCATCAAACTATTCTAAGGTTAATCAAGGTCCTAAACCATCTTGGAAGGTTGCCCACTAAGCTAATGAGTGCACCCTCACCTTCTCTAAGGAGATAGAGGAGTGTTTGATTGGAACTTAACTTCTTTATTGCAGTTAGTGGCAACCTCCTCAAGTCATACTTGACATAAACTATCCTATGGAAAGGAAAGACAAGCAATCCCCTCAGAACCCAATATAAACAAAGACTCAAAAAAAGGAGAGAAAGAAAAAATGAAACAAAAAGAAAAAAGAAAGAAAACAAAAAATGAAAAAAATGAATGAAAAAAAAGTGAAGAAGAGAAAAAAAGAAGAAAAGAGAAGAAGTAAAGCACCAATAATACACATTGATTTGGAATCTAAAGGATAAATCATGTGTACGAGGTGTAAATTCAAAGAAAAGGAGAGAAAAAATATACAAATAAATTTTGAGTCTACTTTTGACATTTGAGTAGATAACATTAAAATAAAAAGTTCTAAAAGCATAATTTATGATTGATATGACTAGAAACTTAGTGGTTATGATAGCACATTGGCTATAATTTTACTATCTCATGATATTTTTATAGGATTGGAAGGATTGGAAGTTAAGAGTTGCTTCTAACCTATAACTATATATATATATATATATATATATATATATATATATATATATATATATATATATTATGAGATATCAAATTTCCACTTCATCTATTTCTTCAATCTTGAAAGAGGATTCAATAGTTGAAGATAAACCTTCAAATAAAGTAATAAAATCATTTTTTTCCTAGTCTGCCTACTTTGCTTAAAGAATTTTGAAGACTTTCAAGTACATGATACACTCCGTGAAGTTGAGAAGAAAATTATATCATCAACCATTGAGTTTTAAGAGATTAACCTGAGAACATAAAGGTAGTCCACCCACCCTACCAAAATCCATATATGATAAGTCAGAAAGAAAATGCCAATGACTTGGTTAGGTTACTTTTGTAGTTTAAGGACTGCTTTACCTAAGACCATAATGAAGTGCCCAATACATCTCTAAAGGTAGTACAAAATCAAAATTGAACCTATTGCTATTCCTACTTTGCAAACTTTTATGCAAACATTTGCACCAAGAAGAAGATCAAAGTTTGAATTCAACCTTATTGAAGAAGAAAGATGCTATCATGATTACCCAACATTATGCCCAAAAGGGAAGGACATTCAAAACATACGCTGATTCTAAAGATTTGTTAGGCATTTCTTGAAGATGAATCCACATTACCTATTTCAAATTTAATAGAAACATAGCCTCTTTACATGCATCCTCCTCATTTCAAGGATGGGTCAATGATGCTAGATGAGAGGTCATTTACACTTATAATTTCCATTAGAATTTACGCCATAAGGTCATGCCTTTCTAGTCACTGGGTTAAAGAAAAAGGAAGACCATCTTTATGATCCAGTAGTTGTCTTTGATTGGTTATGACACTACTTGAAGTTGAATCTTCTAAAGTATACATTTAGGATGAGTTTAGGGAGTTTCTAAGGCTTGTAGTAAAGTATCATGGGATAACAAGGATTGATCTAAAAGAGATTAAAGTGATATTAGAGATGCATCCTCCAAGATTCTACTTTACATAAGAGAGACTTCAATTAACGTTGAATATAGATGGTTTAAACTATTTAAAGTTAGTCTATCTCAAAACTTTTCAAATCATGATTCTACTTTGATCAAAAGGCCTACCTTGTGCTTCAGGGATGGAAAGTAGTTTAAACCACTATAATTGGGGAGTGCCCAATGGTTCCAATCAACGAGCTCATTTAAAGAAATATATCTTTAAAATAATGTTTGAAAATAATTATTATCAATAAAAATTCTATCTTTACATTCATCAAATCTCTTTCTTCATTGGCATTATTTGCTTATTTGTGAATTTTCCATGATGTGTTTAGATAGAGAACCCAAGTGGCATCCTATCCTTCATCAACACAAACACAAACTACACACAATTCTTTGGTGCTAGATGTGTAAGAAAACCCAAGAGGCATCCTAGTTTGAGTACAACTAAGTTAAGTGTAAGAGAACCCGTGACATCCTTTCTTGGTGGAGTTACATTGCCCCATGACACCATTTCATCCACTCTTGATGTGTTTGGGAGGTGTAATGAACCCAAAGATCTATCCTTCTTCATTAACCCAACACAAACACAAACTACACATAAACACATGAACAAATACACATATTTTATCTGCTACTTTGATGTGGGACCCTGGCCTCACTCATTAGGCTAGGGTGATGTTACCCTAGTAATGCATCACCCCATTGGTCCCTTGTAGAGGATGTAAGTCACATGCTTTTCTTCTAATTGACCATGCACACCGATGAGTGCTTTGTTAGCATGGTAGCCCATGTGGTCTTAAGCTACCTCATGTTGGCTCTATTTAAGAGAGGATGTAAATCTATGCCTTCTTCTTAAACTAGCCATCATGAACTGACTTTTGAGTATATCCGACAAACACACATACACATCTTTGTCTTGGGCTACTTTGATGTGGGATAAAGCCCCATGGCACTCACTCATTAGATGCCAGGTCATGCTTACCCGCTAGTGCATCACCTTAGTGGTCCCTTGTTTAGGAGGATGTAAGTCTGCTACGCTTTCTTCCTAACTTGACCATTACACACAGACGAGTGCTAAGTTAGCATGGTAAGCCTTATGGCGTGGTCGATAAGTTACCTTCATGTTGGCTTCATTCAAGAGGATATAAGTCTACTATATGCTTTCTTCTTGACTAGCCATCAACTGACTTTGAAGAGGATTGGGGTAAGTCCCCAACAACACTTTTCCTCCTAACTACTTCAAGTTTGGGTCCACCTTCTTATGACTCCCTTTACTAGTCACCCTTAGGTTGGGGTTTGACTGTTGCCATCAATGGGTCACCCAGTTGTTCCCACTTTAAAGATGTAAGTGCTATACTTTCTTTACAGTGACACCCATTGGCCCTATTGATAAAGACCTGTGATAAGATAGCTATTCCTATAATCAAATCCACTTTGGTGGAGATATAAGTCTACATGCCTCTTCTTAACACTACCTCTCATTAAGGACCACCTTAGCATTGGTGTTTCATAACCACACCGCTTCTGTGGATACAATACTATGGTATGTAAGCCATATGCTTTGTCCTTGAGTTGGTCCCTCACACAACAATAGGGTCCATAATAAGAAACAAATAATATATATATTTTTTCTTGTGGATTTGGAATTAATGCCCCCAGCGGCACCTTTCCCATGTAGGCATCCTATCTTTAGAGCAATGTTAGTAAAACTCCCTATAGGAATCGCCTGACTACTCATGAGTTGAGGTAAGTCTCCCATGGGACTCTCTCAATAGTCACCCTTAGGTCGGGTTCAATCTGTTCTGGCACCAACAGGTTAACATAGCAATCGTCCTGGCTTTGGAAGATGTAAGTCTGCTACTCATTCTTTCCAGCATGACCATTGCACACCAATGGGTAGCCCTAGGTGGGTTTGATTTATGCATCCAATGGGTCACCCTGGTTGTTCCTTGCTTTGGAGATGTAAGTCGCCACGCTTTGCCCAAAGATAATCACTAAAAAGGCACCCTTATGTTGGATAGTCTTACCCTTTGGATATCCCTTTGGATGTAAATTTGAGATAGAGGATGACATAGCCCTTTTCAATGCGGTCCATCGCACACTGACGAGATCCATCAAATGAAAGTAAAACAAATGAAAATGAACCAAATCAAATTAAAACAAATCAATGAAATTAATAAAATTAATTTTGACTACTTTTGAGTTGACATAAGTCCCCGCATTCACTCGATTCACCCTCAGTTTGATTTATGGATCCAATAGATCACCCTAGCTTGCTTTAGAAGATGTAAGTCACTATGCTTTCTTCCTAAGTGCCGCAACTAATAGGCAACCCTTTGGCGATAGTCCTACCTTGTTAGACTATCCCTTCGGATTTGTAAATCTGAGATAGGTTAAGGTCGACTTAGCCCCTTCTCAGTGGGTCCATCGCACACTGACATGGTCCATAACAAACTAAATTAGAAACCAACTTTTCAAGTGGAGTAAAATTAAAACATATTGAACAAACCAAATTTCTTTTCAGCGAGGCACAAATCAAACTAATCTCCCTAATGGAGCCATAAGAATACCATCAAATTCTTATCCCCAGGGATAGCCCGAACCATCTTCCCTAGTGGAAGGTTCACATTCCCAATCCCTAGCAGATTATAGACTCTTATTCCTAGTGGATACACACCCAAATCATATTCACAATAAAACCATATCCCAAGTGGATAGCTTAAACCTGCCACCTAAGTGAAGGTTCATTTACCCCTATGGATTCATCTTTCATGCCTGGTATGTGTGTTGTACCTACATTCACCCTTGGTGGGTCCTTTGTTGACCTTACTTTTGGAGTGAGTTCTCAACCTCCTCTTATTATGCTATGGTCTAGGCATATTAGTCATAAATTGCTTCTAGAGGTGAACACTTTAAGAAGAGACTTAGAAGGGTTAATCATAGATTAGGCCATCTTGGGACTACAATAGCCTAAACCCATGTACATTCTTCTAATTCAAATCCAAATTTCCAACCAAACCTCAAACTCAAATCCAAATCCAAGTCCAAACTCAATTCCAAATGATTGAAACCCAAGATCAAATCTAAACTTGAAATCTTTCCCAAGCCCTTTAATCAACCTTCATGAACTTAGCCAAATTTCCATCAAATTCAATCCAAACTCAATTGATTTTCTTATAAATCAATTCTACCTTCAATTATCTTCTCAAATATAAATGAAATATAAATTCAAATAGCCAAAACCAAATCAAAATCAAATTGAAACCCAATTTAAACCCTTTAAGCCATTTCTTGAACATGGCCAAAACCCATCTAAATCAAGCCAAAATCAATGGATTTTCTCTTGAATCAATCATTCCTTCAATCATCTATCCAAATATAAATGAAACCTACAATCATCTAGTCAAACCAAAATCAACCCAAGTCAAACCCAAATAACCCATTTGACTTGAAATATTCAAATGAAATATTCATTTGAATCCAAACCAATTGCAATTGGATTTATATATCAATCTCAAATCTATATATAAACTCAAACTAAATCAAACTCAACCCAAAATCAAGCCAACTAAATCCAATTGCTTGACCCAAAGTGGCCAATTTGACCTACATGAACCAAAATCCAATTCAATCCAAATCAAAGTGAATTAAGCTAATCCAAACTTCATGTCATGATTATTGATCACCCTAGGATGATCAATTAATATAAATTAGGTCAAACCAAGTCAACCTAGCCTATTGACCAAGTAAACCCTTTAGCCTATATGAACCCAAACTAGCCAAATTGCAACTTAAGCCAAATCTTTTGAAATCAATGATTCAAATTAACCCAAGATCAACATTTAAACATGACTTGACCTTCAATTGAGTTAAGCCTAGCCAAATTGGTCCTCGGATCAAATTAGACTAAACCCAAATTAAATTAAACCAAAGCATACAATCCTTTCGCAATAGTCATATGAACTTGATCTATCCCTTAGTTTGACCTAGTTTGAGCAATTAGTCAACATAACCAGTCCTGACCCAATTTAACCTAAGTGGGTCATATTGAGCCAAACCTAATCAAATGAACTCCAAATGACATGAAATTTGGTCCAACTCACTTTTGACTCATTTCAAATCTATCCAAAATCAAATATCAAATGACCACTCTACCCATGGGCTAAGGGTGTCACATAAGATAAAACACCCATGTAAATGATCTTTGCTCTTCCTTGGCTAGTTGGTACTCATCCATTGGTCCACCTAGGCTCCAAGGACACTGTCCAACCTAACCAAAGAGGTGGTTGGGTCAGCCATGACTTATGGAGAGGTGAAATCATCTCCCCTCCTCCCATTAGAACACTTGGCATGATGGACCTCCACTTCCCTTTGCTAGGACACCCACTTATCCTTTATAACAACCACGCCCCATGCCTCGTGCAACCAAATTAAGCCACTTAAGGAGAATTCCAACCACCCCAAGCCAAGGACACGTACTTGGAGCCAAAATCACCATGAATGAGGTGATTTTCGGCCATTGCAAGGAGACAAAAAATAAAAGGTAAAAAACTCTTCCTCACACACTCATTTCACTCTCCTAGAGCTCCCAAACCAACTAGCAATGATTCCCTTAGTTTTTTGAGCAAAAGGCATCAAAATCAAGTGGATTTTGGTGAGGAAGTGGTGACCATTGGTGGATACATTATTCCGAAGTGAAGCAAGAGCCCGAACCCATTCCAAAGCATCTTCTTACACTCAAGAGTGCACTCATCATCATCAAAAAATCATCCTCGAGATAATTTTCAAAAAATCATAGTCGATTAGGTTCTTTTATTTGTGATAGTTTTTTTGATTTTAGAATTTCCTTTAGATTACCCTTGCATTTTTTATTTTACATTATCCCCAAGCATTTGAGTGATTTTAAAAGATTGGAAAATTATGCTTAAAATGAAGTTTTCCATTCAAAGTTTTCACAAGAATCACAAAAATCCCAAAATAGTGTTCATTCTTCTTTGGATCACGCTAGGTGTCCGATCTTCCGTGTGGAGACTGATCATCATGATCACATGGCTTTGATCGATGTTTCTCTCACGCAAATCATGGGTATCAATTTGGACTGTTTGATTTGGGATCCTCAGATTCCCACTCTTGTTGAGGTATCCCGCTGCCGCCTGTGGCACCAAGTGGTCCAATCAAGGCAGTGTCTTGGTTAAGTAAGAAATTAGGGATTTTCTACTTTTTTAAATTACTTAAAACAGAAACTTAAAAAATTCATAGAAAATAAAATACTTAACTAAAATTTGCAAATAAAGGTTTGTTGGATTTGTCTTTCCAAGAGGAATCCAATGAAGCCAAAAGCCAAAAATTTTACTGAATATTTTGAGCTTAATTTAACTTTTATGGAAAATCAAATTTCATTAATTAAATCAAAAAGACACATCAGATTGATTTGAAATTTTTAGTGATTAAAATTGAGCATAAAGTCTACTTACCAAAAAATTTCAAGTTAAAAGGATTTTTGGATTGGGAGATATTGCATTTTGACTTCAAATAGTTGAAATAAAATAATGGACTTTATAAAAATCATGGAAAATCATTTAAATCAACTAAAACTTTGGAAAATTATAACAAATCATAGAAAATCATAAAAATGCAAGTAAATATTTGTTTTGAAATTATTTCAAAGGAGATTCAATTAAAATTTATCCCAATTAATTTTGAACAATACTTAAGGCTTAATTTGAGTTTAATTAAAAACTTAATTAGCTTAATTACTCTCTAATTACCTAAGTAATTATTCCCAAACTTTTTGAGGTTGATTAATGGGATGACCTCTACCTCCCATAATTTTCTTGGGATTTATTGCTTGGTTAATTAGGAAATTGGTTATCTTAACCTTAATTACTTTCTTAATTAAAGCAATTTAATATTCTAAATAGTAAGAAAATCATTAATTAAGCTTGTTAATTATTGTGAAATAGTGAATGGGCATGGGGAATGAGATTGGGACCTCTTTCCCAATCTTTTCCCTAAGTCTATTTCACTTGAATGGAAATTAATTAATTTGTGATTAATTGATGGTTTAATTCATTAATTAAATTGCTTAATTAAAAATTTGAAACTATAATCACATGGAATCTTAATTAATCAATTCAGATCTTTAGGTGTTCAATATCCTAAAGGCATTTAAGGAAATTAAGGTTAACCCACATGTGTGGGAAAACTATGAAGTACTTAATTAAGTTTCTTAACTTAATTAATCACTAATTGTGAGCCAATTGCATTAGGCCTATTTCATTTCTTAGGTTCATTACTTATTTAATTTTCAATGTATGTACATGTCATGTTGGATCATAATTACTAGGTTAATTAACTTAAGGCAACATAGGTAAGGGCTAATTAATGGATTTAATGCATAGTACAACCTAATTAACCCATAAAATCAACTTAATTACTTTTCATTAAACCAAATTAAATCACAAATATAGGAATGGGTTAGGATCAGTAAACTTTCCTCATTTCTTCAAACCAAATCAAATATGAAATTGAAAGTGATAATTAAAATGCATTGGTTTTCTTTAAAAGCTTTTATTTGATTTGATTGTCCCAGGAATTAATTTAATTGAATGAAATCACATGTTTATGCTTATTCATTTTTTCCAAATAATGTTAAATGTTGTATGTCATTTGAAATCATACATTCTTTTTCAAAATTAATTAAATCAAATGGTTTTCCTATATGTCAAGCTTGCATGTGTTGATTTAATTTATAATATGTGGCTATTATCACTATTAAATCCAAACATAATTTCCAAATCTTATAAATGAATGGTTACATATGCTATGAATGCTAGTTATAAATACATAAGAGATGCATGTGATTATAGCTTAATTGTATGAAGTGAAGCTCCTTTTTTATTCATGTATTAATTTATGTAAGTGAGAATGTTAATATATATGGACATCCCAAGAATAGAGGCTTTAGTTAGCGCTAAGGAGGTCATTTGATTACCTCACTTCCCTAGCTTAACAAAAGCACGTATACTTGTTATGTCTTATATACATGCATGTGTGTATTTAATTAGAGAATGGTAATCCTTCATTTTTTATTAAAAATACATGCATTTGCAATTGTTCAAGTGATTGAATTAATTGATCATGTGATTTGAGCTCTCTTTCTTATGTTCATGCATGTAAATTTACATATGGTTTGAATGTAGTGGTATATAGTCTAGACATCCTGGGAATATGAGGTTTAGCTAGCCCCAAGGAGGTCATTTGATTTCCTTCCCGGTTAATAAATTACCGCTTAATTTCATCCCTATGTATTTTTGCATAAGAATTTAGATAGAGCCTAAATTAATAAGAGATAAAATAATTCACAAATGTACATACTCACATCTATCATTCAAGTGTGCTAAAATAAATAGTATGTGTAGGTATACTTAGGACTTAATCATATGCATGTTACATGTGATGGAAAGGAATGATTTAGCATGTATCATGTGATAGTATTTCAATTAGATTAATCAAAAGGAGCCTTTCACATTGAGTAAAATTATTTAAAGAAAACCTAAACTTAGGATTAATCTAAAATGTGTAATATGCCATTCACTAAAGAGAACTAAATCAAATTAACATGCTTTAGAAAGTGGTTTATGGTAGGGATGAAAGAGGGCAACCTCTTTTCTTCTCTTTACAACACTTAGTTGCTAAGTGTCATATGAAACAAAAGAAAACACAAATTAAATCTTGCAAATCAATTAAAGCACTTAAAGTGAAACCACCCTTTAAGTTGAATCTTTTGCACTTAGAAAATCTTAACTCTAAAGCCTAGACATAACACAACAAGCCTTAATACACACATTAGATTAAGTCACCACTTCTAGCCTTATGTTAGGATGGTGCATGGTGTGATGTATGTTTTATTTGTGATGTATTATTTTAGACTGGATGTTATGGTGCATGTTTCATAACTAGATGGTTGGTATGATTAGCCTAATCATATTTATTTCTGGGGATTATGCGGGCCACTTAAAATAAATATAAATGCTCTCTTTATAGTTGCTTAAGCCCCTAAGCATAATCCAAGTTAGAGGTGGGTTTGGTTGCCATGTGCTAAGTCCAAATTATAAATATAAATGCTTGGGTTGTATGTGTGTTTAGCTAACACTTGTCTTACATGTGTACTTAGATTTACTTTTCCTATTTTTAATGTAATTTTATCTCAGGAATTAGGATTAGGGCTATGGGGGGATAAGGATGAGCATTGGCTAGAAGGCTTTGTTCTAGGAGTCCATGTGATGCCTTTGAAGTGGAGAAAACCAAATCAAAGAAGGAGGAAGATACATGAAGACATAACGATTTGTTGACCCCCCATAGCATTTATCATTTATAAATTGCAAATTATTCTTTTATGTACTAGTTGTATAAGGGTAGAGCTCTGCTACCCATTTTTCTTTACGGGTTGTACAGTGGCACCCCACCACACTGGCCTATTATTCTTTTGTGTTAGATACAAAAATTATTTGATGTTGTGTTTAAAGTGCACAATTAGGATGTCATGCTTTTCTTAATTTCTTTATATGTTTGATGTTTGAATGTGTGGCCTTGAATGCGATTAGTCTCTTAGAAAACAAATTAACCTTTCTACCCAGCTATAACTCATAACTAAAATTTTAAATAATTAATAACCTCACATAAAGCCTAAGACATAAATCAAGATAATTAAAAGATTTAGCAACCCCTTAGCTAAATGTTGAATGCCAACAACATGCATATATCATATTGTTTCTTGATAATATGGGATTTCCATCCTTACATAAGGGAATGCTTGACTATGAGGGCATCCTTTATGTTGGAAAACACCCCTTCTTGTTGATTTAGCCAACAACCTTATTTCATCATGCATGTAGGCATCAAAACCAAAGCATTTGTTTAAATGAAGTTAAAATAAATAAAATTTGAAAAGATTTTGCACTAGACTAAGTTATATGCTCATGCCACTCATGCTCTAGTTTTCTAGGGAGTGGGTTTAAGGACTTTAGTTTCTCTAATTAAATAATTGCCAAACTTGCAAATCATATGACTGACTTCTTTGATTTAGAGTGTAGGAAGTGTTAGCTAGCTGCCATTCTAGGTGATTGTAAGTCCAACAGTCGGGCAATTTATCCTCTCTTATGGAGTTAAACCATATGGCCATTTTTGCTTAGATTTAGGTTGCACTTTGGCTTATGCTAAAGCTATATTTAAGATCGAGTTATTTTCGGCTATAAGCACAAATCCTCACCTCTTAGGCATCTCCATAATCTTGTGTTATCGATTACAAGTCCTAACTTTCTAATCAAATGTCAACTTTAACAAAATTGATCTTGTCTTCAATTTCAAAATTACAAAGCCCAATTATAGGATAGGTTAAATGCTCACTAGGTTTCATAGTATCAAGAGCATTCCCTACTCATTTCCTTTGGCTTTGATAATTAGTCTTCTCCTTGAGTTTTTCCACTTGATTTTCCAATACAACTAATCTTTTGATAGTCAGCCTTAAAATCTTTGAAGACTTTAATTGCTACTTTAATTGAGTATTCTTAAGGGATTCACATCCCTTAGAAAGTAATTAGCTATGGAGGCTTGCCTCATAGGGAACTTAATGAACTGCCTTAATATAAACCCTACTTTACTTTTCCATGCAAAGTTGGGGAAAGATCTCTGTACATTCAAGACCCATCATGCCTTAAGAGTCTTTATTAGGTGATTAGTCCATCATGGGTGATGATTTCTATCTTTTGAGATAGTGCATCTTTTTTAATGTTGTACCATCATTTCAATAAGTACCCCTAAGATCTGGGTGGTGTTCCACATCTCAAAAATAAACACCACACACCAAGTTTTCTAAGACACAAGTGACATAGATAAAAATGAGCATAGAGCAAATCAAAAATCCTAGATAACTAGAACCATCTTGCTATAAAGATACTCATAAGTAGCAGATCGGATTGGCCATCCTTGCCAGTTCTCGTTAGAATCACCCCGCCTCGAGTAGGATCCACCATCATATCCTATTCTCTCCTCACCACCAGATGTAACCTTCATCTCCTCCTGCTTCCATAACCACCACTACTCTGACCATGACCTCCATATCCACCAACACCTCTAAATCCCCCACCACCATTGCAATAATCGCCGCCTCTGCCTTCACCTCCACTGCTAGATCTAGACTGAGCCTGGTTGAAGGTGATGTTCTTGTCGTCAAGGTTCTGCCCATTCTTAGGGTTTAAGTTTAGGTATAGTTTATTAGTTTTTTTTGGGTTAATTTTTTAGTTTATTTAGTTACTTTAAGTTTAGGTTTAGGTTTGGGTTTAGGGTTTAGGGTTTAGGTTTAGGTTTGGTTTAGGGTTTTTAGGTTTTAGTTTTAGGTTGTTTGTGGGTTAGTTTTAGGTTTAGTTTTAAGGTTTGTGTTTTGGGGGGTTTAGGGTTGTGGTTTAGGGTTTAGGGTTTAGGTTTAGGGTTTAGGGTTTTAGAGTTTAGGGTTTAGGTTTGGGTTTAGGGTTTGGGTTTAGGGTTTAGTGTTTTTAGGGAAACTTAGAATTCTATTACCATAAAAGGAAAAGATACAATGTCCTTAAAAAGCTCTAAAATTCTATTATTCTGAGCTATAAGAAACCTAAAGAGCTAAACCCCATCTAAGTACATTAAAAAAAGAAAAGAAAAAAAGAAAAAAATATAGTTAAAAAGCATAAGAGAAAAAGACACGAGTAAGACTAAAATAAATCCTAAAATAGTAAAAGGATGAGTCAACAGTTCATGATTCCTTTGACAAAGCAAGATAAGCAATATCCACAACACTTCTGATTGATGCAATGACCATTCCCTCTCAGAAAGTTCCAACCTATAAAAGAAATCTACAAAACACTACAAAGGCAAAAGTCATAGCTAAAAAGGATAAGGACAAAGAGTGGAAATGGAGAGAGTTGAGAAAGAGAAGGCTTTGGCTCAATTTGGATCATCTCAAGGGGAAATAATACATATGAGCATCCAAACTTCATAAAGAAGGGTTACAATCATATGTAATGCTACCAACTAGAGAGAAGAGGTGAGTAACATCAAAGCCATAGATACCGACAAGCAAACATCCAAGCCCAGCAGTCCGTAGAGTTCCAGATCTTGCACCATTAAACAAAGAACAACCGGCCAACAACTAGCTAGTAGCCAAACCACAAAAAAAACCATAATAGACTAATCATAAAAACCTAGAGAGAGGCTAGAACAAAGTCAGAACACAAACAACAGCCATTATCCAAATATCCATCCAAGCTCCAAACCAGGGAAAACTAGAACTAGCAGCACCAAACCCATGCCAATTAACAGAGAAACAACTAACTAAACCAAGATAGAGCCCTCAAGCAAAAGTCCTAGCAAGTAGTAGTCACCAAGCCAAACCAGTGTGAGCGACCATAAATGACTAAACATGTCATAATGAAACCATCAGCTAAAGAAAGTATAAGTTGCAGCTAGTGCAAATCATTAAAAGATAAAACAACCACAAAAATGGGACCAAAGGCAGCCACCAGCCACTAAAAACCAAAAATTCCAATCCAAAAAGATTAATAAAGGTTCACCAAAGATAGTAAAAGGCTCAACAAATTATCCAAGAAGAAGGAAAAGACCATCAAGAGAAAAGTCAACCAACCAAGATTCCAAGGATAACTAAAAGTCCTCCAAACAAACCATGTAAAATAGCCATAAGGTAACCACTAGAGAATAGCCCATCATAAGTAACCAACAAAGGAAGCATCCCCAGCAACCAAGGAAAAGTAGAAAACCAATAAAGTACCACATAATAGAGGTCCAAAAGAAGCACAACCACCATAGAAAGGCAATAGTAGTAGCTGGCCAGTTCCAGCCAAAAAACCAAACTTCCCCAGCAATAAAGACTAATCTGACAAGAAGCATAGTAACATATAAACCTATAATAAAGGCTAATCCTAGAGAATAACCAAACACAAAACCAAAGCAAAAGAAGGATCCAATAATAAATAACAAAAAACTAAGAGGCAACCCCCAAAAAAGTAGCTAGGAAACTCTCCAAAAGAAGGCCCATAAAGGCAACAACCAATAGTAGTTCCCACTAGGAAGGCCACCCATTCAACCATGAAAAACTAACAAAAAGTAATTTGAGTTCAAGAGGAGATCCAACAAACCAACCAATGTAAAAAATAGAATAAATTTAGGGTAGAAACCATCTCATCCACCAGCAACCAGAGTAATAAGCTAGAGAAGACAACAGCCACCAGTATAAAAAAACCAAGCCAACCCAAGTTGGAAAGATAGGAACCACCTAGTAGCAACCACCAAGCCAACCTAGAAGCAAGAGGTCAAAAACATAACCCAACTTAGGCCAAAAAGTGAAAATAAGTTTAATGTTTTTGGTTTAGGGTTTAGAGTTTAGGGTTTTTTAGGGGGGTTTTGTTAAGTTTAGCTTTTGTGTTTAGGCTTTAGTTTAGGCTTTAGGGTTTAGGCCCAGGGTTTTAGGTTTAGGTTTAGGGTTTAGGGAGGCTTCAGGTTTAGAGTTAGTATTTGGTGGGTTTATTTTTTGGTTTAGGTCAGGGTTAAGGTTTGTTTTTTGGGGTTGAGTTTAGCCTAGGTTTAGTGAGGTTTAGGCTCAGTGGTTTTGGTTTTGGGTTTAGGGTTTAGGGTCAGTTTTAGGGTTGTAAGTTTGTGCCTAGTTTAGGTTTAGGGTTTAGTTTGGGTTAGTTTTTTTTTTAAATCAAGCAAACCCACACGTTAGGTTTATTTTAATTTATTTAGTTAATTTTTTATTTATTTAAATTTTTTATTTTTTTTATTTTTATTTAATTTAGATTATTTAATTTTGGTTTATTTATTTTAGTTTAGGTTTTTCATTTTATTTATTTTTTAGGTTTATTTTTTTTTTAGTTTAGTTTTATTTTATTTTATTTTTTAAGTTTAGGTTTTATTTTTATTTATAAGTCCAAGTTTAGGTTTTTTATATTTTTTTAGGTTTAAGTTTTAGGTTTTATTTTAGGTTTATTTTTTTAGTTTATTTTATTTTAGTTTTAGTTTATTTTAGTTTTATTTATTTTTATTTTATTTAGTTTAGGTTTATTTTATTATTTTAGGTTTAGATTTTTTTTTTAGTTTGGGGTTTAGGTTTTTTTTAAATTTTATTTTAGGTTTATTTTTAGGTTTAGGTTTTATTTAGTTTTTTATTTTATTTTATTTTAGGTTTATTTTATTTTATTTTAGTTTAGTTTTTTATATTTTTTGGTTTTTATTTTAGTTTAGTTTATATTTTATTTTATTTTTTTTTTTATTTTATTTTTTTTTTTTTATTATTAGGTTTAGGTTTAGGTTTAGTTTTAATTTAATTTATTTTTTTATCTTTTTTTTAGTTTTTTTATTTATTTTATTTTGTTTTATTTATTTTAAGTTTTTTTTTTTTAGGGTTTAGGGTTTAGGGTTTAGGGTTTTAGGGTTTAGGTTTAGGGTTTAGGGTTTAGTTTAGGTAGTTTATTTTGGGTTTGTTTTAGGTTTTAGGGTTTAGGTTTTAGGTTTGGTTTTAGTAGTTTGGTTTTTTGGTTTTTTTAATAGAACAAATTCAAATTAAATATTTAACACACCAAGTTTTCTAAGACACAAGCGATGACATAGATAAAAAATGAGCATGCATAGAGCAAATCAAAAACCTTAGATAACTAGAACTTTCTCTACTATAAAGACATAGTTCCATAAGTAGCAGATCTGATTGACCATTCTTCAATTTCTCCAGTTCCCATTAGAACCACCTCTGCCTCTCGAGTAGTGGGATCCACCATCATACCCCCGATCTCTCCCTCCGCCACCACTACGGCTATAACCTCCTTCGCTCCTTCCACTTCCATAACCACCACTCTCCCACCACACCTCCATATCCAACACCTCATCCCCACCACCACTTGATAATCGCCACGGCTTTTCCTCCACCATCTAGCCAGCTGATGGTGAAGTTCCTTCTCAGGTTCTACCCATTCTGGGGTTTAGGTTTATTAGGTTTTAGTGCTTAAGTTTATTTTTTAATTTATTTAGTTAGTTTAGGTTTTAGTTTAGGGTTTGGGGTTTAGGGATTAGGGTTTAGGATTAGGGTTTAGAGTTTAGGGTTTAGGGTTTAATGTTTAGGGTTTAGGGTTTTAGGGTTTATGCTTTTCAGGTTTAAGGTTTAGGGTTAGGGTTTAGGGTTTTTTAGGGTTTAGGGTAGGTTTAGGTTTAGGTTTAGGGTTTAGTAGGATTTAGGGTTTATGGTTTTAAAAAAATTAAGTAAAAGTAGTTTAGGTTTATTTAGTTTATTTATATTTTATTTATTTTTTTTTTTTTTTTTTTATTATTTATTTTTTTTTATTTATTTTATTATTTTATTTATTTTATTTATTTTTATTTATTTATTTATTTATTTTTATTTTTAGTTTATTTTTTTAGTAGTTTATTTTTATTTTATTTTATTTTTTTAGGTTTTATTTTTTTATTTTGGTGTAGGTTTAGGTTTTATATTTTATATTTTTTTAGGTTTATTTTAGGTTTTATTTTTAGTTTAGGTTTAGGTTTATTTTAGTTTATTTTATTTTATTTAGTTTGGGTTTAGGTTTAGTTTATTTTAGGTTTAAGTTTTATTTATTTTAGCTTAGTTTATTTTAGTTTAGTCTTAAGTTGATTTTATTTTGTTTATTTTATTTTTATTTTAGGTTGCCTTTTTTTGTAGTTTTATTTTATTTTATATTTATTTTTAAGTTTATTTTTTAAGTTTATTTTTTTATTAGTTTTTATTTTAATTCATTTTAGGTTTATTTTATTTTTATTTTACATTTAAGATTTTTTATTTAGATTTTTATTTTTACATTTATTTTCTTTTATTTAGTTTAATTTAGGTTTTTATTTATTTTATTTTATTTTATTTGTAGGTTAAGGTTTAGGATTTTAATTTATTTTATTTTTTTAATGTTATTTATGTTTAGTTTTTATTTAGTTTAGGTTTAGGTTTTCAAGTTTTTAGGGTTTAGGGTTTGGGGTTTATGGTTTTTTTTTCAAAAATGGGAAAATTTTATTGCCACAAGAAAAGGATTATAAAGTCCTTAAAATGGGATAAATCTCCAAAAACTAATGCTCAAAGAGCTATAATAAAGCCTAAAGAGATAAATCCCCTAATACAAGAGAAAAAGAAAAGAAAAAAGAAAAGAAAGAAAACTTAGCAACAACACTGAAACCCTCTGAGCAGATCACAAACCACCTGTAAGACCACAAGTTATGAAAAACAACTTGCAAGAAACTTAAGCAGAGATAAGCTAAGAGAAAAGATGAAAAGAAAGGTAAGAACAGAGAGAGAGAAAAGTAATAAAAGCCACGGATAAGGCTTAGGCTCAGTCACAGTCAACTAAAGGAGCAACAAAATTTGTGAGTATCCAAACTCGAAAAGAAGGGTTACAAGAACAAATAATGCTACCAAAAATAAAATGAAGAAAACATCCCACCATCACAACCAAACTTACCTCAACTATGGAGCTAACCCATAACCACAAAGTTCTAATACCGCCATCAATCTGCCAAATTTGTTGCTAACTAAACACTAAAAACCTACAACTTACAACCCTAAACCCTAAACTCCAAACCCCAAAAAAATAAAAAATAAAAAAGAACCAAAAAAAAAAAACCAAAAAATGAAAAAAAAACCCTCCTTGTCCCGAGCTCTAACGATTCTTGAATCATTTTCATTCTCTTTCTCATCATTTATGAGCTGGTTTTCTAGAAATTTCTTCTGGTTTGGCTTTCGATCTTTGGCCTTTGGCTGATCCATGTTCGGTTCTATAGTGGTACCATTTGCCATGGCGTCAGTTTCTATGAATACTTGGGAAAACCAAATGCTACACCGCCTGCTTCCTATTCTTTGGGTATAACTAAACCTTTTGCCTCTAAATCTTCAAAGATGCTTTATCCGTAAGGATTCTTCAACTTCTTGATATTTCTTTAAACCTGGTTCATATGACCTTCAAAGGTGTTAAGCTATTATGTGCTCGATTTGGATATTGAATAACTAGCCGAGCATTCTACAATCATTGCAGAACTCATGGACATGATGTCTCAAATGTTTTGTTACTCATCCACATCTTGAAGAAAGTGGTTAAAGATCCTAAGGTTGCTGGCAAAATTGGAGATTTAAAAAGTGATAAAAGAAAAACTACTTTAAATGAAAAGGATAATGGTGTTGTGAACGATATTGTTGATGTTTCTAATGTTGTTCCTAATGTTTCTAATGTTGTTCCCAATGTAAGTGGTAGTGATAAGCTTGTTAAAAATGCTTATGAAACTATTTTGGAGAGTAATCAGGTTTCAACTACTATTATTTTGTTATTCCAAAAATTTGTAAGTGGATGATTTTCATGTTTTAGTTTATTCTAAAGAGATTTATGTTGCTAAAATCTTATAGAAAATGGTTCTTATTTCAAAAATTTTAAAAGAAAATATTGTTTTATCTTCTTTCAATTTGGGCAAGAATGATGGTATGGTGCTTTTGATAAAGTGCACCAAGTGTTTGTTTGCTTAATAAATTTATTTTTTCCCATTCTTTAACGTTATTCTAGATGGTACTTTGCTTAGTGATAATTCTCATTTAATGGATAAAGAGGATTTGTCTTCTTGTCAAATGGGATTTTCTCCTAAATCTATTGTTAATAATAATAATGATAAATATTTTTTGATGATGAATCAATGGAGAATGAGATCGATTTTCAAACTATTTTGTGAAAAGGAAAAATAGTTTAAAAATTATCCTCTTAAGTTTCCAGATCTACTTGATCTTCTTCATCTTCTTTGCCTAATAAAAAATATGTTTAACTTTCTTATTGGAATGTAAGGTGCATTGGTACTCTTGCTATTAGGAATAGAATTAGGAATCTTTGTAAAATTTATAATGTTGGTTTCTTGGTTATTCTTGAACTTTTTTTTCTCTTTTAAAATAATTCATGTGACCAGGATGATTGGTTTTAGCAACTTTTATTTTAGTAGCAATAATAAGATTTGGTTATTTTGGTCATCAAGTTATTATTGTTGATATTTCATTTGGTGATTATCATGCTTTTGACTCTTTTGTTTATGCTGCTTGTAACAAGTTAGAGAAGATAATTCTTTGGGATCAATTATTTAGTATTTCTTTTATTATTAATGATTCTTGGATTGTTGGTGAGGATTTCAATATGGTTCGTTCTTCAAATGAAAGGAAAGAGGGTTCTTTGCCGAATTTACATTCAATGGAAGATTTTGCAAATATGATTTTGGATTGTAATCTTCATGATGTTGGTTTCATTAGTTCTCAATTTACTTGGAATAATCATAAATTGTGGCAACGGTTGGATCGTTCCTTATTTAATAATTATTGGTTAAACCGCATATTAACTTTGGTGGAGCATCTTAGTAGAACTCTCTTGGATCATGCTCCTCTTTGATTTCTATTAAGGATGTTGTTCATAACAATAATATCAAAAAAATTTTGTTTTCAAAATATGTGGCTACAAGATAAAAGTTTTCTTGATGTTATTGCTTATAATTGGTGTGATCCTCTTTCTCTGATGATTCTACATTTGGTATGATGAGGTTTTGAAGCTTAAAAGGCTTAAGCATAATATCACTTGGTGGAGCAAAACTATTTTAAAATCTTTTGATAATATCAAGAATATGGAACATAAGGTGAAATATTTGGAAGAACTTGTTATTACTGATTCTCCTTTTTATTCTAATCTTGTTAAAGCAAAAAAATAATCTAATTAAGTTTCAGAATATGGAGGATACTTTTTGGAGACAAAAAGCTACCTCTAAGCATCTTTCTGAGGGGGACAGAAACACTAAATATTTTTATGCTCTTATAATGAAAAGAAGAGTTCTTGGTTTCATTCATAGAATCAATAACTTTGATGGTGCTTCACTTACCAAAAAAGAGGATATATTTTCTTCTGCTCTTAATTATTTGAAAGATCTTTTAAATAGAAATTATCAACTTGAGCATTAATCCAATCCTCTATCATCCCTTATATTATGTCTATAGAGGATAATGAGTGCTTGGTTACTCCTCCTCCGATGAAAATTTTTTAATATTCATAATGGTATGAATGTTGATTCTACTGTAGGGATAGATGGTTACACTACTTTATTCTTTCAATAAGCTTGGTTTATTATTAAAGCTGATCTTGTTAATGCTACTAAGGATTTTTTGTAGGAATTCTATTCCTAAATATTTTACTAGCACTTGTATTGTTCGTATTCCTAAGAATTATAATCCTGACTTTTGGAATGGCTTTAGACCTATTAGTCTTTGTACTTTTTTCAATAAATTGATTTCTAAAATTTTGACTAATAAACTTAGTAAGTTTTTTTCCTAAGATTATATCTCCTAATCAAACTGGCTTTATGAAAGGAAGAACTATTTTGGATAACTTCTTGCTTGCTCAAGAATTGATTCATGATTTGAATGTTAAAACTAGAGGTGACAATTTACTTTAAGCTTGACATCACAAAAGCTTATGATAACATTTCTTGGGATTTTCTTAATAGATTTATATTTTTATTTGGTTTTTTAATCATTTTGTTTCTTTGGTTAACAATATAATTAGAAATGTTTGGTTTTCATTAGTTATCAATGGTGAAAACTTTGGTTTCTTTAATTCCTCTCAAGGTATAAGACAAGGTGACCCTCTTTCTCCATCGCTTTTTATTATTGCGATTGAATATTTGTCTTGTTGGTTTAATCTTTTTTTAGAAGAATTCTAGTATGTATTTCAGGAATCTTAGTGGTTTATCTCTCATTTAAGCTTTGATGATTTCATAATATTTTGTAATGGCTCATTACATTATGTTAAAATGCTTAAGGGTTTTTTAAATAAATTTGAAAAGGAAAGTGGCTTTGATTAGTAATTACAAAGTTGTTTATCACCTCTACTTCTACCTCTATTCATAGAATTAATAAAATAATGGATATCACTTTCTCATCAAAATATTCCTATTAAATATTTAGGCTCCCCTTTATATTATGGTCATAAGAGATCCCATCTCTTTAATGAGGTAATTCATAATATTCAAAATAAAATTTCTACCCTTGAATTTCATTTTTTATCATTTGGTGGTAGATTAATTGTTATTAAAAGTACTCTTTATTCTCTTCCTTTTTATCTGTTTAATATTGTTCCTAATTCCCTTATTCTTATCCTGATTGAAAGACTTTTTAATAAGTTTTTTGGGGTTCTAGGAATTCAGCCAAAAGGCTTCATTAGACTTGGTCCAATATGTGTGGTACTATTTATGAAGGTGGCCTTGTATTTGATGGACTCCACCAATGTTTTTTCTTATAAACTTTGGTGGAATTTTCAAAAAAAATGGAAGTCTTTGGGCTAAATTCATGAAATTTAAATATTTCAAAGGTAAGCATCATTGATTTGCAATTATACATGGTGATTCTATTGTTTGAAATGGCTCTATGATAATAAATGGAAAGTGGAACCTCTCATTTTTTTGGGGTATTTATAATGGGTCTTCCTTCTTTGGCAAGATAACTAGATGGGGACTTTTCATTGATTCTTTGCTTATACCTATTGTACTTCTTCTTTGAAAGTTAGTCATTTTATTTATAATGGGAATGGAATTTCTCTCTTTTAAATGAGTTGATTCTGATTTCATTAATAATAACATCATTAATATTTCTATTGATGGTAATTTTCTGGATCAAATTCTTTTTAAAATTTCTAGTAATAGAGAATTTTCTTTTAAAGATACTTGGCATTATGTTAAAGTTAAAAACTCCACTTCTCCTATTTTCCTTAAAATTTGGAATAATATTATTCCTACTTCTCTATCTATTCTTATGTGGAGAATTTTAAGGGA